>JAKWBJ010000214.1:3000000-3402500 GCA_023159175.1 Wohlfahrtia magnifica
TTAAGGCCCGTGTATGCATATAAGGACAAGTCCGCAACGGTTAACGCACTGGAAGCCAATATTAAAGAATTAATCCTGAGATACTGGGCGATATGTTGGAGAGAGTATGTCAAAACTGGCGTATGAATCATATAAAGCATTTTTTTTTCCATCACTCCTCTAGGGAGCATATTGGCTTTCCATAAAGCATCTATTGTTTTGTTTCAGTTTCTTTAATCAATTTGATATTTCAAGCCAAGTAGATGATTAATCCGCTATAGCTTCCTCCATATGATTCTTTTTTTTTTTTTGTAGTGCTGAAGATTCTTGCTAATTGGTGGTTATCTTTACTTTAGCATTGTAATTTTTTCCCAGTAGGTGGTGTGTTTTTCCTGATCATTCGTCTGATGTTTGTCATCATCGCCAGAGGTATGCGAGAATGGCCAGGTGGGCTTTTTGCCTGGAGGGAAGTTGAAGCCTTTTTTATTATTATTAAACATTCGAAACCACAATTAAATTTTTTCTACGCTATGTACTGCCTGTGGTTCGACATTGGGTCGTTTGTTTTGTTATACGTGCGTTCTAAACACTACACCACGCCACCCTTAATATAAGGCGTAGCCTCGGTCAATATTTACATGAAATCATCAATTATACAGACCGTTCTATCGACTCAAATAAAAATTTTATGTGCTTTTTTAGATCAGATCACAAAGCTATTAAAAATCACCCGATATTTGATGTTGGTTCGTTTACCCTCCGTAGGATTCATCTGTGATATCATCTGAGTTTGCCAATTTGTTGTTCTCAGTGCTACCGATTTCGATTTTGTCGTATGAGGGTTAAGCAGTAGATATGTGTGCGATTGGCTGCCGTCGTGCTTTTTCTACATAATCGAAGGAATGTCCTTGTGACCGTGAACTTTTTGCAGAGAAAAATTCCTTCCATCTACAAAGCTGATTTTCAGAAAAATGTAATTCAAATTCATGTTTGTCTCACATTTTGAACGGTAACTTTTTAACCGTTTGGGTTTTGTAAGTTAAAAAAATACTGAAAGTTTGCAAAATTTAATTAAATATTTATTTGGGCTATAAATGAATGAATGCCGATTACTATTTAGAGATCATTTTATCTAAATGTTGCCCGCAATAACTGTAATTAATACGTTGGATTCAAATTCTGCATATATTTCCAGCTTTTCGGCGGTATCTCTTCAATGGCAGCTTTCTTTAAACATTGAATTATCGTTCTATGGACTCTATTAAATAAAGATTTCATAGATTTCTATAAATTTGATGTGTTTTTTTAATCAAATCCGGAAGCATTTAAAAAATAACCCGGTATGAGTGTAATTTTTTTTTGAGTCCAATTTTTAAAGGATTTTATTGTACAAGGTATACACCGCTTTCATAGAATTATATATGAAGCTGTTACTGATCTCTTATTTTGATTATCAAATATGAGTGAAAACACGTAGGTGTAGAAGCGACTCTACATAAAAAACTTAAGGATGATTTCTAAAAAAGGCTTAGATTTAGCAGCTATATACCTGAGGGTTATAAATCACGATTTCAATCCATTTGCCCAAAATATAACTTGTAGAGTAAGCTTTATTTGGTCTGTAAAAAACAATTTTTGCTCAAAATTTTAAACTAAGCCTACGCAGAATAGAAATGTTGCACAAACTGCATTACACAAGTAAATGAACATCCAAAAGTGGAAAACTGTATATATATAAAGAAAAAAGCTTTTACAAAAACTATAAAACTCACACTCTTTCTCCGATTAACAGAAAACGTATGTAAATTTGTGTTTGCATATGCGTTTTAACCACATAAGTCACTTGGGAAAATTGTGCCAATATTAGTTAGTTGTTGTAAAGTTTTATATCTGTTTAAAGAACGTTCATTAAACAATTTTTCTCTTTTTCAAATACAAAAAAAAAAAAATTGTAACAAAATGTGTAAAATGTTTTAAAATGTCCTACTATTACCCACCTGTGGCAAAGGTACAGTTGTAGCACTGGATTGGATTTGAAGAATCGTGTTTAAAGGAGGCAAAAATATTTTCATCTGCAAGTACTGTGCTAACTTATTGCAGAGTTTAAGTGATGAAATTAAATAAGCCGGGTTTTCCAAAAATGGTAGCGTTGACCTAGGCCATGACTGACTATCTTACGAATTCGTGTGATTATGTCAAATAAAAAACTGATAAAATTCTGTCCTACATATTAAAAATATGCAAAAACATATGCTTCACCAAAAGCAACTCTGATCGCACAAAAAATACTATTTCTGAAAATTTTCAAAGACTAGCACATCGGACACACTTGGCAAAAGATCTGTCACACGAATGAACTTTTTGTCCACACCATCATACCTTCTGAACAACATTGTACAATATAAGGCACGCATATCCAAAAAGAACTTGATGTCCAGAATTTTATTATGCTGTAAATATTCGAAAAAGTCACACTCTTTTGGCAAAATGCCCTATGAAATGACGAATCCAAATGTTCTCGATATGGGTCTGACGAAAAATGTTATGTATGGCCTTCAGCAAACATGCAACACAACCTCAGGTACACATTAATGACAGTAAGACATGGTGCCAGAAATGTAATGTTTTGAGTAACATTATCTGTGCACGGTGTTGATCTTATGATCAAACCAGATACGCAAATGGATAAGTTGGCTTATAAGAAAATACTTTTGAACACAATGATTTAACATTTTATTCAAGATAATTATCTAAAAGGCATTTCACGTACATGGAAGTGTTGCGTAGAGCAACCTAGAATCGACAGTTTTAGTTGGCCAGCTCAATCATCAGATCTCAGTTTTGTAGTGAGCCTATATAATTATATAGACCAGCAACTGTTACTGTTACTGTTTTTAAATGTAAAAATTGTAGTGACTTATGGACAGATATCCAAAACGAGTAGTAAGCAAAACCAAAGAAACGTTGTGTAGGACTTATGAAACAGAGTTTCATAACAAAATTGGCACCAATGTTGGAAGGTTAAGAACTTCTTTCTATCGGGTTTGCCATCTAACGTTTTATTTCAACTAATGCTCATTTCGTGAATGGTAACACTTAGCTCATGTCTGATTTGACAGATAATTAGTTTTATCCTTCCGCTGAACGAATATGGTTGTGTATACGCTTGAACAACGCTGGGAAATATTGCGACATTACTTTGATCGATCGACTTAAGGAAGATGCCGGTTTTGCCAAAAAAAAAATCATCTTTTCGGATGAAGCTCATTTTGATCTTGGCGAGTATGTAAACAGGCAAAATTGTCGCGTTTGGGGCACAGAACCCCCGCACGCATACATTGAAATGCCGATACACCCAAGACGAGTCACTGTTTGGTGTGGATTTTGGTTCAGAGCTGATGTCGTTTGGCCACCTCGGAGCTGCGATTTGACACCGTTGGACTATTATTTGTGGGGTGCCGTCAAAGATAAGTGTTACGCCAACAAGCCAGAGACAATTGACGTTTTAAAGGACAATATTCGTGAAGCCATTGGTGAAATACAGCTGCACACAATCGATAATGTGCTTAAAAATTTGGCCGATCGTGTAGGCTACTGCATGGCCAGCCGAGGCAGCCATTTTCTATTATTAACCAGAATGATTTTACTTTCAAATAAAAAAAGAAATTTGAGAAAATATTCAGTAGTTTTTTTTATAGCATTTTCAAAAGAAATTTATTTGGCGGACCCTTTATAAACAGGGGTATCAGTGCAGTTGAAAATCGTAGAGAAAATGACAATAGGGCTGAAAGGAGACTACGGTGACAAATTTAGAGATATTTTCCCAAAATTTCTTTTATTTTCTTTGTTAAGTCTGTTAATTTTGGAACCATCAGTGTAAACTGCTTTTACTTTGTTTCATTTAGCTTTATGAAATGTTTAAATGGTGAAACGAATTACTTCAATTACGAATTACACCACCAATTACAATTGTGAATCATGTTGTTTATACGACACATAAGTAATTCGATTTAAAAGCACTGTTGTGTATACACCAGCGTAAGGCAAACTAATATTAGTGCATTTTACAGTTGTGGTAGCAATTGAGAGTCTCTAACTCAGTGCACTTTGCACTGTGTTTTTCCACTTGTTTTCTCTTTACTTCTTTTTGTTTATTTTTTGCTTACTTGTTGCCTATGCGTGTGACTACGTAGGAGTGAAAATACAAGAGAAGAGCAGCTTCTTGCCTGAATCTGGTATACACACATATGCATATGTCAACTAAAAGGAATTGTTTAAAGCTAGGATCACACGATTGTCGCAAATGAACCAATATGACACAATTTCAGTTGTGCTTTATTGTCGCAGAATATCTATTCTGCAAAAAAAAAAAAAAAATATTAAAATTAAAATATTGGTACGTATTGTCAACTTTGAATGTCGCACAAGAACGCAATAAATATTGGCTCATTTTTCATAAATTTGTTGCTGCTTTATTACCCATTGGGCGGTCACACGTTTGCCGTAGCAATAATTGATGCGTTGTGACAATCCTGTGATCCCGCTTTAGTTCTGGCTTTAAAATTAATTATCAATTTTTAAAAATGTACACATTAAACAAATTTTTTTTGAATTTGTTTTTTCTATTACGTGTTAATTTCCTTAAATAGTTTTAAGATTTTTTTATTTTTCCTTAGTTTACGCTTGCTACGAGTACTTTGACAGTTAGTACCGAAAAACATTCGATGAAATTAGAGTAGACAATAAACTCTTCAAATTTCGGAAGGTGATTTAAATTGAAGCAAATTAAAATGAGGTGTTTCGCTCTCAAATTTCTGTACGATGAATCATGTCGTTTCACTTGTGTTTGCGGTATGAACTACAAATGAGTATGAACTACAGGTTTTTGTGCAAAATTTAAAGTTAAGTAAGTGGTTTTGCTACAATATTCGCTGCATTAAGATCAAGCTAAGCAGTAAACAGCACCTTATTGAAGTCGAACAATGGCAAATATTGTTCTATTCCATAATAGTCTATTTAAATTGATTTTCTCTATGGTTTAAACTTATCAAACATAATGCTAATCCTCGTTAAAAATATGTATTCATTTGCTTTTTTTATTTTTAAAACAATTATCTATTTATATATTTTTATAAACATACTCTTATATTTGCATATGAATAATTATTAAATATTTTTTTCAGTTTTGATTTATTTTTTTTAATGGCTCTCTTAAACTAAAACCGCAGTCATATATGCGAACACTTGAATATATTTATTCTCATTTGTATGATTATTCATATCTGTATGATTATTTTTATTATTTTTTATGTTTTTTTTTATATATATTAAATGAAAACTTAATGCTTTGTTTGTTTTTTTATTTTTATTTTTTATGACTTATATTTTTTAATTTTTCATAAAGTGAAGTTTCACAGTGTCCTTTTAAAAAGTCATTTCAAGAAGAAAAGCGAAAATAGGTTTCAAATATTGTATCGGTTGATTTTTTTAGCAACATTCTTTTTGGCAACACTGTTTTTGGCAGCTCAGCTGTTTTCGTGTAACATGTTTATTTATTTTAATTTTATTTTATTTATTATTATTTTAATGAGCTGCTTAATAACTTCGCAAATTTCTAACGGATTTCTAAACCGTAAGTTCCATTTTATTTATAACCTAATATGAGTCCTTAACTAATTTTTTAATAGTAGTGGGCATCTAAAATTGAAAAAAATTGGAGGAGAAACGTATTTGTTTGAGAAATACACACAGATTCTGCTAGGCTACTTAAACGATATGTATGTATGTATGTATGTATGTATATTATTCAAAGGCCTGTATCTCTTCTTTCCAAATCCGAAAAGAAACTTAAAATCGGATAATATTCAGCTAAGTTATTAGTTTATAAGTGCATGAAAGTCCAAAATACCGTTTTTTTATCCATAACCCGAGATTTTGTAGAACAGATCCTTGTTCTACGGTTATTCCAACTCCGTTAATTTTTAGCACACTGTATAATTTAAGCACGAATCGACATACAAACGAAACCGGTTACAGAATGGGCGTTGGCAAAGTTGGGTGAATATCCATTCTTTTATCGGGAAATTGTGTTCAGCGACGAAGCTTATTTCTTGTTGAATGGCTACATGAACAAGTAAAATTGCCGTATTTGATATGAAGTGCATACAGAGGTACCAAAAAAGAGTTAATGCATCCCGAAACATGCACTATTTGATGTGGATTATGAGCCGGTGGCATCATTGGACCATACTTTTTCAAAGACGACGAAGGCAGGAACGTTACTAAAAATGGCGAGCTCTAACGAGCCATGACTACAACTTTTTTCCACAAAATTTAATAGTTGGACTAGGAAGGCATGTGGTTTCAACAAGACGGTGCCACATGCCACATAGCACGCGAAATAATGACCTATTTAAGAGGCGATTTCGGTGAACAGTTTATAATAAGGCGTGCGATTTAGGGCCTTTAGACTACTTTTTGTAGAGCTACGTTAAGGCTCGTGTCTATAGGCAGAAGACGCACTGAAAGTCAATATTAAAGAAGTTTTTCATGAGATTACGACCGATACGTAAGAGAAAATATGCCGAGAATTGGACCCAGCGTACGAACCATATGAAACGCATCCGCGGTCAACACTAAAATAATGATTTCATACATTTCTCTAAATTTTTTTTAAATCCAATTCGAAAGGCCTTTAAAAATCACAAAAAAGGATTAGAAAACACTTTCTTTGCTTTAAAAACTATAAAGAATTTAGTTTTAGAAAAACTGAAAATCCCACATACAAAATTATGTGGATGCTAACACAGTGAAGAAGATGAATATACGAAACAATTTTATTATTGGCCGTCATTTAACATCAAGGCTATCTCTGGTCTGGACAAGAACAGTCATGCAAACGTAGATTTTGGCAGAGTGCACGTCTTTATAAAATCGACTGAGTGGCTATCGTGAAGTGGCCAAGAAATGTAGGGACTATGCGATTGTTGATATATGGTAATATAATTGGGTCTACTTTTTGGACTCAAGTGAATTGTAATGTGGAAATCTACTACTCATAAAGTAAAGTATTAGTTAAACAACTAATTTGATTTGAAAATGTTTAATAATAAATAATAATAAAGGGTCCGCCAAATAATTTTTTTTTTTTATAAAAAAAAACTACTAAATATTTTCTCAAATTTCTTATTTTATTTGAAAGTACAATAATTCCGGTTAATAATGGAAAATAACTTCATTCAAATGGCTGCCTCGGCTGGCCATGCAGCAGCCTACATGATCGGTCCAATTTTTAAGCACATTTCGATTGTGCGCAATTGTATTTCATCAATGGCTTCACGAATATTGTCCTTTAAAGCGTCAATTGTCTCTGGCTTGTTGGCGTAACAATTATCTTTGACGGCACCCCACAAATAATAGTCCACCGGTGTCAAATCACAGCTCCGAGGTGGCCAAACGACATCAGCTCTGCGGCTGATAATGCGATTTTCAAAAACAGGGCGCAAAACATCGAGTGTAGCTTCGGCTGTGTGGCACTTAGCGCCGTCCTGTTGAAACCAAATGTTGCTAATATCCTCTTCTTCAATTTTTGTGAACAAAAAACAGTGACTCGTCTTGGGTGTATCGGCTTTTCAATGTAAGCGTGCGGGTTTTCTGTGCCCCACTTAGCGAAGCGTATACACAACCATATTCGTTCAGCGGAAGGATAAAACTAATTATCTGTCATATCAGACATAAGCTAAGTGTTACCATTCACGAAATAAGCACTAGTTGAAAAAAAACTTTAGATGGCGCACCCTTTATTTTAATATTTTAACTGTTTACTGTAAAAACGCTACTTTAGGCAACTTTTCATTAATATTGTTGGTCTTTCAACGTTAACAATTTTCCAACAATTATCTCATGGGATTTCTGTTTTTTTTTTTGTTGGTTTATGTCCATTTATTTTTGCAAAAAATTGAAAAACTATGGATTTAAATGTTTTCAGAATTAAAATATTCTTGTATTCAATCCCTACTACTTATTCAGTGTAAATACGTTTATATATGTGAGTACACACTTATACAGACAAATACAAACATATTAAATGGCTTAAGTAATATATTTACACAGTGATGATGATATTCAATTCATGTATTTATTTTTATACTCTCGCATTTATATTCCCAGTTCTGTATATCTTGTGTAGGTGTGTTTGTGTTTTATACAGTCCATCTGTGGTTTTCATGTCACTTTTCATATTTACCCAGAGTATGAGTTCATAAGCATGTTTACATGTTTATTTACACTCCCATGTTGTTGTTATTATTACTGTTGTCATTGTTGTTGTTCAAAATATTTTAATTTTTGAAATAATTAAATTTGCTAAACATTAAAGACTACACTTCTTGGCTATTAAATTTCTATTAAAAAAGTCATTGAAATTGTCTGAAAAATTTTAATTTGTCATGAAATAAAATCAATTGAAATAAATTATCTATGGATTTAGTAAAAGTTAAAGATTAAATTAATATTGGTATATAATAAATTCAACAAGAACTTTGTTTTATAAAAAAGTAAGATGCTCAGTAATTATAAATAAATAAATTGACTTCAATTTTCTATTAAGTTGAATTTAAAATTACCATTTCATGACTTTACAAATGCCAGCTGTTGAGTTTTGAACAAACAAATGCTTTAGTTTTTTATTTAAAAAAAATTTGTGTATAACTTGGATACCCTTATTGAAATCATATGTTTTTTAGATTTAAAAATCGCCCAGGTGGCAAGAAAAATCGTTTTCTAGGGATCTAAATAAGAAACTTTGCCCAAGAAACCACACCTCTAAAACGAATTCTGATGTTCCTTACTTTGACCTAAAGGTCAAATTTTGAAAAATCCCACTTTGATCCATTTAAAGTGCCCCAATCGAGTCTAAATGTATGACTGACTCCCACTAACTTTAAAGGGTCGGCCTACCCATGCTCACTCTCTGGAACCTCCCTGGGGGTCTCCATACACGCGAGGGGTTCTTTATCATATCTAAATATTAATAAAAAAATTTTATGTATTCACCTGATCGATTTATATGCAAGCAGATACAGCCACTTTAAGCATTTCACCGGCCGAAGGTCCGAAATCTTTCTTTAGGGTCTTTCAACAATCGCTGCCTACCTTTACATTAAATAAAACCAACTTTTTGTGAAATATAATCTACCTTCGCTTAAAAGGCCTGGCGATTCGAGGGCCGCCGTGATTTGTGGTTTATTAACAAAGATTTGGGACTTAGGCAATGGAGTCAAATAAAACGATCTCGGCATCCAATTCACATTATTACCCATATCGAATGAATTATGTAGCAAATAGTTCTGTCCTGTTGAAACCATACTATATCATGGTATAATTTCATATCATCGAATTCAGGCTAAAAGAAGATGGTACTTGTGGACCTACATGGCTCCCTCGCTGATGGCCTGGTCAACGTCTTTCTTAAAAAAATGGGACCGCCGGCTCAAAATTCATAGCAAATAGTGACTTTTGCGGAATGCATTAGACACTCCTGGATATCATGTAAACAGATTGGTATCGTCCGAATTGAACAATTGTGTTGACAGATCCATATATCCAAAGATGGGCCTCATTGCTTTTTTTTTTTTTTTGAATAAGGGCTCATTTAAGGATACATAACTTTTTTATGTTCGATTACGTATAGCTTCTAGGTCAGCTGAATTTTGTTATAAGTCACAATGCCAAGTTATGGTGAGCGACGCGAAATCGATTACTTCAGATTTTCATGTAGACTCTCACGGCAGATTTAATTTAATCGACATATATTTGTTGATTCATTGCCTACTTACTAGGAAAAACAATTATTCGAATTTTTCAAAAACCGGTTTTCGAATAATTCGAAAAATAGGAATTTTTTAATACCGGTTTTCAGTTAATAATTATTCAAATAACCGATTCTCTTATTTAAATAAAACTGTTCTTCATTCTTGAAGCACATATCTGCAGCACGTCGTTTTAAAAGTAAGCAGAAGTTGACGGAGATCTTAAGATTAAAGTGACAATCAAAACTTACAACAATTCTAACAAATCTCATAAAAACTATGCCAAAACGGTATGCGAAGGCAATAAAGAACAAGGTTTATTGCACAAAGTTCTGAAAGTTGCATTAGTTTCGAACAGCTACTCAAGGAATTCTAATTTCGTTTTTGTTGTTGTATTACTTGTTGGAGAATAGAATTAAAGATTTGTAATCATAGCTATTATTTAGGTGCCTAAGGTAACAAGAATTGAATGTTTTGCTTTGAATAAATCTATTAGTAATATACGAGTCCTTAATTGCCTCGACAAGAAAAGTTGCTTAGGTTTTGAACAGCACTGTATGTAAATTCATGCACCACCTATTTAATAGTGTGTGTGTCACTGTAGTATGTTAGGTAAGACACCCACCTTCAAACCAAGAAGTCGTCGGTTCAATGACAGGCCACGACAACAGCGATATCATCTATCAACATTACTAGCGACGGGTTATGTGTATTAACGTTGTGAAAAATTTCACTAACTAATATATCTGCCGTTCTGCCTGCGTTTGTAGGTCGCTTTCAATGAGTCTAGTTGGTTATTCTCCTTATATAAAAAAGTAATATTTTTTACAGAAAATGAAAAAAACTTATTATTGCTCAAGTGTGCATATGTTTTTCGATTAACTTGGTTTTCATGTTCCTTGCAAGACTTTCAAGGTTGTCATATATACGAAAATAATAACTAAATTTACCATAAACAAATAGTTAAACGATGACCATAATTGCAATAAGAAAACATACATATAAAATTTATACTTATTTAAATTAACCGGCTATTCGTGTTAAATCAACCGGTTTATTCGGTATTCGAGAAATGAAGATTTTGAAAAAACCAAAAAAAAAACAGTTAAAACCGGTCGAATAATAACCGTCCGATCTCCCTACTACTTAACCAATAGATTCAAATTTATTCACCACATGGTGAGTAGTCTGTTCGTCACGATAATTATGGCCGCTGTAAAATTAGCGTAAAATGAGCGCACAATTTGCTAGAAAAGAACACTCTTTTTGATCAAATCTACACCATTTGAACGCTATGTTCATACAATGTGATTTGGCAAAACAAACCACACAAATGACAACCAAATGTCTAAAGCCATCATGTTAACAATTTCTGATGTGAAGTTTCTATTGTGTTGATACGAGCACTATTGAATTTTGTAAAGCGAAGTCTCCAAACTGATTGCCTTCCTTTTTTTACCATTTTGGTTACAACCAATTAGGTTGCCTGCTATCACAGGTGCATTTTTCTCCGTCACTGCTCTTGGGAGCACATTGGCTTTCCACAAACCAGCCATTGCTTTGTTTCAGTTTCTTTAATCAATTTGATCTCTCAAGCTAAGTAGATGTTTAATCCACTGTAGCTTTCTCCATATGATTTTTGCGTAGTGGTGAAGATCTTTGCTAATTGGTGTTGATCTTTACTTTAGCATTGTAATTTTTTTCCAGTAGGTGGCATGTTTTCTTGATCTTTCGTTTGGTGTTTGTCATCATTGCCAGAGGTATGCGGGAATGTTAGGGAGGCTTCTTTATTTTTCAGATGTAGTTACCTGGAGAGAAGTTGAAGCCTCTTTATTAATCATTCGAAGCCACAATTAAATTTTTCTTCGTCATTTCCTCTGCTTGGGCTCGCACTTTGTTCGTTTGTGTTGTTATGTTTGCGCTCTAACTACTACACCACGCCATCCCCGCTTTCAGAGGTTATCCAAAGTAAGCTTATGAATACAACATAATTAAAATTTAACAGTAATGATAACAATTAACAGAAATAATGTTGCATTAAAAGATATTGAGTAGTTATATCAAATTATAGGCAGCCTAACCTTATTTAAAAAAATATAACGAATTCCTTGACTTCTTGTTAAAAGTTTGTATGATTTTGTGAATCAATTATAGAACAATCTTCTTGAAATTAAGTAACCACGGTTTTTTTTCTATCATAATGAACCACTAGGTGTTGGTTAAATGATTTAACAAAAACACCAATAAGAACTCCAACGACAACAATATAGGTTATAAATGCTCGAAAGTGATTTCAAAATTGCACAAAATTTAAGATTTCTTTTTATAAACAGAAGAAAATGTCTATAAAAATATTCTTTAATTTAAACAAACTCATATCATCCAATCGTATACTTTAAAGTCATACATACACCTTTAACTTAAAATTTAGGGCACACCATCATTACTCATTGTTTTAGGATTCAGTCTCTAATTTACAATTCAAAATAATATTTTATTCGGAGAAAAAAAAAACTGCCAAATACCCAAAAAATAGACTTTACATTTCACTTACAATTTGCACTAAATTACGACAGTGTTAAAATTCTTCCGTATAGACATAAAAAGTCCTTATAAAAAAGGACATCAAGGATGAACAAAAAAAAGAAAAGCAACAAAAATTGGCACATTTTCAATTTTCGTAAAGCTCATCCTTATTACAAAGGAGATGCTTTAGGAATGAGAGTATATTTATATGCAACATCTTTAAGTCTCTATAAATCCCTAGTTATTGTATTAAAATAGCAATGCTAGCTTGCTGGCAAGAAAAACAAAAGCCAACACTAAGAAAAGTTTATTAAGCGAAGTAAAATGAAGTGCAAAGACAAGGCAGGGCAAGACAAGACATAAAATACAAAAACAAAACAAAAAAAGGCAACAACTTTAAATCACACAATGACAGTTCGGGATTTGCCGCCACCTTAAGAAATGATATTTATTGTTAACAAAAGTATTCAAAACATACACACACTGCATTAGGCTATTTTGTTACTCCTGATGCGGCTAAATAAGACCCAATATACTTGTGCTTTGACACAATAAATTCGTGGCATTTTGTTACCTTCTAAGGTGTCACAATTTGTTGTTGTTGCTGTCTTTGTAGTTATTGCTGAATGTGAAGCTACAAATCTGCATTGACACTTTGGATTCTGATTTTTTCTTATCTTGTTTTTTTATATATTTTTTGGAATATATCGTTTACCTTTTTAAGATTCTGCCAAATATTTTATGATTTTAGAAATCAGATACCAAAAATCTAACATACAAATCATGTTGCTAATGTTGGTTGTTTAATAGAAAAAAGACATCAATACGAGAGTACATTGACTGGTGCCTAAGTTTTCTTGCTAAAGTCCATTAAAAAGTTTGCCTGACATTTGTTTTTATAAAATACACTTTATTTTTTACAAGAAAGTGTTTGTTTTAATATTTGAATGACATATATATTAGAGAAAATATAATTGACTAATTCTTTAAACGAGGGCGATAGTCAAATAAGCTTCCACAAAGTATAGATGGGGTTCAGTTGGAAAATCTCCGAGGATTTATAAAAACGAAAGAAATTTGCCACCGTTGTGTAGTTCTAAGTTCTTGGTAAAACGAATATTAAAGTTCCTTCGTTTACATCTATAAAGTATTAGGTGGCAGAAATCAAACAAGTCTATATGAGTTACCGAGACGATCACTGTAGTTGTCGTGTAAAGCATTAAACAAATAACCGACAGCAAGCAGCATGAAAGTAAGCAGCATGTTCTTGTCAGCAGCATTTTCTGTAATGCTATCGGCTTCATAAATATTTTGAAAGCAGCAGCCAGGGTTGTCAGAACTTTTTTAAGCTTTCGCCAAATAATTCTTTTTTTTACATTTTAAAAACAAAATTTATATTTTTTAAAATAATAATAAAACAAAATTGAAAATAAATAAAAAAATAGTTGTTCCGATTTGTTAAATTTCGCCAAAAGTGGAAAAAGGGCGCCATACAAATTTTAGCAAAAACAAAAAGTGTACAATGTTTTCTATAACATAGTTTATAGTTTACAAAAAGCTATAAACTAAAAAATTAATTTTTATGGTTGAAAATCGGTTTTACGTACCTTCGTATCAGCGTTGGCCACCTGATACGAATAAAACCCGGGTGGGTTTAATTGCGTATTATATTTAACAAAACCTGGGTGGGTTTTTTATTTAAAAGTTTCCGTAGTTTATTTACAACAAAAATAATTTAATTTCAAGTATTGGGAGTTAATTTAATTCGGTCCGATTTTTAACTCAAGAAGATAATAAATTAACATATTTAACGAAGTAAAATTTATCAAAACAGTGCTTACTTATTTTCCTCATCTCTGAGCCAATGTCCGAAAACTAATCGTCTATTTAAGTGATACACTTTGAAGCTGATTTTATACTTCTTCAAAAGAAGTGAGTTGTATCCATTAAAACGGACAATATTTAGTAGGATCAATATTTGAAGATTACGGCGGGTGTGGCATTTGATTGTTTCTAACAATTGTTTGGAAACTTTGGCGAAGTGGGACCAAGCGTTGTCATGCAGAAGGAAATTTATCTGTTGTCTGTCCGTTTACTTATAATGCACGGCTTAAGCGAAGTAATTACAGTCTGTTCCGATCACCGTGTTTAGTAGCTCAAAGTACACAGCGATGCCTTGATCGCACTAGGAGTGCAAAATTGCACTATAAATACAAAAAAACATGTAATAGCAAAATATATTGTCGACTTGAAAGAAATCCTGAAGCAGTTATAAAACTCACCCGGTGGATCGGGTCTTATTAAAAAAAACCCAGGTTTTTACCAACCCTGCTTCGTATAATTATAAGCAAATAATTTTGCTGAATACTATCCGATTTTTGGATTTATGAAGAAGAAAAGTATACCTTTTCAATGATGTTCTGTTTCATAGACTTGTGTAAATTTTTTGAGTAGACATTTTCATTTTTTCCATATTTTTAACCTTTTCGTTGCCAGTTGCTGAAAATTTAATTACATAAGTGAACTGGAACCTAAAAATCTATTAGTTTCTGACCCATATAGGCAACTACAACTGAACGCAACTGAAGTTCGGCGAAAATTAGATCGCCAAATAATTTATAAAATCGTCACGTTTGGTAAGAAATCGCCAGATCTGACAATCCTGGCAGCAGCAGCAATAAAATTAGTTTTCATTGTCATCTGTTTTATATATATTTGTTATAGAAAAATATTTTTCAGTGGTGACACTCCAGCTTTTCAAATCCACCGAAATAAAATCGCTTTTTAAAAATATTACTCAAATATATAATTAAATTGTTTTCTTAAAACTTTTTTATTATTAACATGAATGTTGTTTAATACAATATTTTAATTTATACTGTTGTTTTCTGATAAGTAAAAAAACATTTTTTACGTTTTTTATTTAAAATTTTATATTGTATTGGTATCATTAATTTTTCTTTTGCTGCATGGAAAAATAAAAATTATTTTATGTTTGGCAGCAGCAAAGGTTGCTGTCTACGCCTTTGTTGTGCTGCCTTTAAAATAATTGTATTTATAAACATATGTATTCTAATTTTGACATTTTGCTGTCTGCTGCTTGCTGTCGGTTATGTATTTAATACTTAACTGAGGAGTCCATGTCAGAAACGGCACAGAAAATCCACAAAATTGGTTTGGATGATCGAGGTGCGTTAGCTGGCGAAATGATTGACATTTCAACAATTGCTACACATCGCATATTGGTCGAAAATTTGGATATGAGAAAGCTGTGCTTAAAGTATCGTAGCTGCCAAATGTGCATATTTATCTGTATTTTGCAATTTTTTAAGCAGTTTTGAAGAGTTTTGTTTAAAAAATAAGTTCTTTTATGTATATTTTGCCGTTTTTAACATTTTAGTTTTTTACCTTTAATTTTGTTATTTTAATTACAATTTCCGAAATATGAATTTCACCCCATTTTCTTAAATAAGCGTGGTTAGGCTTACTCGTACCTTTTTGAATGCGACCTTTTTGACCACTGATCACAAAGAAAGAAAAATTTAAGAAAGTGTATGATACTCACAGTTAGGTCTAAGGAAGTTGGGTTTTTCTACGCAGTCGTTTAAGAAATGATTTTTTTTTTGTGCAAAACATTGGAACCAGATTACATACTACGTAAGTACGTATGTTGGTATGAGTGATACATCTGCTTCACCCAAAAATATCACTCATACGTGCGAACTTATGTATGTAGTAATGTGATCCCGCTGTACTTTTGACAAAAACTTATATTTTTAAATTACTGCGCAAATTAATTCCACATAACCCACGATTGCTATAAAAAATGGAATACTTAGGTAAAAATTGACTCAATGGTGTACAAAATTTGGAGAAGATGTGTTAATATTTGATAACGCAAACTTTGCCATAACAAAATGAGAAAGAAAGACGTTATTTTATGCAAAACATTTGGGGCTTCCCAAAAACATAAGGCTTTTGATATTCTCTTAGTGAAATTATCGCATGTCAAATTGATGTAAAGAAAAAAACATAAAAATTCCAGTTTTTCGATAAATGGCGATAGTAAACGTATGCATATATAATTACCTTTTCCATCAATTTTAATGAAAATTACACGACTTGGTAGTTCATCAAAAATATTTTTAAATGCTTATACATATCTTTTAAAAAAATTGTCTAAAAAAAAAAATTGTCTTTCCTAAAAACACGTATTCTAGGCGCCCATCGTTACCATACGCAATCGTTGGATTTCGCAAATCTTAACAATGTATTGGAAAAAAGTGATATATCGAAATATATCAGTATGCATCTTTTAAACAAAATATAAGACAAAAAAGTTTTAGGCATTATCGTTTTAAAAAGCCTTACCTAGAAGTAGTTTTATCGCGGAATTCAGGTTTTTTTTTAATTTATTAAATAAATTACGTGAATATATGTTATGCAAGCTCCTTCATATTCGAAATAACGGTGTATTTCGAAAACAAGAGCTAACCTAAAAAAAAGTTGGCACCACTGGATTTAGCTTATTCGAATCCGATTTACCCGTCGGGTCACCTGATTGTCGGAAAAAAGTGTCATTATATCATATCATTTATGTATTTCACATTTAATTTGTTGTAAAAATTACACTATGAAATAAATTATCGGGTATGTTGTGAAAACCGAAATCAAGAGTAGCCGTATATGTATACGTTTATACTTTTTTTGTATGAGCAGTTTTTTTACTTGAATTTCAGTTTTGTCTTCTAAATTTTTAGCTTTTCTTAAAAAAAATATGACAACACTGCTCATAAGAGAACAAAAACTGCGTTCAGAAGATGTTTCAATATACTGTGTGGCGATGTTTTACTACAATGAAGCTGAGTTGTTGAGTCGATTTGTAGGCATGAATGGGTCTACCGTTTCTCACCTGTCAAAAAGTTTCATCTGCAGTCAAGGTTATTGTGTCTGTTTTTTAGGATACGCACGGAATTACTTTAATCCATTATCCTCAAAGAGGAAAATGTTGGCTTGGTATAGTGGTTAAAGTGCTTGTATACGACACAAGTAATACAAGCCCAAATCTGAGCGAGTGCAAGGGCAAATTTTAACTGCGTCTTCTGATTTTAAATAATTGGCAGTCGACTCGACTGACTGCTCGATGATAATTCCCAATGTGTTTATGTGTTCAACACAAGAGTGGTTGGGACGAAACCTATCTTGTTGTCTTCGCATAGACAACGCCAGTTTATCGTTTATACGGTTAAAAAGAATTCTAGTGAGTATATTTGATTAAATTGGCAACAACATGATACCGAATTGTGACCAAAATTTGCTCCAACCATTCTTGGGACAATTCCTCAAAATCCAATATTTAATTAAACAACTTTAAAACAAAACTTAATTTTTCTCTGCCTAAATATATTAAAGAAATTTGTAAGACATTTTCTTCACAGTAAGTCTAGTAGAAAGCTTTAATAATGATTTATTACTGTTTAAAAAGGTCCATGAAATAAACAAAAACTTAATGTGAGTGGGGGTGATGTGACATATAATTTTATATTTCAACACTCTATGCTTTTTTGAACGGATTAAAACGAAGGACTTAATAAACTTGTCAGTTGAATATGTTATAGTTTCTTTTGTTCTTATTTTTGTTGTTGTATATTTATATATTTTATATATTTAACACATAAACTAAAAATGAACATAAAATTATTAAAAAGCAAAATATTAATGCAAGAGAATTGTGTTTTTCAAAAATAGTTTTCAGTTTTGCCTGTATATTTCAGGCAAGCCTTCACGAAATAGTATAAAGACAGTCTGTAGGGGGCGGGCGTGAAACAATACAAAATTTCTAAAGTGGAAGTGTTAAAAATTTGTGCAACATTTGCGGAAAATTGCTTCCGGCTAATGTTGTAGAATACGAAACGATGATGACAACGATAGCAATAGTGATGATGATAAAAGGCGCACATGTACTCGTACAATATATATACATACATACCCACTACTAGAGACTGTGGGGCGGTAGGGGAATAACAAGACAGACAGACAGACAGACAGACATTCAAATATTTAGAAAATATTGTATACACTAATCAAACACACGCCAATGTTTAAGAGTCTTAAACCAAAAATGAAAAGTAAAGAGGTTTTTCCAAAGTTTTCAGTTATTTTTTTTTCTTTTTTAGTTTTCGTGTGATGATAGAACTTTGCCCACCACAAAATGTTAGGAAACGCAATGTGCGACATAATTTCCTACGAATAATTTTTATATTTAACGAGGATAGGGTCAAAAGCTTAGGAAATTTTCTTTGTTAAAAATATACGTGATATGTACAAAGACAAGCAATTATTTGTTTACCCAGGCATATGAGTAAATTCGTAGCTTGTTCTTCAATAACAATCAATTAGATTCGTTTAGCAGCCAACGTAGTACAACTTAATACAATTTAATGAAATAAGTTCCATAGTGTTTTCTTTTTGGAAACTAGCCTCTTGGTATTAATAAGCCGGCTAATCCATACAGCCAGTTTTGAATTCTTCTCTAATCATGCACGGTTAGCAAGTTTTTCAACATGAACTTTGTTTTCCAGCATATTTATATTGAAATGACATGACTGTTTCTACATTTTACTTGCTTACATATCAATTGAAAAGGGTGGGCCATTTAGAAGCTTAAATTTAAAAATGCAATAAAACAAAAACGGTTTGAAATTTTGCCAAATTTATTTTCCTGTTGTGAAGTACAATTGTTCCGGTTAGAAATTAAATATTATTTCATTCATATGGATGTTGCGGCTGGCCTCACAGTACCCCATTCGTTCGGACCAATTTTCGATAACTTATTCGAATGTATGTGGTCGTATCTCGGCAATGGCATCACAAATGTTGATCTTCAATTACTCAATTGTCTCTGGTTTATCGACATAATACTCGTACTTGTCTTTAGCGGTGCCTCGCAGAAAATAGTCCAACGGGGTCAAACCGCAGCTTCTTGGTGGCCAACTGGCATCACCATCTCGGCTAATTAAAGGGCCATCAAACGTTTGACGCAGTAAATCGTTTGTGGCAAGAGATGTATGCCAAGTTGCACTATCCTGTTGAAACCAAACATCAATACCATCTAAAAAAATCGGTTATCATGACGCAATAGGTGTCTCCATTGACCGTAATGGTTGCGCCGACTTAATTTTCAAAAACTATGGGCCAATGTTTCCTCAGCTTCACAAGTCGCACCAAACAGTCACTCGTAATGGGTGCATTGGCTTTTGTAAGACCACGTTTGGGTTTTATGAACCTCAAAGATGGCAATTTTGCTTATTAACGTACCCACTAAGATGGATATGAGCTTCATCTGAAAAGAATGATTTTATTTTGATTTTTTGGAATTTCCGACCAATTGTCTTTATCTTGAAAATAAATTTCCAATAAATCCCAACGTTGCTCAAGCGTAAATCGATTGATTCACTTCATTCAATAGAGATAATTTACTAAATTTTGTGATAGAATAGAATGACAAACAAATTTAAACCAATAGATGACCCACCCGTTATAGGCTTCAAAAATTGATATGGTAAAAGAGGATAAAGTGGTATCTTTGTTAAGTCAAAGCTTACTTAAGCATTTATAGCAACCCATTGTGAAGTTGGTCTCGACGATCAGTCATAGGCATCGCTTAAAAATATAACTCCTCTAAGTTATTCTAAAAATTAGTCCTGAAGCTTAATGAATCTGACAATAGTCCCGATGTTACGGAACTATATCTCCGTTAAGATATCGATGTAGGGCGAGCTAAATGAAAAAAGTGTTTTTGAGTCTGAGACAAATCTTGGAATATGAAGCGTAGCCATTTTTTAATGGCCTGTGAGAATAGACACCATTAGGGTTGTCCCTACTATCAAGCTTTAGTAGGTGACTGATGCGCTTACTATTAAATTTAGGTCACCAGATGCTTCCCTAATCTGTGAAGTGAAGTTAAATCCCTCCACAGCTAAAGTGTGTTGACCAATGTGTGAAGTGTGCCCACTCTAGCAAACTCATCGGCCATACAATTTTATGCGATGTCCCTGTACCCAGGAACGCATATGAGGCTTGCACAAAACAACCACGTATGTAAATCTGGGGAATCGCGACAGTCTTTAACTAATTTCAAGTTTGCATATACACCAGAAAGGGATCTGATCAGCGCTTGGCTATGAGAGAGGTTACAGATGTCAGATATTGTTACAATGAAATCAATTCTGCTACAAAATCACTCTTCTAAGACAACTCTTAAGAATTTTGTTCATAAACTAGAGTTGAATGGCTTGGTACAAGACGCGTAAACACCAATCTGTGTTCAATAGAGTTATTGTGAGATAAACGACACAGCCACACTGACTTTGTCAGTTTGTCGATGCTCACAGCAAATGGATCTATTCACAACGCCCAAAAGTCAAATTTTAAGTTAGGATTCGATCTTATAGAGTTCAACTGGTGCATGTGTTGAAGGTAATCGACCATTCACTTCGAAGATCCAATGAACATTGAAATGAAGAAATCTGGAACATATGGATAACTTTTATACAAGAACGATTTCTTGTTCTTTCTAAGCCAGTAAACGAAATTACTGCACTTAGGCTTTTAGGAGTCCAAGGGCATTTACAAGCTATACCACCTTGATCAAAAACTTCCCGGAATAACTCCCGTGTGGCGGACCCATTGTACCGATTTGAATTTTTTTCTTTTTATTAAGTTAGTACATCTGTTGTTGATATTCCAGCTAAATCTCCGTGTCATAGCTTCACATTTACAAAAGCTACGTCGCCAAGAGTACATCTATTTACATGCAAGTTGGTGATTTTTTACAATTTTAGAAATGGATTTAAATTTGCAACGAAGAACTTGTATTAAATTTTGCGTAAAAACCGGATTTAATGGTGCGCGAACGTTGGAAATGTTGTAAAAGTGTTTCGGTAACTATTTGCTAAAGAAAACGGTCAAAAGTGGTCGTGAGTTAATAGAAGATGATGGACGCAGTGTCAGACCATCGACATCGAAAACCGACGAAAACATTGATAAAGTAAAAGAAATGTTGGTCAATAACTCCAAATTAATCATCAGAGAGAGAACGGAGGACTTGAACATTGCCTATTGATCCATCCACGACATTTTGGTTAATGATTTGGGTTTCCGTCACGAAGCAGCAAAGTTGGTGCCAAAAGACCTCAATTTCATACAAAAAAAGACCGTGTTGAGGTCGCAAAGGACATTTTTGCGAAGCTGAATCCGATCCCACATTCATCAAAAATATCATTACTGGAGACGAGACGTGTGTTTATGAGTACGACACATAATCAGGCAAGTGAATGACGTTCACCGTATGAGCCGAGAACGAAAAAACCACGTCGCTTTCAGTCAAAAAAGAAGGTAATGCTCATGGCTTTCATGAATAACAACAGTGTAGTGCATCATGAATTTTCGCCAGAAGGCCAATAAACAAAGTAAACAAAGAGTATTATTTGGGCGTTATAAGATATCTGCGTGAAACAATTCGGCGCAAAAGAACAGAATCATGGGCAGAAAACTCGTGGATTTTGCACCATAATAACGCACCGTCGCACATTGCCGTTATTATTCGAATTTTTTTTTTTTACGAAAAATGCAACAAATACCATCCAACAGCCACCAAATTCACCTGATTTGGGTCCGTGTAACTTCTTTCTGTTCAATCGAGTAAAAAAAAATCATTACGGGGAACACGTTTCTGCAGCCGAGAGGAAATAATGGAAAAATCGCAGGAAGCGCTGATGGACATACCGAAAACCGAATATTAAAAATGCTACGACGATTAGATCAAGCGCTAGCATAAGTGTGTTGCGGTCGATGGGGACTACTTTGAAGGGGACAATATAGATTTGGATGAATAAACTTGTATTTTTAATTTTCTGAATAAATTCTGGGAACTTGTTGATCAAGGTGGTATAGTCGGAAGACGTGAATGAACAATTTTTGTTGTTAAATTCGGCTAAGAATACCGTTATGGAAAATGAAACACGCTTTCAGAAGCTGTCAACAGCTATGTTTTGGCTTATTAAAGACATATGGATACCACTGGTCTCAACAGAACTCTCTCGCATTGCAAACTAAATTCACATTATGTCACGAAATTTGGCTGCTAATTAGCCGATCATAATATGCAATTGATCAGCTCTGGAGTATTGTTTGTAAGCTATGTTAAATGCAGAGTGTATACAGTGCCATAGTCATGATCATTCAGCTCTACGATCTAGGGTGGAATTTAAGCATCCTTCTTCTCCATTCCTCTCTATTTAGCATAGTCCTTACTCCCATTGCATATCTTCGTCGATGTTATCAATTAGCCACTTATGTGGGCGACCTTTATTTCTTGAGATTTGTGGGGTGTAGTCAAGAACCATAGGCAGCGATAATAACTTTAAAACTCAAAATTCGTGATGTGATAAACGAAATAGCAGTAATAGCATATAATATTGTTGCGTTTTTAAAACGTATGTTATTTTCTGAAATCGAAATTGTAAATAAAATTTAAGAAATTGTTGGGCTCTTTACCAATAGCTTATTGTCAACTTTAAGTTTAGCAGATTTCATAACAGCAAAACTTCTTTCCATATCGCTGTTTAAAAAAACTTTAAAATCGTTGATGTTTAGCGGCCCCTTGTATTCTATAACACAACTCTATGAATCAACTTCTAGCTTAGCACTGAATTTTAAATTACTTTCGATACCCTTTTTGTATTTAACTCAAAAGAACTTTAGAAGGCTTTGGAACAGTCATGATCTTTTCATAAAACAATTGTTCACGTTCAAATCAAACGTATTCTTACACTCTTTTTTTATTTGAAAGTACAATCCTTTCGGTTAATAATGGAAAATAATTTCATTCAAATGGCTGACTCGGCTGGCATTGCAGTAGCCTACACCATCGGTCCAATTTTTAAGTACATTATCGATTGTGTGCAGCTGTATTTCACCAATGGCTTCACGAATATTGTCCTTTAAAGCATCAATTGTCTCTGGCTTGTTGGCGTAACACTTCTCTTTGACGGCAAATAATACCAACGGCGTCAAATCGCAGCTCCGAGGTGGCCAAACGACATCAGCTCTGCGGTCTTCAAAAACAGGGCGCAAAACATCGAGTGTAGCTTCGGCTGTGTGGCACGTAGCGCCGTCCTGTTGAAACCAAATGTTGCTTATATCCTCCTCTTCATTTTTTGTGAACAAAAATTCATTCAACATGGCCCGATAACGATCGCCATTGACCGTAACGGCCACTACTTGCTCATTTTCGAAGAAAAATGGTCCAATTATGCCTCTGGACCAAAATCCGCACCGTCTTGGGTGTATTGGCTTTTCAATGTATGCGTGAGGGTTTTCTGAGCCCCGAATGCGACAATTTGGCCTGTTTACATACCCGCCAAGATCAAAATGAGCTTCATCTGTAAGGATGATTTTTGATTCTGCAACATTACCATAATTTTCAAAGTAATGTCGCAATATTTTCCAGCGTTGTTCAAGCGTATACACAACCATATTCGTTCAGCGGAAGAATAAAACTAATTATCTATCAAACGAAATATCTGTTCACGAAATAAGCACTAGTTGAAAAAAAGCGTTAGATGGCGGACCCTTTAATTGCATTTGAATACAGTAGTGCGTATGCGTGCCATATGGTAAATTGTATGTAGTAGTTAAACCATGAACAATGATGTAACTGATTTTGTTACTTTGATGTGATACAAGTTTATTCTTCTTTATAAAAATTTTAAATAACATTGTTGTTGCTGAAATTAATAGACAGTTCTAGACTTATGAAAACGACATGATATTAGAAATGAAAATTGAAAATGAAAATTTTGCTAAATATCATCCCTGTAACAATATGAGTGAAAACAGGAGTAA
This sequence comes from Wohlfahrtia magnifica, assembly GCA_023159175.1. Lineage (NCBI taxonomy): Eukaryota > Metazoa > Arthropoda > Insecta > Diptera > Sarcophagidae > Wohlfahrtia > Wohlfahrtia magnifica. The sequence continues at coordinate 3,024,222 of JAKWBJ010000214.1, forward strand.
AAGCCTAAAATTCTTTGAAACTACAAATTAATTAAATAAATTTGAAAAATTTCATTTTATAGTATTCTCACGGCCCTCGTTATATTCAAATTACTTGCGTATACCTACAACTACTTTTACTGCTGCCAGCCAGTCACTTTGCTGAAAAAATTTTTGAATTTCGTAAATGTTTATTTCGCACTTGTAGGGAGAGACTTACACTGAAACACATTTGCTTAAAATCCTTTACATTTTCCATATCCTATTTCCCTCTCTTCTACAAACAAACACACAGTTATTAATGTAGCAAAGCGGAATTGAAAAAGAAAATCTCTGCCATCTTTAAGGATTTTCATAATGGTTAAGCTGAAGACCTTAAAGAAAAACAACTTCAGAGTGTAAAATCCTGCTTAAGCCGTTAACTGTAAATTTAATTCAATTTGTGTTTTTCCCGTTGAATTTTTTACTTTTGACTGCTGCTACACATTTGTGATGTGAGATTTTTCATTCTTCATCATCGTGCTATCGTAACAAATGTTTTGCAATTAATTTTTGTTCCTTTTCATTTTTAAAATTTTTCGTGATTTCTTTTGTTGGTTTAATTTTTTTCTGTTCAATTTTTTCTTCTTTCGCAAACATTTGGTGTCCAGTATTTTTCAGTTCTTTTTTATTCATCTGTCTTTTGTAATTATCCTTTCACTGTCTTAAGGTCCTTTGAATCGAAGAGAAAAAAGGTTTTTTTTTTTTTGGTAATTTCAATTATTGTCTTTACTCTCTTCTTTCTTTTGCATTTCGTGGCTTTTGTACATATTTTCGTTTAATTGTTAAACTTTTTAATCGGAAAACTTTGATTTTGAAATGGGTTTTTTTGGTTACTTTTTTATTTTTATCATTCAACATGGAAAACTTTGAGGTGACGATTAAATATTAAAAAAAAAATTTTTATTTGATTTCATGGCTAAAAGGTGACAAAAAGTAGTGACTTGATATTTGCAATCAATAATTTTTATTTCATTTCTTAAAAAATGTATAATTTTATGCTCAGTTATAAGCATTTTATAACATACACCAGCATAGTTTGTGGGGTTATATTGCGTTTTTGGTGCTACTTAATGGAACAGTTATCAGACACATTATTATTATATTGATTGACTAAGAATCTATTAGGCAGTTTGATAACTGCCCTACCTTCTGTTAGATCACGGTTTAGTTTGAAGAGAATTATATGATTGATTTCTTATATCATTTTTTTTTTAGATTACTTCTTGTAAGTTAGTTATGGAGCTTCTATTTACAGAGACCGGCTTATTTACATGCTTTTAATATCGTTCCTGCATTACAGAAATATTCTCAAGAAATCTTTCTAAAAGTTCTAATTGAGTTTAAAATCTAAAAGCAGTGAAAAATGAATTTTATAAGACATATCTTATACGAGGGGTACCATTTATATTTCGGGAATAGCAAATAAAAGCAAATATTTTCAAATATTACACTTTTACATTCGTTTAAACCATTTCTCAAAGCAGTTTTTCCATTCCCCTCAAGACACCTCCAAAAACATGGTTTTTGAACACTCGCAAATCGTCGACCATGCTGTTAACCTTTGATATTCGGGAAAAAGTCAATGATACATCAATTAGATGTTTCTTATGCTCAAAAATTCACCTGTTTGACGAGATGTGTGAGAGCTCGCATTGCCATAATGGAGAATGATCCCATTCGGCCAAAAAAACAGACGACCATTTGCTTCGCTGTGCTTTTTCCACGAACAACTTTTATTGTATTCAGTTCATCTTGGAATACTGGTCAATTGTTGCTACGTTTCCGGCTCTTACGCATATATCCTTGATTCGTCACCTGTCACGATTTTATACACGTCTTTTGAAACCCACTGTCGAACTTTTCAATAATTTCCTTACACCAATCGATGCGAGCGGTTGATAAATTATGGGGTAACCATCAAAAACAAACTTTTTTACAACTAAGTGCTTATGAAGTAGAACTAATTTTTAAGGATGCCTCTACCTCACAATATTTCACATGATGATCTTGCATTATCAGTTTAAGCACTGCATCAATGTTTTAAGGCACAACAACCGATTTTGGACGACCTTCATGGAATTCGTTGGCGACCAAACTACGACCACGATTGAATTCACTATACCAGCGATATACTGTGGTTTTTGATGGTGTTTTAACGCCACACAAAGAACTGAGTTCATCGAAAAATTCTTATTGAGATAATCCAAGTCGAAAATTGTTAAAAATAATACAACGAAAACCTGCTCTTGAAATGACAATTTTTTGCCCAAATTTATTTTCTTAATTAACAACCCACTGTAAACAAAACAAATAGCACTTGTATATCAAAACTTTGTGAGTACGTTTTTGTTAAAAAATATCAAACTCTATTATGGAGTTGTCAGATTTTATTTATTGACATTAGTGTTGCCAGTTCGCGAAATATAAATAGTACTCCTTGTGTATAAAAACGAATGTGAGTTCTTATGTTGGTTTGCTTGTTGGTTTGTTTGTTTGTGCCTTATGGGCAGCTAAATGGCTGAACACATTTTCTTGAAATTTTTACAGTATCTCTCTGTATAATTTGAATGGGCGTGGTATCGCCCAGTTGTAATAAATAATTATTTGTCTATATCTTCAGAACGGTAACATAAAGTTTCTCTAAATTTGTCCCAAATAGATTCATAGCCAAGGAAAACCATCAGTCAAAATTTGGGCGTGATTAGGCAAGTGGGCGTGGTACCTTCCATACAAAGTAAATATTGACTCTAGTATATCTTGAGAATGGTTACAGCTAAAATTTCAGAATTTGGTCTGATCAGGCAAAAAGTGGATGGAATTGGACAAGTAAACGTGGTACCTCTAATACGAATTAAATACTTATCTCATTACATCTTGAGAGCGGTTTAAGATAAAGTTTCAGTATTTACAATGAAAAATGTTTACTGCCAAAATTTTAAGCGGAATTGGACGGGTGGGGTGGTATCTTCCACACAAACTAAATGTTGATGTCTGTATATCTATTTTGGGAACGGCAACAGTAGAATTTTCTAAATTATCAGTCAGTAACTGGGCGAGATTGTATTAGTAAGCATGTCACCTTCCAACCATACTAAGTATTGGATTTTGTATATGTGGAGAATGAACTATTAAGGCCTTATTATTTATGCACATTAGCCAAAGGGGGATGTCACATTGGAAAAAAGCTGTCTACGAGGTCGGATTGACATTGAAGCTACCTAGCGCTAGATGGCAGCAAAAACACAAAAACTTTTTCTTTCTTAGAAATTACGATCTGTCAAACGTCAGCTGTTAAAATGTTATCCAAATTCATCGACTAGTTTATTTGTTGTAGTCGTTTGAAGTAAGCAACTTTTGTGTCTCTTGGAAAATGGAAAAAAGCGAATTTCGTGTAGTGATTAAACACTATAATTTGAAAGGCAAAACGGCGAAAGAGACAAAAGAAAAGCTTGATAAACATTCCGGCGAATCTGCTCCGTCAGATTATATGGTAAAATAATGGTTTGCTGAATTTAAACGAGGCCGAACAAGCACTGCAACAATACCATCAACAGGAAGGCCAAAAGAGGTGGTTACTGAAGAAAATATCAAGAAAATCCTCGATATCGTTATGAATGATCGCCGGGTCAAAATACGTGAGATTGCTGAAATGGTAAACATATCATATGAACGTGTGTTCAACATTTTGCATGAACATTTGCATATGAAAAAGCTATCGGCAAGATGGGTGCCGCGTTTGCTCAGTGTTACACAAAAACGAGTTCGCTGATTTTTGGCGTAGATTAATAACTGTTAATGAAACGTGGGTCCACCACTACACACCTGAAACCAAATATCAATCGAAGCAATGGGTGGAAGCTGGTGGAAGTGCTTCGAAGAAGTCGAACGCAGCGAAATCGGCTGGCAAGGTTATGGCCACTGTATTTTGGGATGCACACGGACTATCTCTCATCGATTATCTTGAAAAGAGATCCACAATCACAGGAGAGTATTATCGTGCAACATTGGATCAATTGGTTGATCAATCAAGGAAAAACGACCACATTTAAACAAGAAAAAAGTGCTCTTTCTTCAAGACAACGCACTGGTTCACACAGCATTAGATACGATGCTAATACTACGAGAAATCCACTTCGAGTTGGTTGATCATCCAAATTATAGTCCAGATTTAGCCCCTAGTGAATTTTTCCTGTTTCCAAACTTGAAAAAATGCCTCGCAGGGAAAAGATTCATCTCAAACGAAGAAGTGATTACCGAAACTAATGCGTATCTTGAGGAGTTCCCAAAATCGTATTGTTCAGATGGTATAAAAAAGTTGGAAAATCGTCTTACTAAGTGTATTGAGTTAAGAGGAACTTTATTGAGAAATGAAAGGTTTTTAAAAAAAAAAAAGTTTTTTTCCTACTTAGGTAGCTTCAATATAAATCCGGCCTCGTATATATGTGTTTTATATATAAAAATCAATGGGTTATTTTACAAACGGTATACAGCTAAACCAGTGTGTTTCTTGAAGGAACAAATGATTGGATTTTGATCGGAAGGGGACAAAATGGTGAAAAAGTGTAACTAAGATAGCACTTAAGATGGGGGTAGCAAAGCACAACGGGTTTTACCAAGTTACATCTAAAAGTGTTGTCACTAACTAGAAGTAGCTATCATTTCCTTTTTTACATAAAAATTTAAAAAAAACTTTTTTATGGCTACTTACGCTTTTATTATTTCAATTTCAAAACTCGATCAAAAATTACAAAAATACCAACAAAATAGCTTCTATAACTTAATCTATGAAAATTGTCTTCTAAATAATTAAAGGTCAGTCTTACTTAAGTCATTACTTTCACAAAACTTTACATCAATCACAGCTTTAAATGAAGAAAAACAGAGCATTTACGACACATATTTTTTTTTCTGCTTAAATATAGACCTCGCAGACACTGTTTTGCTGGTATGTAAAGTGATTTACTATTCCTACTGTTTAACATGCCTGAAAGATAGCAATTTAATAATAAAGGTTCCGCCATCTAACGTTTTTTTTCAACTAGTGCTTATTTCGTGAATGGTAACACTTAGTGTGTATGTATACGCTTGTGTGTATACGCTTGAATCTGGGCCTGCGATCGACTTACAGAAGATGCCGATTTTACCAAAAAAATCATCTTTTCAGACGAAGCTCATTTTGATCTTGGTGGGTATGTAAACATGCAAAATTGTCGCATTTGGGGCACAGAAATCCCGCACGCATACATTGAAAAGCCGATACACCCAAGACGAGTCACTGTTTGGTGCGGATTTTGGTCCAGAGGCATAATTGGGCCATTTTTCTTCGAAAATGAACATCGTTATCGGGCGATTTTGAACGAATTTTTGTTCACAAAAATTGAAGAGGAGGATATTAGCAACGTTTGGTTTCAATAGGACGGCGCTACGTGTCACACAGCCGAAGCTACACTGGATGTTTTGCGCCCTGTTTTTGAAGATCGCGTTATCAGCCGTAGAGCTGATGTCGTTTTGCCACCTCGGAGCTGCGATTTGACTATTATTTGTGGGGTGCCGTCAAAAATAAGTGTTACGTCAGCAAACCAGAGACAATTGACGCTTTAAAGGACAATATTCGTGAAGCCATTGGTGAAATACAGCTGCACATAATCGATAATATGATTAAAAATTGGATCGATCGTGTAGGCTACTGCATGGTCAGTCGAGGCAGCCATTTGAGTGAATTTATTTTCCATTATTAACCGGAAGGATTGTACTTTCAAATAAAAAAAGAAATTTGAGAAAATATTTAGTAATTTTTTTTAAAGCATCTTCAAAAAAAAAAAATTATTTGGCGGACCCTTTAATTTTGCGCAGCTAAGTTGTGAATAACTTCGAAACTGTTGAAAATACAAAAAAGGAAATTTTATTCCTAAACGTTTGGTTGTACTTGCATTAAAATCGATCAAGTCGTTTTTAAGTTATGATGAAATATATTCACTTAACTATCATAATTAGGGCGAAAAATTTGCCACGCCCATAACAAACAAATTGAGCTCAATGGAAAGAAACTGAAAACGGATTTGAATTCACCGCAGCAAAATCATTATATTTCATATGTATAGTCTTATTTAAAAGCGAGAAAATCTTTTGTTTTTTGTAGACCAGAGTTATTAGAAACATGTATGAGTAAATTACTACTCTCAGCGATTTTTTCTTCTCATAAATGGTATTTGTAATCCCTACGATCCTTGTTCTCTTTTAGTAAATATGTAAATAAAAGTTTATTTAAACTTCAAAACTTAAAGTTTTAATATATTTTTCTTCTAATTGTTTTATCTCGACCCTGACAGATATTTATTTCTTGGTCTCCCTCTCTCAATAATTTTCGTAAGAACAGAACAAAAGTTTTGCATCCTGTTTGTAAAATATTTGATGATGTTAAGAAATCTGTTCATGTATGTTTCCAAAATAAATAAAAAAACAAAACTATTTGTATTGTTGTTATTGTTGCTCTTGATATTTTGTACTTTATTTCAATGTTGTTTGTCAATCTGTGCATTGTTTACAACTGCATTTGCTACCAAAAAAAAAAAAAAAAAATACAAAAATAAAAATTAAGAAAGATTTCTAAACATTTGTTCTGAATTCTTTCTCATTTCCCCAGCTGTGGAGTTGCAATCATGGTTTTTGGTAAGAGAAATTTATATTCTTTTAAAAAAAATGTTTCGTTTCTTTTAAATTTTCCGTTGTTTTTATACATTCATATGTACACATGTATGCACTATACTAAGAGGGTGGATTTTGTATGCATAGAACTGTTGTAGTGTTTATCTTACAGATTCACTATCATTTGTTACTAAAACAACATGTGAAAAACAAAATTTCAGCACATACTCGTACATAAATAGGGGTTCTTAGTTGTACTTAACCTTTATGTTTACACTGGTTAACTCTGGTGAAACCAACTCTCATTGCATTTATTTTTTTGTTGACATTTTATTGTATATTTTGAAATCATGGCCATGATGACCTTATGCTTAAAGCCTGTATTAGGGTGGTACATTTGCAAGAGATTTAAAATGGTCAGAATAATAATGAAAAAATTTCGTTTTAAAAAAGAAGTTCATCTAAGCATAGATAAAGAGAATTATGAGAATTATTATATAAATTTGATCCATATATGAGTCTATTTCCTATAAACTTATTACTTTTAAATAAGCTTAGATTCTCTAAAACTATTCATCTCTTGGCAAACATTCCCTTCAATAATATTTTTCTTAAGCACTTTCCTTGTTAATATTCTCGTAAAAGTAATTTTAAAATTTTTTAGACTATTGTTTGACAAAGTTTTTATATTCTATTGAAAAATTTAACATACTCGGTGTCAAATGTTGTTTCATATACATGCTTATATGATAAAATTTATTTGAATTTAAAAATTCGAAAAAAGTAAATTCGAACACAAAAATACGATGGTAGTACATGATTTTTGAATTTATAGTATAGTAACTTTCAGTACTGACCATAGGTATTCGGGTTGCCTCGATTAGGATGCTATCTTCCGGTGGATGTACACATAAGGAAGTTCAATTTCTTAAGCAGCATAAGGGCGCATATGGTATCGGTAGGCTAACATATGGGCTGAAAAGTCCTAAGCCTAACAAAGAAAACATTTTTTTTTTGCTCAAAATTAGCTTTATTCAGCAACGTAATCTCTATCAGAGTAATGTAATCATTGCAGCGCCGCTCCAATATTTCAATACCGCTTTTGTAGAACGATTTATCTTTTGCCTCAAAATAGGTCTTAGTTTCAGCGATAACCTCTTCATTTGTGCGAAATTTCTTGCCGACAAGCATATTTTTAGGCCTGAGAACAGCCTGTAGTCGCTGAAATCCAAATTTCCCGAATACGGTGGATGTGGGAGCAATTCGAAGTGCAATTCATGAAGTTTTGCCATTGTTTCAGAACCATCAACACATTCTTCTTTTTGGTCAGCAGTAGCAAACGCGGGACCCACTTTGAACTGATAAAAGCAATATAAAGCCAACACGTACTTTTAATATCTTTACGACATCAGCCGACTCACAAAGCTTCACTTCATTTTTTTGATGTTTTCTGCTTTTACCGCCTCATTTGGACGACTACTGCGTTCCACATCTTCAGTATATCTACGACCACGTTTAAATTCAGCAAAGCAACGTTTTATTATTGTTTCTGATGATGGTGCAAGTCATCATAAAACATTTCAAGCCATTGCTCTGCTTGAACGGTATTTTTTCCACCAAGAAGCAGTGTAGAATTGAAACGCAAAATTGATTTTGATCCATTGTTCTGAAAATTACAAAAATAGCGTCACTCGTAGCACAATAACTCACAAACTAAATAATAGAACACAATGATATTTTAACAGCTGTCTAGCACTAACTGAAAAAGAGGTGAGTGCAATAAAACTAGCGCCATCTATGTGTTAGTCCTGACAATTTTTAGCCCATCTGTTATGGCTTTTTTTCTTCTCTTGAGATCAGGGGATAAACCCTAGTGCATTGTGCTGGTACTAGGAAAATAGGTTATAGGAAGAAGGATAGATAGAGTAGTGTCTGTGGATGTTCGATGTTCGTAAGTGGCGAGGAAGACATTCACAGAAAGATTGTTCCACAAACGAACAGTGCGACAATCAACTACAAAGAGATGCGCTCTAGGAGAAATACGAGTACTACGTAAGAATATATGATTACCAGGAATTTGTTCCTTAATTTCGTTAGAGTACATTCCGTTATAGTACCGATAGAACAATGAAACACACGCCACATTCCGACGATGCTCTAATGAATCGATAGAATTGGCTACCCTATGTATGTTTAATATACTGTATACCTTAGTCATTGTATGTAATTAAAAAATTGAATTTATTTTGAAAAATAAAAAGATAATTTTTAAAAATTATTATGAATTTCAACAAAAATATTTTTCACACCCCTAGTTATGAAAGAAGTATATAGAAGGTGGTGCCACACTCTCATTTTTTCTGACATATTGCCATTTGACAATAAAGGCGAACTGACATTTGTATTGAAATTTGTGCTACCATACCCTGTTTACAAAATCCCATATTTGACATAAATTTTTTTTTTCGAATTCGATTATTAAACCGTAATATAGGCAAAACAAAATGTTAAATGTTCATACAAAGAAAAAAATGAAAAAACAACGACTTCAAACAAATAAAACCTTCAAATTTCCCATTTCGATACATATCTTATAGTTTTTATTCTGAAATAGCCTGGGTTGAAAAACATACATACTCGTACATGATATATTCGAAATTAACGTTGGCTTCTGCTTTTATTTAAAACAACTTGGTCCAGCTCAGCACTTCAAGAATTAGGAACAATTTTATTTCAATAAAAGAACCGGTTAATCGGCTATTTAAATTATTATTAACCGAAAACCGGTTTTTAAGTGCTACTTTTTGAATTATTCGAAAACCGGTTTTTGAAAAAAGTCGAATAATCGATCTCCATATACTACAGACAATATCGCTTAATTTCAGCATTTAGACGACTCATAACAGACAACGACGCTAGATTTCAGCTTTCTTTAGTATGGCGACATTACAGTGAAGTTGTTTGTGTCATTGTCACGAGGACTCTTTAAAGAAATTTTCCATTTTTGATTTCTTACAAATTTCGACTTGAAACTGACATTGTGACGATGATTCATCGTTGAAAATATCACAGTGACAATGCTGCTCAAATACGCCACTGGGTATTTAAGTTGAATATTTGCGTTTATTCTTCTATAGAAAGTGTAATATAATGTGTGCTTTAGTAATTGTATATAATTAAAAAATTGAAAATATTTTGAAAAATAAAAAGATAATTTATAGAAATTATTATGAATTTTTAACAAAAATATTTCTCATACACCTAGTCATGATACAAGAATATAGAAGATAGTGCCACTCTCTCATTTTTTCTGACATATTACCATTTGACAATAAAGTCGAACTGACATTTGTATTGAAATTTGTGCTACCATACCCTGTTCACAAAATCCCATATTTCACATAAATTTTTTTTTTCGAATTCGATTATTAAACCATAATATAAAGCAAAACAAAGAAAATAATGAAAAAACAACGACTTCAAACAAATAAAACCTTCAAATTTTCCATTTCAATACATATCTTATAGTTTTTATTCTGAAATAGACTGGGTTGAAAAACATACATACTCGTACATGATATATTCGAAATTAACGTTGATACGTATGTTGGCGAATTTTAAATAATATTCTAAATTTAAAAACTTGATTAAATTACACAAAATTGTTAAAAATTTCTGGGAATATTGATCGTCTTTCTTCATATTGGCAACGCTTTTTTAAATATTTTTGAGGGGAACTACCTTCTATTTCTTATATCATGCCCCTAGTCGTATACAACGAGAGAAAATGTTTCCTTTAGAAATTTATTTAAATTTTCTTAATTTAGTTAAAAAACTAAAACTTATTTGAAAATTAAAACTATTACATATTCAAAACCGCAAAATCACACAATCTCACTTCTATTCTATTGATTTTCTATTAAAGGCGAAGAAAAACAATTTTCAATGGAAAATTGGCAGACTGTGTGCATACGAAGTAGAAGTTTTTCATCCTTTTTCTTTTGCGAGTCGTTCTCCATAAGCAAACATAAATAATTTACTATCATCGTCATATCATCACCATGTATCTTAAGTTCATAACACCCTAAAGCGTTGGCAAAGATACTTCTCTCTTGTTGCTCTTCAATTGGTGGTTTTTTCTCAATACTTAGAAAACTATATTTGCATTCTGTTTGTAACCGCCAAAAATTGTTAAAAATGGAGAAAAAAAACGAAAATATATTGAAAGTTTTTTTTCGTGAAAGGCACATACAATATTTACATACACTTACAATCGATTTACAATGAATGAGTAATCGGAAACTATAATTTTTTCCTATTTTTCCTTTTTCTTTGTATAAAAAACTAAAGTTTTCATTACTTAAATATTTATAGAGACGTCATGTATTTCTTTCTTAGTTTTTGCCGGATGTTCTGAAGAGTAAATTTTTTTGTGAAATTTTTTCTTTCGCGAAAAAGAAAAAAAATCAATTGACCAAAAAAATTATGATTTATAGTGTTTTAGACTATTAATGACATTTTATGTTTCTATTGGTTGCACATGAGTATGTGCCAAGATGTTTTTTTTTTTTACAAAAATGAAAAAACTACTAAATTTTTATAAATGAACTTTACCTTGAAATGCTACTTTCATTTCGTAAAACAAGATTCTTTGTAACTTAAATTTTAAATATTAAGAAAACTAAGTGCATGTTTTGAAGTTGAACTTTCTATAGGAGTTTAAATACTCATTCAAATAAAACAAAACTTCACACATTTATAAAGGGTCCGCCATCAAACGTTTTTTTTTTTGTGAATGGTAACACTTAGCTCATGTCTGATTTGACAGATAATGAACGAATATGGTTGTGTATACGCTTCGCTAAGTGGGCCTGCGATCGACTTGAGAAGATGCCGATTTTGCCGAAAAAGTCATCTTTTCAGATGAAGCTCATTTTGATCTTGGCGGGTATGTAAAATAAAATTGTCGTATTTGGAGCAGAGAAAACCCGCACGCATACATTGAAAAACCGATACACCCAAGACGAGTCACTGTTTGGTGCGGATTTCGGTCCAGAAGCATAATTGGTCCATTTTTCTTCGAAAATGAGCAAGGAGTGGCCGTTAAAGTCAATGGCGATCGTTATCGGGCCATGTTGAACGAATTTTAGTTGACAAAAATTGAAGAGGAGGATATTAGCAACATTTGGTTTCAACAGGTCGGTGCTACGTGCCACACAGCCGAAGCTACACTCGATGTTTTGCGCCATGTTTTTTAAGATCGCATTATCAGCCGCAGAGTTGATGTCATTTGGCCACCTCGGAGCTGCGATTTGACACCGTTGGACTATTATTTGTGGGGTGCCGTCAAAGTTAAGTATTACGCCAACAAGCCAGAGACAATTGACGCTTTAAAGGACAATATTCGTGAGGCCATTGGTGAAATACATCTGCACACAATCGATAATGTGCTTAAAAATTGAACCGATCGTGTAGGCTACTGCATGGCCAGCCGAGGCAGCCATTTGAATGAAATTAGTTTCCATTATTAACCGGAAGGATTGTACTTTCAAATAAAAAAAGAAATTTGAGAAAATATTCAGTAGTTTTTTTATAGCAAAAAATTATTTAGTGGACCCTTTGGTGTTAATTATTAATATCCTTTCAAAAAAACATTAACAAAAAGTATTATTTTAAAATACTGGATTGAGAGGAAGCCATTTATATAAAATAATCCGAATTCTCGTAGTTTTGTAATCTTTGCTTAAATAGAGAGGAACTTATATGTCTAACACTCTTCCTAGAGCTCCTTATTTTTTGTATTGTGTTTAAAGAACTTAGACGTACTTTCTACAATACTACCCAAAACAAGAGAATTCTGGTCGCACTCGCATTATACAGGGTATCCGCCGGGAAGGTATACTACTTTGTTTTGCCGCCATTTTGGTAAACATTAGTCTTGACAGTTCATATTTGGCAGTCGTGAAGTAGAGACGTGGCAAATTTATTATGGAAAAATATTCAGTAAACCAACGTGTTTTAATCGTTAAAACATTTTATCAAAATCAATTAACGATTTGACGAGGCATGTTTTCATTTGAATGGTTATGTGAAGAAACAGAATAGTCGGTTCTGGGCAATAGAAAACCTTTAAATTATTCATCAGTCACCTGTGCACCCATTAAAAGCGACAGTTTGGTGGGCAATTTGGTCAAGAGGAATCATTGGTCCTTACTTCTTTGTAACTGAACACGGCGTAACGGTAACTGTCAATGGCGTAACGGTAACCGTCAATGATTGAAAACTTTTTAATGCCACAACTGCATGCTTTGAGCTCGACTAACATGTGGTTTCAACAAGACTGTGCCACATCGCACACAGCCAGGATTACAATGGAATTACTGCGAGACCTCTTTCCACAACAATTTATTTCAGGGAATGGTGATGTTGATTGGCCTCCACGGTCGCCTGATTTGACTGCTCTGGACTTCTTTTTGTGGGGATATCTGAAAAGCAAGGTTTATGCAAACAAGCCAGAAACGCTGGAGCAACTCAAGCAAAATATTTGTAATGAAATTAATGAAATACCGCGTGAAATGTGTGGAATGTGTGAAATGTAATGAAAAATGCACTCAAAAGGGCTCGCATTTGTGAGGCTAACAGAGGCGGGCATTTATCTGATGTTGTATTCCGTACATAATTGCCGACATTAAATAAAACATTTATCAATATAAGATCCATTCTCTTTCATATAATCAAAAATTATAAACAAACAATCTAGTATACCTTCCAGGCGGACACCCTGTACTTATTCGTTGCCATAGCTGCAACATGTACCTCGAAGCCCAATTATATTTTACCAGGCGTTTTTTTACTACTGTCCAAAAATTCTCCATTGAATTGGAATTAGAGCTTTATGGTGGTTACTAATATACCTAAAATTTTTATTGCAACAGCCATTCTTTGACAATTTTAACGATCTGGCTTGGAGCACCATCTCACTGAAAGACGATTGATATTTTTGGGTAAGAAAAACGCTCAACGATTTCTTTGGACATTTTAATTGGAAACTTTGTTTTTTCGACTCAAATGTCGATGCTATGGAAGAGATTGTCGTCAGAATAATAAAGCTGGGGATGGATATGTTTATTTCATCCAAACAGATTTCGATTAAATCAAGAATTATAACCTGGTGCAATCAGACAAGCAGACTAGCGGTCAGATCTAGAGAGGAAGCATTTAGGAATTGGCGCAACAATAAATGCGACCTCACTGCTTCGCTATGCAAACAGGCGAGATCTTCGTGTGCCGCAGTACTTAGGCATGAGAAGGCTCTTTACGATCAGCGCCTTTGTGCTAAAGTTCTTAACTTTCCCAGGGGAAGTGAGAGCTTTTGGTCATTCTTTAAAAGACTTAGCGCTAGTACGATTTCAGTTCTTTTAAGGAGTGACCAAGCATTTACGAACATGGTTGATAAGGCAAACCTTTTGGCTGAATTATTTGCAAGTAATTCTAGCTTAACGGAGAGCCTTCAACCACTGCCTGCACTCGAAAGTGTGTCAGTAACTATGCCTAGTATACTGTTTCGAGCCCGTACCGTAAAAAAGTTCTTGCAAATCTCAATGTAAATAAGTCTTCTGGGCCAGATGGCATACCAGCACGTCCATTAGCCAACCTTTTCAGTGCGTCATATCGCGCCGGTATTTTTCCATCCTGCTGGAAGGTTGCTAATGTAACGCCAATCCCTAAAAAGGGTGAAGCTACCAACTCTGAAAACTACCGCCCAATCGCAGTCTGTTCGGAACTCTCCAAGTTTATGGAGAGTATGGTTAATCATCACTTTGTCAAATATTTGGAGTCCAACAATTTGCTAAGCGATCGTCAATACGGTCTCCGCAAGGGCCGTTCTACTGACGACCTGCTGGCGGTACTCCCTGAGAGGTGGAACAAGTCCATCAATCGTTCTATAAGAGTGGTTATAGATGGGTTCTCATCTGACGTGTTCAGGTTAACCGCAGGGGTACCGCAAGACTCTGTTCGTTTTCCAACTCTATTCTTAATATATCTTAATGACTTTTTTCTTTTCGCTCCAATCCTATCTACTCTTTCGCAGACGTCAGCAAGATTTGTCATTCGTATTCTTTTGATCGTTTGCCGAGCATTCTGGAGATTGAGGCGAAAAGGCGGAATATGAATGACACGCTTACAAGCGACTTGGCAAAAATCTTCCGTCAGGAAGTCAATAGTTGCCCTGCCCATGTGGCGTTTCGCCTGCCTAAGATACGGGCATTGTATCCAATACGATGATCGTAGCCCAAGCACTCATTCTTCGATCTTCCCCTGGCCGTTGACCAGCCGCCTCTGGTCCCACGAATTCAGTGGCCGAACACCGCCTTGCCAGTTCATCACCGGAGTCTTTTCCCACAACACCAGATAGTCGACCAGGGACCCCAACCAAAAAGCGTTACCCTGTTACCCAATGCTAGTGTTTTGATATCTGTGTAGCATTAAAGTCTATATACTACGAAGAAGGGGATCTTAATGTCGCTTGACTATCGGAACATATGTTAGTAGAAGCGCCGCTGATTTCACGTTCTATATTAATCAGCGCATAGGTGGAAATAGTCTGGTTCTATGCCTGGAAAACGCTAGGTATGCGCGAAGGCCAGGGAGGCTTCTTCTTTATTTTTTATATGGAGTTGTCTGGAGGGAAGTTGAAGCCTCTTTATTAAACATTTGAAACCACAATTAAGTTTTTCGTCGTCATGTCCTCTACTTGTGCATGAACCTGGGTCATTTTTGTTGTTAAGCGTGCACTCTAACCACTACACCACACCACCACAAAAAATTACAATGCTAAAGTAAAGACCACCACCAATTAGCAAGAATCTTCATCACTACGCAAAATCATATGGAGGAAGCTACAGTGGATTAATTATCTTCTTTGCTTGAAAGATAAAATTGATTAAAGAAACTGAAACAAAGCAATGGATACTTTTTGGAAAACCAATATGCCACTTAGAGGAGTGACGGAGAAAAATAATAGTACATTAAGCCCGGGTTATCGATTTAGTGGTTTCAATACCGCTGGTTTTGCAAGGCTATAGCTGTTAAATATCTGTCATCTGAAGTGTCATTTAGATATTTAGAGAAAGGTTTCCCATTACGAATAAGGATTATCTAACAACCGCAGAATGCGTATAAATAGTTAAAACTCTCTGTAAAATTGGTTATTCGACCGTACTTTTTGAATTTGGCGTTGTGAAAACCGTTACCGTCAAATTCAGAACGCTTATGCCATGTGATAATCGAATTATTCTGGCCTGCAATTAAAATTTTGAACTGGACGGCCGATATGTGTTTTTAAAAAAACAGTGCCGCGAGCCATACTACACGACCATTTGTGGTTTATTGTATAAGAATTTTCGCGGTTTCTTAATTTCTCGATTCGGCGACATCAGTTGGTCACCAATACAATTCGATTTGACACCTATGTAGATAGTCCCCTAACATTGTAGCAAGTTATCGCATAGGTATCAACCGAAATGTGCGAAAAAGTGGTCAAAAACTACGTAAAAACCATCGTGTTCTACAACCAATATAGAGACGGTTATGTAAATGACAAGGTTCAAGCATTATAATGAAATAACAATTCCGTCAAAATCATAGCCTTATGACTATTTTATTTAACTTTGCTTTTGAAACCGAACAATGGATAACGTTTACATCAGGGTTGGCAAAAACCCACCCACCGGGTTTTATTAAGTTTTTTGGTGGATTTTTTTGGACGTTATTGGGTTTTATAACTGCTTTCGAATTTCATTCAAATCGACAATATTTTTTGTTTGTTTATACAATCACGTTGTTTTAGTATTTATAGTACAATTTTGCACTCTTGGTGTGATCAAGGCGGCATTATGCGCTGCTAAAATTCGGTGATCGGAGCAGACTACAATTACTTCGTTTGAATCATGCATGATGAGAAAAACGGACGGAATATAAAGACAGGCATAATGAAGTTATTCTTTTGCATGACAATACTCGACCTGATGTCGCAAAAGATTCTCCAAACATTGCTCACACGTCTTTATACGGGCTTTCTTTTCATGGCATTTCGCTATAACGGCCTATTGGAATTATGGAACACATTCGCTTGAAACGCAAATTACCTCGTTCTACGGCCAGACAACCGTGGATTTTCCACTTTTTAACAAAAAGTGTAAGAGAAGCAGACGCAGCACATATTCATCTCGTTTAAAGGCATTTCGATATTTGCCCTACGATTTCAGAAACTATCTAGGCCGTATAAAGAGGTATGAGTTTGTCTTTTAGTATGCAGCCGATTAATTTTCTATGAAGAAATACAAAATCGGCTTCAAAGACGAGAAGTTTCTTTGAGACTGGATTTGGAAATAGGCTTAGAGATGGGGAAAAGATATAAGCAGTGATTTGATAAGTTTGTTATTTCATTGTCGTTTTTGAACGTAAATATGGAACAAATAAACTTGTAGTCCCATTACGTTATGTTAATTCCCATAACATAACATTAAGAGACATGGGGACTTCTCTCTCAGACAATGAGCGCTACAGCCGATTCTATTTTTTAGATTCATTGAAAGGGACCTACAGTTTAACGCTGGCTCCGAATGGCAAATGCATTAGAGAAGTTTTTAATAATGGTAATACTCATAACCAGTAACTAGCTAATGTTATGAGGTGATACCGCTGTCGAAAAACTTTTTCTTTTTTAAGATGGCCTGGGCCTGGTATTGAACCGAGGACCTTCTGGTAGATAGGCGGGTGTCTTACCTAACATACCACAGCGGCACACTCCCAATACGTAAATTACGCTTATTTTTGTTGTAAATAAACTACGAAAACCTTTACATGAAAATACCCACCCGGGTTTTTTTAAATATAATACCCAATAAAACCCGGGTGGATTGCTAGCCCTGCTTTACATTGTATTTTCTAAAAATTATTTTTTCTTTAAAGTAATCATACAGAATTGATTTTTAAAATATAAATTTAAAATAAAAATTAATTTTTCAAAATTTTTCTTAAATTTTATTTCTTAATATTTTTGTTTCTTTCTTTTTTAGAAATTTCTGCATTTCAACCCGAATTTGTTGAAAGCATATCGAATGTCTCAGTGCCCGTGGGACGTGATGCAACATTTACATGTCATGTTCGGCATTTGGGAGGTTATCGGGTAAGTAACATTGCAATAATGCACATTAAACTCAACACTCATATGCACACATTTACAAGCATATAGTGAAAATTATTTTAAATCAAAAAATCATTAAATATTCATATGCAGTTTCTTCTTATTTTACTCTTTCTCTCTCTAGTTTTTCTCTCTTTGGTGAATAATTGCCTTTACTACGCCATATATATACACAAACACAGCAACACAAAAAAAGTACTTAATAACACATCAATTATATCATACAAAACACAAATACATTTATAAACAAGCACACAGACACATATATAATAAACATCAACAAAAAACAAAAAAGCCTGCTTAAACGCATATATATGTTTGCATATCCTTTCTCACACAATCAAATATAAACAATAAATAGGGAGAGAGAGAAAAAAAATATATTCCACAACATGTTGTAGCAGTAAATCATTTTCGTACATTTTTCAAAAAAAAAAAAAACATGTTTGCCGGTATATAATATTTCGACCAGTTGTTGTTTTGTTGCCTACAGAAAAGTGCAAAAACAGTGATTTTTCTTTAAATTTTTCTCTCTTTTTTCATAAATTTTTGTTATATTTTTTTAAAAGTTCAACAAACTCATTTGTTTGCTGCATAACTTTTTTTATTTGCAATTTTTTCCATAATAAATTTATTTTCTTTTTCTATGGCTGTCCTTTACAGGTTGGTTGGCTTAAGGCCGATACAAAAGCCATTCAGGCCATACATGAAAATGTCATAACCCATAATCCTCGGGTGACTGTCAGTCATTTAGACCAGAACACTTGGAACTTACACATACGAGCGGTGACAGAAGAGGATCGTGGTGGTTATATGTGCCAATTGAATACGGATCCCATGAAAAGTCAAGTAAATAATTTTGAATATTTTTTAATTAAAATAATTTAATATTTATGATTGGAAATCAGTGATGAGTGTGGTATGAACTGTTAATTGATTGGTATGCTTAAATGAAATTAATTTATTTGCCTTTAAATATATTCCGCTTATGTATATCTCTATGCATCAGTTTTACAGTCTCGAAAAAAAGTACACATACGACTAACAAATTTTATTTGTGTTAATTTAATAAAATATATATTTCAAAAATAGCTTATTGCTCATTATTAAAAAACTCGTTCCTTAAGATTCTTTAATCAATGCCATTCATATTCGGTACTGTGTCGTTCTCGAAGTTCTCCGCCCTCCGCAAAGCGGGGCAGATGCAAAAGTCTCTCTCTCGATATAGAACTTTGATAAAAAAGTTCACCGAATTTATTAAATATACAAGTTTATTCATCTAATTCTATATTGGCCCCATCAAAGTTATCCTCATCGACTGCAACACACCTATGCCAACACTTGTCTACCAGTGCCTCCTGCGATTTTTCCATTATTTCATCTCGGCTGCTGAAACGCGTTCCCCGAAATGTTTTTTTTACTCGATTGAACAGAGGGAAGTCACAGGGAGCCAAATGGTATTTGTTGCATTTTTCGTCAAAAAATTTCGAATAATGATGGCACTGTGCGACGGTTCGTTATCATGGTACAAAATCGACGAGTTTTCTGCCCACAATTCTGGTCTTTTTCGGCGAATTGCTTCACGCATACGTCTCATAACGTCCAAATAATACAGTACAAATTAGTAACTGACATGATCATGCTGCTGAGATAGGGTTGCCAGACCTACTGTTTTTATCAGTACATGATCTGATTTTTGTTGATTGCATTGATTTATGTATAACGTGTAAATCAGTACCCAAATGAATTTTTTTTTTAATTTTTGGGGTTTTTTGTAATTATTTTTATTTCAAAATTTCTGGCTTCTGGCAAAAATTCATGTTGCAGTACACCGTTGTTATCAATGAAAATCTTGAGCATTGCCTTCTTTCTTGACTGAAAACGACGTGGTTGTTTGGTCTTGGCTCATTCGGTGTGCGCCATTTACTTGCCTGATGTCTGGATTACATGTCGTACTCATAAACCCACTTCTTGTCTCCAGTAATGATCCTTTTGATGAATGTGGGATCTGATTCAGCCTCGCAAATCATGACTTTTGCGGTCTCAACACGGTCTCTTTTACTGCTACACGACAGAAACCCAAATCATTAACCAAAATATCCTGGACGGATCCATAGGCAATGGTCAAGTCCCCCGCTATCTCTCTGATGGTTAATTTGCGGTTCTGACCAACATTCATGCCACTGCGTCATCATCATCATTTTCGATTGACTCACGACCACTTTTCAACCGCTCGTGCCACTGGTAAACGACCGTTTTCTTAAGAGAATCGTTGCCGAAACACTTTTTCAACATTTTCAAAGTTCGCAGTTTATACAAGTTCGTATTTGCAAATTTAAGTAAATTTCTAAAATTGTAAAATATCGTTAACACACATAGAGATATGCACGTTGGCTACGTAGCTTTTGCAAATGTCAAGCTATGTCGCTAGGATTCAGCGGGAATAAAAACAAGAGAGGTACCAACTTAACAAAAAAACTTAAATCGAAACGATGGGACCGCCACACTGGGGTTATTCAGAGAACATTTTGATCAAGGTGGTATGTATATCCCCAGTCCAAGGTTTCTTCCTCAACATAGATCCAACTATGTAACAATTTGTTCCCAAGGCAGGGAACGGAATGAATGCATCCGCGTTTGCTAAATATGCATGCATTCGTTGTTTTTGTCATGTACACATTCAACAACAATCTCATTTGTTATTGCTCGGTGAACATTCGATATTTTTGTTTATTGCCTACTGAATACTCTTTCTTTATAGTGCTGATTCGTGTAAAGCAACGAAAAGATACCATAATAAAAAAAATTTCGTTATAAAAACGCAGCAATATGCACACATAACATACATACATAAACATAATACGATTTACAACAATAAATAACATAACTTTTAGGCATAAATACTACTCAAAAAAACTTTGTTTTTCATACACTGACGTATCCAACCATTCATACTTTTCGTTAGGTATTCGTTGCTTTTTATGAGTGGTAGATGACTTTGAGAAAAGACATTTGAGACAGTGCATCGTTTTCATTATATTTACTCCACGCATGTATTGTCAAATAATTTAAATTGATAATAATGTATTTTGTCAATGTATTCAAAGCATTAAAATTATGCACTCAAACCGTTCTCTGTCTCACGGATATCTGGTTAGGAATCTTGTTTAGCGAATGTCGTCGTTCTGAAATCAGTATATGCCAGTTGCCCGACAGATATGCATTCAGAGGGCCGAGTGTACACAATTACCTTAAATCCAATAGGCTCTGTACAGCGGATGCAGTCCCACATGACTTGGGACCCAGCAGAGGTTGACTCTATCCATACTATCTTTGGATCAATTTTAAAAACGCTAAGTGCTCCAGCTTCAGCTCAACAACCGGTGTTAAACCAGGTTGCCTTCTGTCACCAATATTATTTTTAATTGTGAAAAATGCGGCATTCAAAGGAACCTTTTGACGACCTCGATTACCCTTCAAAACAGGATTGACGATCAGAATCGTGGTCTAACGGAGTAGTTTTAACGAGAGCACACCCGCAGGAGGAGCTGCTGGAGATGTTGACATCCATATTTACATGGATAAAGCAGCTCAAGCTTAATTGGGTAAAGTGTATAAGTCAACAGCTTAATCCATCACCAGAAAATTGCGTATTTTTAAAACATTTGTGAAGTCTGTTTTACTGCATGGCTGCGAAACATGGCTGTTGACTTGTCAAATAATTAGTATTTATATATCGTTGCCTGAGACAAATAATGAACTTCTGTTCAGGTGCAGTGAAAAGTAAGTATCAGTCCAAATTCGGAGTAGCCCAAATGCGGCAATTCTGCTTGTTAACGAATCCACTGAGATGAAGGTGTTCCTCGTCGCTGCAGATGATTTTCTTTGTAAAGTCACTATTTACTTTTGTCTATTCAACTAACCATTCGGCCTATTGATGACGCTTGAAATGGCCAGTAGACTCTGAAGTAGACTCTTGAGTCAACTGAACCTTTTAAGCGTTTAAATTCAAATCTTTGTTCAAAATTCGCATCAGTGATGTTCGTGAAGTGCTCAATTGTTGGGTACAACGACGAGTTGAGGTTGGTGGCTCTTCTACCACACTATCGCTAATTACAGCAATGTTTTCCACGGAGAGATATGGGCGAGCATGTACAAGTGTTTCCTGATATTCTACTGGCCCGGTTTGCTGAAATTCGCTCATAATTCTCCCGATTGTGGACATATTTGGTCGACTACGCTGACCAAAAAAATCGCGAAGTGTACAAAATTCTTTTTGATTTGAAAGCCAATTTAGTTAAAAGGCTTCAACGATCTTAACGCGATGCTCAATTGTGTACCTTTTCATGGTTGAATTTTTAAAACATTGAAACAAAGAAGTGTCAAATTAAGTTGGGCAAAAAACTTGACGTCAAGATGTGATTTACAACTGACATCGTTAATTATGGTTGGACCACCCTTTGTATAGGTATATCCTGCCCTACTTTTAATTGAATTTATCAAACACTGAAGCGAAGAAATGTCATATTAGGTTGGAGAAAAAACTTGAAGTTAAGGTGTGACTCACAATTAATATCGTTAATTATTATTGGACCACCCTTTAGCATAGCTATGTCCTGCCATATCTTTAATCTATCCGTGAATCACTTAATACGTAGCCTCCAGAGCAGCACCTTCACTCCTATTACTCAGCTTTGTCATAAAACGTTTATTAAAATCATAGTGTTTTTCTTGTCCTGTCTAAGGGGCAGTCAAGGAAATAGTTGTTAGACGCTCGACTCGTCATTCTAACCATTAACTCTCATTATTCTAACCAAAGTTTCTGTGGCTGTGTTCTTTACTACTATGTAGGGGACTAAAGTTCAACAGAGCTTCTAGCACAGTCCTGTGACTGGTTCTCTTTGTCCCAGTTATGCTAACCAACCTTCACCTCTGTACTTTGCATAACTTCACCTGAGTTAGCTTAAGAATTTTTCTATCTGTTAATACAATAGATTGATAGGCCACAATTGGCCTGACCACCATTATGTACATCCAGTGCAGAATTCTTCAATTGCAAAGCGAAAACTTCCAGTATGCATATAATAAGTAAATGCTTGGGCTTGTCTGAAATGCTCTTTACATGACCCATTTAAGTTAGTTTACTATCCATTATTATCCTTAGATATTTTACCTCGGTTTTCTTTCAGACAAACTCACTCAAAACTTTCACGCCATAAAAACATCATCCCTGAATTGATTAAACGAGTCCTTTAGATTCCCTGTCTATGTTTAGAGAAAGAAAAGTTGTATTAACATCATTCACAACGCTCAACGTAATTTGAGCACCCAATTCGGTCCTAAAATTTTTCGATTTCTTTAAGTTTGCTTTTATAAGTGATACTGTTTCCTTTGATCTTGTTTATATTTAAAAATTATATTATAGAACTAAACTTATACCAGTTAAACACAAAATATGTACATACAGTACTATGATTCAATGACAACAACATAATCTCTTACATTCAAACATAAATAAACAGACAAACAATAAATGTGAGACAATAACATTTTTATTATCACGAATAAAAATACAAAGAAAAAAGTAAACACCAACAAACAGATATTGCGCTTCCTTTTTACCCTTACCCATAGATTCATAACCATAAAACATATGTAGTTGGTAATGTGTAACAAAAATTATTACAAGATGTATACTCGTATATACCCCTGTTTTGTTATTTTACTCGCATTCCTACATATTCTACCACATTTCGTAGAAAAAGGTAAAACTTAATCCACCATCTGATAAGATATGTATGTGTTTTGTTTTTCTAGTCTCGGCAAACAATGTAAACAAGACTCACTGAAATGTAAGATTTCTTTCTGTGTTTTTTATTCTGTTTGCTCGGACACGTTATAAAAACTTTTGTATGGAATGGCAATTGGATATCCAATCGATTGCAAATGGAAATACTCATACAAAACGCAAATGTTTTGTAATTTTATTCCATTATGTTGATATAAAAATTAAGGAACCATGAAATACATTTTATTGGCGCCATAAACTTCGCTTGGTTGGACATTGAAGTGTTTATATGTTCATTTAAAGTTTTCTGGACGACAAGTAATGGCAAAAGGAAAAGGATCCTGATATAAAAGCATTCATTGGAATGTGTTCAATAGATGTGATAATTTAATGTTTAATATATTTATTTATATGAAATTTTTTTAGTATTTTTATTTTGTAAACTAAAAAAAAAAAAAAAATTCTAAGACTTGTTTTTTCCCCCCAATTATTGTTACGTTTTAACTTTTT
Organism: Wohlfahrtia magnifica; assembly: GCA_023159175.1. Taxonomy (NCBI): domain Eukaryota; kingdom Metazoa; phylum Arthropoda; class Insecta; order Diptera; family Sarcophagidae; genus Wohlfahrtia; species Wohlfahrtia magnifica. The sequence goes on from JAKWBJ010000214.1 coordinate 3,048,395, forward strand.
TAAAACGTTTAAGTTCTTTTTAATTGCCTCAAAATAAAATAAATACCAGGTTTCTGTTGTTTTACAGTTTTTATTTCCTCACTTTTACTTCTCAATACAGCAACTTTTTTATCTTGCACTTAATATTTGCTTATAAAACACTTTTATTTAGGCCTAAATACTACTTGACTTTATGACTGCAAAACGATTACTAAGCTGACTAATTCATAAGGCGCCGCATTTTAAAGGGTCTGCCATTTAACGTTTTTTTTTTCAACTAGTGCTTATTTCGTGAATGGTAACACTTAGCTCATGTCTGATTTGACAGATAATTGGTTTTATCCTTCCGCTGAACGAATATGGTTGTGTATACGCTTCGCTAAGTGGGCCTGCGATCGACTTACAGAAAAAATCATATTTTCAGATGAAGCTCATTTTGATCTTGGCGGGTATGTAAGCAAGCACAATTGTTGCAGAGTTGTTGAGTGGCCGTTACAGTCAATGGCGATCGTTATCGGGCCATGTTGAACGAATTTTTGTTCACAAAAATTGAAGAGGAGGATATTAGCAACATTTGATTTCAACAAAACGGCGCTACGTGCCACACAGCCGAAGCTACACTCGATGTTTTGCACCCTGTTTTAAAAAAAAAAGTTTATTTGGCAGAACCCTTACATACAATTTAAATAACTTCTGAATGTTATTGTTCTTCCTACAGCATTTGAATTATTTCCGTTAATTTCAAATGTAACACACAAAGATGGTCGAATTGTTTATTTTCGTAACAATATATATAAAAGGACTATAAAATGCTTTCTAATATACCAAGTTTTTATGTATATGCGGCTTTTGTAGGTTCATTGATTCTCGAGTTATTTTCGTTAGAGTGAATCTCTTTCTATTGCATAACTTTTACTTGAAAATGAAATTTGTTAAAGCATTTAAAGTTTGTGTGCGTTAGAAATTACTTTTAAAACTGTGTATATAAAAAGCATAGGTAGAAAGCTTCCATTTGGCGTGAGGCTTTAGTATTGTTTAAGTATATCTTTAAAACATTATGTCTATATTTTTTAAACGGTAATAGTAAGAGTATCTAAATTTGGCCCAAATAATGCTGTGGTCAATACAAATCATCTGTCAAATTAGCCCAAATTGCAAAGTAAATATTGATTTTTGTATATCTTTGAAACCGTAATAGTGAAGGTTCTGAATTTGGTCTAAATAACTAAGTAGTTAATACACATCATCAATCGAAGTTGTGGCATCACCCATACAAATTAAATATTGATTTTTTTATATATAGAGAACGATTAGAATGGAAGGTTCTGAATTTGGTCTATTATGACTTCTCAGATAATATAAACCATCTGTTAAAAAGTGGGCGGTAGCACCATCCATGTGAATTAAATAATGATTTTTGTATATCTAGAGGATGGTTAGAGTGTAAGTTTCTAAAGTCGGTTTAAATAACTTGGCAGTCAATATAAGCATCATTTAAAAAAAATGGAGTTTTGCATGTGTAGAGAGTGGTAACGATTAAAGCTTTCTTTATCTATCCACATCAGTCAAAAATCAGGTACAACATAAAGGCTCCCATCAACGCGGAAGGGAGTACTCTAGTATGCTATAGCAAACTAAGTTTTCCTATGTTTGTCATTTTATAATACGGGAACCACTAAACCGATTTACAAACTTTCATGATAGTTTTTGTTCAACTGGGCGGTGCCACGCCCATATTAAATTTGTATGTATATGTCTATATCTTTAAAACTGTAATCATAAGAGTTTATAAATTTGACCCAAATGACTTTGTGGTCAGTAAAATTATCAGTCAAAAAGTGAACGGAATTGGATAAGTGTGAGTGGTACCTACCATACAAAGTAAATACTAATTTTTGTACATCTTTGGAACCATAATAGTGGAAGGTTCTGAATATGGTGTTCATTTCTTCATAGTCATCAGTCGGTATATGGGCGAAATTGTATAAGTGGGTGTGCCAGCTCCAATGCAAAGTAAGCATTGATTTTAGTATATTTCTATAATCGTTCGAATGAAAGTTTCTGAAATAGGTCTGTATAACTTGGTAGTCAATACAAATAAATAATTTTAATGCATTCCTTTAAATTTTTCTTATGATTAATACATTTCTCCAACTTATTTAATATCCGCTTCAAACACCAATTTACTCAACACACGACTCTTAGTAACTTTACACTATGACTGCCAAACTATAACTGAATTGCTAAGCGTGATGTGCCACATTTTAAAGCAAATCATCATCAACATCGAATATTCTTGTAGTTACTACGAATTTCTAATTACGTTAAATTCAAAAGGTAATAAAATCATAATACACAATGAGGAATCAAACTGGCAACGCCTTTAAACATACAAGTGTTAGCACTCTTAATAGCACAGACAATTATGGCAGTGACAGATACACAAGTGCTTTTTCACAAACCAATAAATTCCATAATAAAGTTTATAGCTAAGATTACCACTGTACTAATTTAGTGTATCTTTCTTAAGGCATTGTTTATTTTCGTAACAATATTGTATTTTAATTGAGAAATTTACTATGTTTGTTCTGATGTAATCATATAGGAATGCTTCCCGAATTAAATGGAGCAAATATTTACAATCTACAAATTTCAGTTTCAACTATTTTGCTATGTTACAATGTCCACCAATCTTGATTAAAATTTTTGTTTACTTTGGTGAGTTTCTAAAGAACAACTTTATATTTTGATCTACCATGAGTATTATACATTTTAGAAACAACATCAAACTATACCCAGAAACCTTATATAATAGCATGTTCACACAAGACTTTGAAGTGCTTTGATATTTATTTAAATTACTTATACGAATTACTCTCTTCTCATGGCACCTTTATAGTTAGTTTTGATAGTTCTTCTACTTTTTGTTGTTTGCTGGTAAATCATATTTTAAGAATGGAAAAAATATTGTGAAATTAAATAAACAAATTTAGGGTGGACAAACACCCGTTGCATCTTTTTAGTTTTATTTTTCAATCAGTACCACTTTGTTTGTCCCAAATGTTTTACCAAATAATTATTACTTGAAATAGAGATGCATAAATTAGTCTTAAGGAAATAAAGAAACATTTCTTAGCCCAGTTCAGGTAACCCATAACCAAGTAATTTAAAGAGTAGTCCAACCATAATACACGTTGTTAATTGTGAGTCACAGCTTAACATCAAGTTTTTTGACCAACTTAATTTGACATTTTTTTGTTTCAGTGTTTGACAAATTTAACCATGGAAAGGTACACAATTGAGCAGCGCGTAAATGGGCGTCCAAAGCAAAATGCATTTTATGCACTTCGTGATTTTTTTGGTCAGCATAATCGACCAAATGTGTCGACAATTGGGTGAATTGTGTGCAAAATTTCAGCAAACCGGATTTGTATGAAATGTGGAAACACCTCTGCATGCTCGCCCAGTTCATCCTGTGGAAAACACTGCTGTTTTTTGTAATAGTGTGTCAGAAGAGCCGCCAAGCAGTTACCGTGACTGCTGTTCGCTATCGCGAGGTGATAACTGACTTATTGTGGCCAGAAATGGAGGATATGGACCTGGACAATATGTGGTCCCAACAGGATGGTGCCACTTACCACACAACCAACGAAACAATGGACTTCCGTTGAACTTCTTTTTTTCGGGATATTTAAAAGAAAAAGTGTACGTCAATAGGTCAAGAACAAGAGCTCAAGGATGAGATAATTCGGCACATTAACGATAATGAATCTTAATTATGTCTCAGAGTCATTGAAGATAGGAACCGACGAACATAATTGTCACAGATCCTTCTATCATAATAAAAAATATTAAGATAATTCTCTGAAAACTGTTTGTTTTATTTACAACTAACATCGTGCATTTTAGTTGGACCACTTTTTATATGAATAACACCATGTACATGCTTGTTTGATTTCAGCACCATTCATTCTACGATTGCACGTTTTCATTCTTATTTAGTGCTCTATAGTCGACATCAATTCACGTGTACCTTTAGATGGTTAAGAAGACCTCTCCTGTTTTCCATCGACAAGCTCCAAAAATAAACTTTGAAGCATCTTTCCAAACATGAGAGTTATTCTCCATTTATTACTGTGTACTTTGTCTCAATTTTGAAATATAAAAATTCAAAAATTAACCCGTAAGCGTTGGGTACCTTATGGTCGTCTTTTACTAATTGTAACTTTTTTTAAGATTATAAATAAAGTCAAAAACCTTAATTGTTTTAATTTTCTCTTATAGATTGGCTTCCTGGATGTTGTCATACCACCCGATTTTGTTGCTGAAGACACATCATCTGATGTCATTGTACCCGAAGGAAGTTCCGTTAAACTAACATGTCGGTATGTTGTTGTTGTTGTTCTTGATGTTGATACTAATGTCAGATTATTTACACTCTCCAGCCATATAATTTTTGTAATTGAAATTTAATTGACACAGTTAATATAATACGATTGTGAGATTGTGAGTCGTCATAAAAATATTGTCACTATTTAGTGACAGTCATTAATTTACACACCAAATTGTCTAGCACAATATAATAAATAGATTAAAACGAAAGTAATTAAGTTGTTAAAAGATAAATTAACTACATTTTCGAGAGTATGTATTAAACTATTACTTAATTATTAAAAATTATTAGGAATAGGTTAACACACATATAATAATCTATACGTATGCTTATACATAAGTAAATGATAATTATTTTTATGCTGCGGAATTCTCTAAGCACAGGAAATAGTTATTTTGTTCATACATTTATCTTTATTTGTCTTTTCCAATTTGTCCATATCGCAGTTGCGATTTCAGGCATAATATATTTTAAGCTAGGAAATCAAGTACTATACGAGGATTGTTCAAACAAGATGATGTTTTGAAAATCTCGGGAAGTTCATATCGATCACATGTTTACTGTTTGTCGCAAAATATCGTTAGTGCCCATATGTCGAATGACACTTATTCGATTACGTCAAGCAAACTTGAGTTGGGCTCTTTAGGTCTTTTACTGAACTAGGTCGTTCACTTACAACAAAAAACATGTATGTAAAACAGATTCAGGCAAGGAGCAGCTCTTCTCTTTTATTTTCACACGCATAGTGTTAAATAAACAAAAATAAACAAAGATTAGTAAAGAAAAAACAAGTGGAAAAGCACAGTCCAAAGTGGCCTGAGTGAGAGACACTCAAATTACTACCACAAATGTAAAATGCATTAATATTAGTTGGGCTACACACAACTCTAACTATAAAGCAAACATGTGTTTGAAAGATAATTTTTTTGGGTCATACTACCTTGATCAAAAAGTTTCCGGAATAACCTTCGTGTGGCAGTCCCATCGTTTTTTTTTTTTTTTTTTTTTTTTTTTTGTTAAGTTAGTACATCTGTTTTTTGTTATTCCATCGAAATCTAGCCAAGAGTATATCTATCTCTATGTGTGTTGGCGATTTTTTACAATTTTAAAAACGGCTGCTGAAACGCGTTCCCCGTAATGATTTTTTAACTCGATTGAACAGAAGGAAGTCACAGGGAGCCTAATTAGGTGAATTCGGTGGCTGTAGGATGATATCTGTAGCTTTTTTCGTCAAAAAATTTCGAATAATGATGACACTGTGCGACAGTGCGTTATCATGGTGCAAAATCCACAAGTTTTCTTCCCACGACTGTGATCTCTTTCGTTGAATTGCTTTACGCAAACGTGTCATAACGCCCAAATAATACTCTTTGTTTACTGTCTGGCCTTCTGTAAAAAATTCAGCATGCACTACACCGTTGTAATCCATGAAAACCGTGAGTATTACCTTTTTAACTGAAAACGACGTTTTTTTGTCTCAGCTCATTTGGTGAACGCCATTCACTTGCCTGATGTCTGGATTGTGTGTCGTAGTCATAAACCCACGTCTCGTCTCTAGTAATGATCCTTTTAATGAATGTGGGATCGGATTCAGCCTCGCAAATCATTTCTTTTGCGACCTCAACTTGGCTACGTAGCTTTTGCAAATGTCCAGTTATGACTCTAAGATTTAGCGGTAATATCAACAGCAGATGTACCAACCTAACAAAGAAAAAAAAACTTAAATCTGAACGATGGAACCCCTTTTTGATCAAGATAGTAATTTTGCTGAAGACAGTTCTTTAGTTCGCAGTTTATGTGATTTGAAGAGGATTGAAATATGCTCTGTATGAAGTTTTTTTCTAAAAGCATTTGGTGTGAATATCGTAAGCGAAAGTAAATCATTATAGATGATGAGGCATCAGTTGAGCGAAAAAAGTCAACTGATCAACGACGGATGACTCTTTACAAATAACTTGAATACTAAATTCTCGGCAAGCCAGATAATGTTAGGTAGTCGTTGGATTTGAAGGGGACTTATCTATTACGAACTATTACAACTTGGCAGAAAGATCAGTACTGATCTCTAATGTTCACAACTTAACCGTTTAAATAAAGCAACCAATAAAGAGTGACCAGAATTGATCAACAAAGAATATGTTGTGTTACATAGTAACGAAATTCCCAGTTGACTGGTAAGTTTTGATGCATCCGCTGTATAGCCCGGATCTTACACCGTATGGCTGAAACATTCTTAATCTTGAAAAAGTGACAAACCAAAGAGCCTCTGAAAATCACTTACCTAGTTTTTAGCCAATAAACTAAAGAAGTTCCACAGCGATTTTATGCACAAGGCACACTTAATTTTGGAACCAGTAATCGTAGAAGATTTTTCGCATAACTGTGGGCAGAAAAAGTGGCTAACATCCATCGATATCGTTTTCCAACGAATGTTTTGTTGGTCAGCTCTCTAGTACTGCAATTTTTATTGTTTACTAGTTAAGAGAATTTATTGGTATAGAGAGAAAGGCACCTCGTCGGTCGTCTTACATTACTTTATTCAGTGTTAACAATTTGAAACGCTCTTTGTGTCAGTTCCAATTTATGTGAATTTAAAAGAAAATTTTTGTTCCATATACCCCTGATATTACTTTCAATAAAGCAATTCGATAAAAGCGAAGACGAGTTTAGCTTTTGGGCCTTTGGCAACACTCACTCTTCTAATACCAGCTTATTGAAACGCCTTGAACTCAAAATGTTTGTGAAAGATATTCTACTGTATCGTGAATCATAAAATTCGACACCTAACGACCTAAAGTACAATAGGACTGTGCTTGTTGATTACAATATGTATGACGGCAAACATTTTGAGTCAGCCCAACTGCACAATAACTTTCAATGTCAATCGATTGGAAGCGATTCAAAATTAAAATTTGACACAAATGTTTCACAAATACGTTTATTAAAAATTGTAGTTAAAGACTAATATATAAAAGATAACTGTGTGCTGCTGTGGTAAGACAGCCGCCTACCAGGCAAAAGGTCCTCAGTTAATTTCCACGCCAGACCATCTGGTAATTTTCAATAGCGGTATCTCTTCATAACATTGATAGTGACTGGTTATGAGTATATACACTGTGAAAAACTTCTCTGACTAATGCTTTTCAATGAGTCGATTTGTTTCATTAGGGATGCCGTGGAAGATAACTTCCCTATTTTTTTAAACAACCCTCGTTTAGTAACAAATATTACCAAAATCCCATTAAATAAATATTTTATATATTTTTTCTTCTCTGCATTTGTCTCAATTCAATATACTTTTGTATTTCTTTCATGTCACCATCTAAAAATTAAACAAAAAAAAAAAAAACTAAAACGGACATGAAATCATTATCCGTGTCGGGTTTTCGCATTATCGTCAAGTAATCTTTAGCTATTTAAGCAATAAATGCTTGCCAACCAACTGAAGTCATCAAGCAGTGGCAGCAGTGGCAGAAGTGGCAAAAAAGGAAGTTCATTTAATGTCAACAAATTAAATGACACTTCATTCTTTTTGATTTACGTTTCCGTTTAGTTGACTACAAACACTACCATACTATTTACACAAACACACATTTATTGTAACATAAGTAAGAGGTTAAATAGCAACTTGAGTTATTTTGGTAACAGAAAGAGAGGATTGTTGCTCTCTATGCACACACTCACTCACACTTGTGTATGAGGGGATTTCAGCTTTAAGTTGATTAATATTTTTATCTGTATGTGTATGTGTGTGAGTGTATATATGCTTATTTGTGTGTGCGAGAGTGTAAATGTCTGTTGGCATTAAAAAAGGTCATAAAAACATTTATTTTTCGTATTTTTGGTTTGGTGTGACTTTTATTTTTGTTTTTGCTGCGAAGGGGTCATCCATCGTTGATTTTTTTCTTTCTTTTACAATCTGTTTTATTTTGGTTTGTGTTGGTTTTATTGTTGATTTATGTTTTTATAGAGCAGCTGTAAAAAAATCTGTTTTAGTATTTTTGTTTGTGTTTTTTTTTTCCTACAAAATTTAATAGGCTTTTTGTTTAATTAACACTATTGAAGTCATAAAAGCAATAAAACTTTTGTTGGTCTGAAATTATGGTGAAATTATGTTTTTATACAAGGGACAATTACAAAATACATACATACATACATATAAACTTTAAGTATTTTTTAATTATATCAAGACTAGGACTTTTTAAATTTACGCCAATTTTTAATTTCATTACTTAAATACCTTAGTAAGTTAGCATAATACTCACGAACTGGCCAGGGCGGGTACTGAACTCGATATTTTCGAACGTCGATTAAGCTGGCTAGTCTCCGGCCAGTGTATGGCAATGCTCAATCTTGTTGGCGGCATGAGAACACGCCAAACTCTGCAGGAACGACTTCGATGAAAAGAGGACTTAATGTCTTCTCTCCCCAAGTTGCATGGCCATTCATCACACAATTGCGGCTCTCATGAGCCACTGCCTGATTGGGAGGCATGATCTCGCATGACTTTTGCAAGAGTTCTGAAGAGGAGAAGGACACTGCTATTCACTTTGTCTATCAGTGTCCAGCCCTTACTACCAGACGACGAAAGTTTTTGGCCTCCTAATCCCTGGGTTATCATCTATGCTTGTGGCATTGTAATGGGCCTAAATGGGACTCCTTCCTTCTAGGGAAGGAGCATAATACTCGCCGTTAACTTTTTTTCTTTTCTGAAGGTAATCAGTAAAATTAACCCACGCGCTTCCCAAAAACTAGACGTCATGACCTTGCATGCAAATGAAACTGTCTTCGCTTTTTTTGGATACACTTTTCCCAATCTAGTCAATTGATTCGGCTGTTTTTTTGTGTCAGGTGTGAATTAATAGATTAATGCCATATCCGTGGTTATGAGTCAATGCATAAGCTACATTAAAACATTTTCACCACGAATCTTCTGGAATACAGCTTTCTCTTCTTTCGGTCAATATGCGACGTGTAATATTTTTTGAAATACCTATCACGGTAGGCACACGACAACCTACCTTCAGCCGACGATCATTCAATTACATTCTGTGCATTTTCTTATCCGTTTCTTGAGTGGACTCAACAGCTAGTCTACAACTATGGTGTTGAAAGCCTGTACAGAACCTTTTTAACTCTGATACTCATCATTTTATAGTGGTAAAAGAAGGAGCAGACTAATGTAGAGCAAAATCTAGCTTAAGTATATTATTGGTTGGACTGAGACCTTTAAAGTTAAAAGATGGAATACACAACTGTGCCCAATTTTTTATTTGCTTATAAATTCACTAAGATCGTTTATTTTTGATGGATCCAAAATAAGTAGTTTTTTCAAACATACATATCCGGTCAGCAAATTTTGGACCTCATTTGCAGGTTATAGTCCCGATTTCGCAGAAAGACGCTTTACGTTTTATAAGTTTTTTTTCAAAAATCTCAACATTTCTCAACAAATCTCAAGTTTTTTCAACAGCGTTATCACTCATAACATTAGCTATAGTCACTGGTTATGAGTATTACTACTATTGAAAACTTCTCTAATGCATTTATCGTTCGGAGCCGGCGTTAAGCTGTAGGTCCCTTTCAATAAGTTTAAAAATAGAATCAGGTGCAGCTCATTGCTAAAAAAATCAATGTGATCTCGGGTGTCTGTCTAAGCTAAATTTGTTTATTTAATTTGCTTACCTTTTGAAAACACAATTTATCGGCAAATAACAAAGCAATAAATAAAAATAACAAGAAGCAGAAGAATAATCATCATAACGATTTAAGAACGCATCATGTGAACGTGGTAATTCATATAAGTGACTTAAACAGCGAACAAAGTAGTTCGAAGTCTCGTATGAACATGTTATAATAATCTATCTTTTTATAGTAATTTTGCATATTTGTTTCAATTTATTAGATATACAAGTTAATAATGTCGATTTTTTTGTTTGAAAAATCCATTTATAACAAAAAGAATTGATACATTATTCAAAGTAATGCCCAGCTTTGAGGTAAAAAATGAATAAAGCCAATTTTAGATACCCTGTTCTGAAGTGAAGCGTATTCCAGTAAGAGCATTCTGCATCGCTCGAAACAAATGATAGTCAGAAGGGACAAGGTCTGGGCTATGAGGCGAGTGAGCCAAAACTTCCCATCAACTGTTTTCGAAAAAATTTTTGACCGGTCTTGCAAAATGTGGCCGAGCGTTGTCATGATGGAAGATTATGTCCTCGTGTCTGCTCTCTTCAAACAAATGAATTGTGTAAGGTACAGGTCCCCTGTGATCGTCTGACCGGATTTCAACAACTCATAATACAAAAGACCATTCTGATTCCACGTCGGCTTCGGCGTTGTTTTGGCTGGTTGGCCGGGCATTATATATTATTTTCTGCACTAGGGGTTATCGTAATGTCTCCATTTCTCATCACCAACAATAACACTATGCAAAAATGACATCTCTTTGTAGCATTCAAGGATCATTTCCGACATGCAAAATCGCCTTTCAACGTCTCTCGGATTCAGTTCATATGGGATCTAATCTCCTCGCTTTTTAATGAATCCCAATGCTTTTAAGCGTAGGGAAATGGTTTGTTGTGTGATTACCCATAATAATGCAAGTTTTTCTTACGTTTGACAACAATCTTCATAGAGTAATGCTTCCAATTCCTCATTTTCAAGCTTTCTCGGCTAACCAGAACACTCTTTGTCTTCTGTGTTAAAATCACCACTTTTGAATCGCTCAAGCCATCGTTCACAAGTTTTTTGAGTTGGTGCATGTTGACCGTAAACTCTTACCAACGACTAGTAGCTTTTAGCAGTCGTTTACTTCAAATAAAAGAAGGTTATCAGACTTCCCGCAGCGTTTTTAGGCACAAAATTCGACATTATTATAGCGCTTGAAAAAAATGTGTGTTTACAGTTTGGAGTCTATCGAATACTGGATTATAATGACAAATGTTTACCCTCCAAAATACCATATTTGTTATTATTAACACAAACCGTATATGATAGTTATGCCATATGTTGTCCAAATCGACATTATTAACTTGTATACCCTATACAATAAAAATGAAAAGATTTCAATAAAATGAATTAACTTCAGTCCCTGCCGCTACTTTTCGTTTAATTAAAATTGTTACCTCCTTTATATTCTTTATTACAGCATTGGATTATTACTTATTATATGACAAATATATTGCCAACATCATTAACGCATTAAAGATCTATTAAAAATCGAATTAAAATCATTTTATTTCAAAATCAATTAAACCCATATTTCTCTTTACTTTACTCATCTGTTTTAGGGCACGCGGCTACCCCGAACCTATAGTTACTTGGCGACGAGAGGATGGCAATGAAATTGTGTTAAAAGACAGTGTTGGTACCAAAACTTTGGGTGAGTAATTTAAAACAATTATTAGCAATAATGTAATTAACTGAAATAAATTTATTTCCCTTTTTTCTTTAAACTCTAGTCTCTTCTTATCGTGGTGAAGTTCTCAAACTAACAAAAATATCACGCAATGAAATGGGTTCATACCTGTGCATTGCTTCTAATGGTGTACCACCATCGGTTTCTAAAAGGATATCCTTAAGCATACATTGTAAGTAAAACATGATTTTTTTTTTCTCCTTCTGTTCTTTATAAAGGAAAAGAATTAAAAAAATATTTTGTGAACAAGTAAAAACCACATTTAAGTTTTGTAAGTAAAAAAGAGAAGGAAAGACTTGGGGCATTAAGACTAACAAAAAACAAAGTTAAATACCTGCTCATTAATTACCCCTAGATGTGGAGATACAATGACACAAGTTAGAGCGACTTAAATATAGAAGAAATGACAAGAAAATAAAAAAATAATAATTATGATGGTTCGTTACCTTTAAAGGAAGAATCTTATTATTTTTTTCAGTTGGTTTCTTTACTCTTTGGCATTGCTTTGCTACATTGAGCTTTTTTCTTACCTGGTTATATACCAAATTTCTTTAATGTTTATCTAATTTAGTGCAAAATATTTTTTACAATTTTATGTGCTTTTTTCCCTTCTTAAATGCAAGTAAATGCTATTTAAAGGTTGTACACGAATAACATTTTACGCAATGCAAAGTATTAAAATTCTGGTATGTAGTATAGCGATGCAAAAATATCCTGCAATGGTATCATGTTTTAACTTAATTTCCAGATCGTTAAAAAAATTTAAGTTTTACTGAGGTGACAATTAAACGATTTTTGCTACTAAAAGAATCTCGGTGCCAAAGAAATTAACGTTAAAAAATTTTATTCACCAAATTACCACCATCGAAATGATACTGAAACGTGATCCAACCATAATGCACGATGTTAATTGTGAGTCACACCTTAACGTCAAGTTTTTTGCCCAACTTAATTCGATATTTCTTAGTTTTAGTATTTGACAACTTCAACCATGGAGAGGTACACAATTGAGCAGCGCGTTAAAATCGTTGAAGCCTTTTAAGAAAATGGACGTTTAAATCAAATTGCATTTTGTACACTTATCGATAAATTTGTTCACAATCTGCAGAATTGTACGCAAATTTCAGCAAACCGGGTCTATAAGAAATGTAAAAATACCTGTTCATGCTCACCCAGTTCATTCTGTGGATAACATTGTTGTTATTCGCGATAGTATGATAGAAGAGCCGTCAACCTCGACATGCTGTCTTGCGCAACAATTGAACATCTTACGTACATCATAAATTTGAATAAAGATTTGAATTTACATGCTTAGAAGGTTCAATAGACTCAACAGCTGAAGCCTACTGATCATTTCAAGCGTCGTCAATACGCCGAATGGTTAGTTGAGCAGACAGAAGTGAATGGTGAATATACAAAGCAAATCAAGCAAAATTACCGCAAATGGGCAAATGATAATCCATAAGTGATAGTTGAGCAGCCAATGACTGTTTGACCGCACTTCTTCGAAAATGAGGTCGGCCAAGCAGTTACCGTGAATGAGGTTCACTATCGCGAGATGGTGACAGATTTCTTCGTGGCCAGAAATTGATTTTAAGGTCCTGGACGATATGTGGTTCCAACAGGATAGTGACACTTGCCACACACAATGGGTCTTTTGCCCGAAAAATTCAAAGCCCGTGTTATTTCATACCGTGGCGATGTTAATTGGCCGCCACGATCATGTGATTAAACACGGTTGGGCTTCTTTCTTTTCTTTTAAAAACAAAAGTGTACGTCAGTAAGCCAAGAACAATTCAAGAGCTAAAGGAAGAGATAATTCGGCGCATTAACGACATTGGACCGACAGATAGAGCTATGCCACCAAAGCCGTGGCGAGCACTTGGCCTATATTTTGTTTCACATATAATTGCCATAGCTCGTTCTATCATAATGAAAAATATTAAGATAATTCTCTAAAAACTTTTTGTTTTATTTACAATTAACATCGTGAGTTTTTGTTGGACTAACCCCTTTAAAAATGGTTAAGTATTTAGAAAGGAGGAAATGGTAGCCTCTCTAAACAAGGCACACTTGAGCATACATAGCGGTCCGTTGTGATACCACATAACGTGTTGTCCCCGTTATATCCACCAGAGTAGTGGTGACAATTAGAGGCTCTGCACAGAAGCTCTTGCCTAAGTTAGATTGGAAACCAGCCTTACAGTCTGATGAATCCTGGCTACAAACCTGTTGTCAAGATTCGATAAGCCATCGAGAAAGGGAGTGCCCAGTGTGAGAAATCTCCGGCGTGCGAGAGACGGATACTTTTCAGATAAGTGATGTTGTGGTTTACGTGAGTCTCGCAGCGCTGGCATATCCCACGGTGCTCTAGGTCTGAGTGAATACCATGCATCCACCAACGCGTCCAACCCATGATAATCACAAGTAAGTATCAAATTCAAAAGCTCGTAGTTAGGACACTAACATTCAAACCTTGGTAAAGTGTTGGAGACCATGTAAACTCCTGCCGTGATATAGGTCGCAGTACCCGGTTGAGGAGATGCAACAACTTTGTATGAAAGTGCAAAGAAAAGTTTCAAAGAAATTTAATTTATTTAACTTTGCCTCTGAAACTGAAAAATGTTTAACCCTGTATTTATTGATAAGCCACCATAAATTGACATCACATCCATCTTATAGCCGAGAACTTGCAACATCTGACTGAATAGTAAATAAAATTGTCCAACCTAAAATCCGCTGAAAATCACATTTAAGCCGATAAACTACACAAGTTCTACAGCGACGGTATTGTTACCTTTTAACTTGTTTAAAACGTTTGAGTCCTTTTAAATTGCGTTAAATTAAATAAATAACAAGAATTTATTGTTTTACTTTGTACAGTATCCAACTTATTTAACTTGCACTTAATACACAAATTTACTCAATACTTTTACGAACTCCTTAGAACGATCCTTGATAGTAATTTGTCATTAGTTTCGAATCTTCTAGTCGATTCTACAACCTTCTATTCAGCTACATTATTACAAATGTAAAATCTTAATACAGAAAATTGAATTGGCAACACCGTTCAAATAAATGCAGCATTAGCAGGGTGATCGTAGCCCTGCCACAAACCAATAGAATAACTTCCATGATAAAGTTTACGTATCTTTTAAGGCATTTTCATTTTCGTAACTGTATTGAGAAGCTCAGATAATAATGGCAAATATGTTACTGATTTTTCTGTAGCACTCGTTCTTTATAAATCATTTGTAACATTTCTTTTTTGCTTCTATTTTTTTATCTCTGAACCTCTATTACCACATCATAATGATGTTCCGTTTAAGTCATAATGAACATGGTTTTGATGGTTTTAAAAGTACTTGAAACCTGGTATATGTATGTGAGTGAGTGAATGAATGTCCTTAAATCCTGTTAAGCTAGTGCTGTGATTGTTGTTCATTTTACTTGGTCGTGTCGTTTTTTTCCTTCCCACACTTTGCACAAACATTACAAAATTCTTCTTTGTTGTAGCATCTACTGCATGCACCAACAGTAACCGTGTTACCTAAGCAACAGACCTTCTCTACCTATACGTTTACTCTTCTAGCACCAGGAAATGTGTTAGAGAAACAACCACGTGCTGCCATGATTCTGCATCATTTGATTTCCTTCACAGCTTTTCCTACGTTCTTAGTGATGACTCTTAGAAAAACAAGAGTTGCTTACAGGATGTTAAAACACTACCGGTAGCTGTTTACAATACAATATGATGATGCACTCGTGTATTATTTAGTATGTTGTATTGTTTTTCTTGTCGGAATCCTTTTTAGAAAAAAATTCAGTATTTTTCTCGTTTTTGTTTTGTCGTTAACTTGACTGATAACGTACGACAATAAACAAATAAACAAAAAACGTTTCCTCAGCACAGATTTATCCTCAGCTAACACTTGGCGTGAGCTGATATGTTGCGAACATGAGGATAACATTTATCATCTGGTTAAGGACAATTGCATGTCTTGTACTCACGTAAACTTACATACTTATAATTGGCACTTCTAGCCATTAAATAATTAATTCGGTGTAATATAAAATCGTAATATGGTATCGTTGTATTTTATCATGTTAGTTTCTAAAGAGGTTTTTATAATGCAAAGATAAAGACTATTTAATCCTACTGCAAGGCCCATGGGAGCCGAAAATAAAATTATCAGCAAAATGTGTAAAGGAATAATCGAAAAACCAATTTCAATTGCGTTTTGTCTTACATAGAAAAATGCATAGCACCGTTAAGAATGAACTAACCAGGAAGATGAAGAACAGTCACCTCCAGTGTATAGCTCAGAAGATTGACTTAAAAACGTAACTAAAGTATGATATGTATGGTATGGTTTATAGCAAAAAGTAAAATTGTAGTTGTGTTAGTGAGAACATGGAAACTGCTCTCTCATAGAGAGTAAAATTGTTGTTTTAAATAAATTTAAAAAAATCAACATGCATCAACCACACATGTGTATCCGTTGCTGCCTTAGTGACAACTAATAGTAAGAAAAAAGGAAACTTTTTAAATTATTTTTCTGCGCCTAAAAAATTTTCGTATATTCTCTCCATGCATGTGCATTCGCCACTGTCTAATTGACGAATTAAATAAGAGCGTAATAATACGTGTGAGTTGATCGGGAACAAAAGTCTAATAAAAAGCTCATGACTGGTTTATAGCCACCTTGAGCTGCTTATATAGTGAAAAAGATCAAGGGGATCCAGATCTGTACACTGCGCCAAACCATTGAGAAAAAGGTACGTCAAGGTATCGCAGCCGTTTGCCCTCCAGACCGGACAATCATATTTTCCCTCTCAGAGGTACTTTTTCAGATTCTGCAGTGAAGGTTGGAGACAAACCCATTTTCTACGCGTGGGTTCCTATCAGCCAATGACAAGTGTACACTGCAATGAGTTTCAGTGTCTTACCACTATCATATCGAGGTCACAACGCACTCGAGATAGCACAAGATGAAAGGGAACTAAACCTGTTTTGTGCCTTCTAATAAAAGAAACTATAGATTTTCCCTTTGACTACAGTCATAGGGAAGCTGAATGCATCGATATTTCCCTAGCAAGTTCATCAGCTTTCTCATTACCAACGATGTCCCTGTGTCCAGGAAACGATATCAAAGAAATAGTACATGTAGCGCCGAAGAGCTTCATCTCTTCTTAATATTGGAGAACTAAAGTCGAATTGCTACTAGGCGACATCAGGGTCTTGATAGCGGTCCACAGACCCCCGATCTCTTAACATCGTACAAACCTGCATAATCGCAAAACCCTCCAAAAAAGTTAGAGATCTCCGGTAGTTCTAGGGGATTCCGCAAAGTCAGCAGACTCGGAAAAAATTTTAACCCACAAAACGGATACAAGCTTTGATTAATCTATAAAGACCGTAATACCATAAGTCGTAGAAATCCTACCTCTTTTCCATATGGTTCTCCCAGGGAAAGATGCTTTTGCGGGTACAGAGACGTCCAATCTACGGATAACCAAGTTTGTCCACAATTTTCTTAGAAACGGACTAAGCAGTCTTAAAATGTTACCGTGGTCAATGAGTGATTGCCTCCAACAACCGTGAGCTTTCAACTTTATCGCACTAGGCGCCGAAAGCGATAAAATGTGGAGATCAATAAGTAGTAAGTGCAGAATGACGTTGAGGGCAGCTCTGCGACATGTTCTGCAGGCACCAGTGAGCAACCAATAAATAATTACAAACTTAAAAAATTTCTTTTAAACTCCAAAAATTTTATATACTTCGCCCATTCCCTCTCCAGAGGACATTGTGTGCCATTGCGAATTCTTTCTTAATAGAGTTTAAAAAAAATTCCGCCTTTTTCTTCTTTTTCTCTCATCTTTTTTTTGCTTTAACACAACTTTTGCTTCAATTTTACGTTCTTTGCATACATATGTATGTGGCATGTTGCATTATATATTATATTCTTACGGTTAATAAACATTTACATTTACCAAAACCACAGGTTAATTTATTGTGCGGTTCATCTTATGTTGCTCTGCTTTTTTTGAAACAATAAAAAAATGCATATTTATGAATATAAGCATTTTTATGCACTTTTGATTACTTGTATTTTTTTATTCGTGCAACATATTACAACATACAATTGCATACTTATGCTCAGGGGTAAATGCTCAGGCAGGAATTGCTGTAAAATCCGCAAACATATAAAAGAGTTTCAAAGAAAACAACAAGCAGCTGCATAAATATTTAACATAAATTTGTCAAAGGATGTAATTAGTAAAATTTATTTATTTATTACAGGGTCTTTCATTAAGCACTTCTAATCTTGAAATTTTATTTAAACAAAGTGACTGTGAGATATCAGACTTGGTGTTCGACGTCGTACTGGAGGTGTTTGTTCATTGTGTACTGAACCAATATACTCAAATTTATTCACCACACTGTGAATAATCATTTTGGTAGGACGATTATTGCGACCCTAAAGTGGTCGATCTGCGCTATAAATGACTGCCAATTCGACAGATGTCACTTCAACAATATGGCATCAATACTACTATCGACTGTCAAAGTTCGAATGTCCCTATTGGAAAACAATTTATTATTGAAAAGAATTCAAAGAAAAGGATAAAATTTGATATCTTAATACACGAGCATATAAGCATAATTGAGTATATTTCAATAATGAGCTCAATATTTTTTGTTTTTTTAATTACATACATACATATCGCACTTGATCAACAGGAGGGTATTAATTTTAAATTTTTTTTAAAATTTTAAATTTTTCAGTCGAGGTGATAAACTGTTTGTGTTTACTTTTTAAGAGAATTTAAAAATCCGAATACATCATAGTAAGCAGAAAACTTATACCTTTTTTTTATTAAAAAATGCGATACATTTATATTTCCACTTTTGTATTAACACAAAATAATAACATTTTGGTGATATAAGGGTGGTCACTACACTAATACGAAAATGGTCTTAAATGTGGTTTTCTAGATGAAGAGTAATCGGAATACGTTGAAATTTTTAGAGTGGATAGATATTGATGTTGTTAGTTGATATATGGCAAACAGTGAAATTTAGAAAATTTTAAGTTAATCCACTCTTGTTGATCAAGTGCGATATATGATAATATCAATTTTAAGTATTTACTATATTTTAAATTAATACTGACTTTCTTCATAAACTTACAATGAAAACGACGATAATTAGTAGATTTTAATTGAATAAAATTATAATACCATGTTCATACATCCGCTTTAATTGAGTCAATTAATTATTAAATTGCGCTATTGTATTTAGTGTTCACAAGTAGCGCGATTAACGTTACACAATTAGCATTTGACAGACACATTTTGTTCGTAAAAACTTAAATTTGTGAATTTTAAACTTAGAATTAGTAAAAATGTAAAATTTAATTTAAAAAAAAACTCAAATTCAATATACTTAAATTTTTGTTAATTGTTTTCATTTTGATAATATTGTATTTCAAATGACATTCTACAGTATGCAAAGTCCATATTCATACAACCATAAGAAAAACTTATTTACTTGAATTTTATTATTTTTTATAAAACAAAATGCTTTAAATGCCGTTTTTTCCATTTGTTTTAAGTAAGAAAACCTTCTTATTTAAAATCGCATAAAAAATAAAATTTTTAAATATTTATTTAATTAAAAACTAATGATTTTTATAAGTCCTGTTTGAAGATTTTTAACAATATATATTTTTCGTACTGTATATAGTTGTAATTCATCATTCATACTTCACATATAGTTTCCTCATTCTACATTCTTCACACAGGGTTGTAGATGGTAAATTGAACTCAATTAACGCCTTAATTGCGTAAAATCTCTTAATCGGCGTTTAAAATTCACATTTCGTTTTCAGCTTTCGTAAAAAAGACAAAAAGTTGTATAAAGACTTAAAAACAGAAAATCGATACAGTGATGTTAGTATGGCACATGTGTTTTGTGTGTCTACATATTGTAACATCAAGTCATAAGTCACTGAAATAAAGCAATGGAAAATCATGGTAAGCATAGCCAGTATACTAGAACAAAAACATTAAGGGCCATTATTACAGCTTGATTTTAACTAAAGGCGGGATTTAAGAGGAAGATCATTTGTTTTTCATTATTATAATTACACAATAATGTAGAAGTGAGCTCTAAGCTTAACTTTAAAAGTTACAGGCAGGTTTTACAGGTTTTACGGTATTGTATACTTATTATTTTCAATATGGCAACCTGATATATAAACATGAAAAATAAACATTTATATTGTTACGTTTTAACCTTTTTAAAAAGTTTGAGTTCTTTTAAATTGTATCAAAATAAAATAAACACCACTTTGTTGTTATTTTACAGTTCATATTTTCTCACTTTATCTTTATACAGTTTTTCTTAATATTCGTTTATACAACACTTTTATTTAAGCCTAAGCACGACTTTATTTTTGACAGCAAAACGATAACTATTCACCTAATGCATATGGCGCTACCTTTTATATACAATTTATATTACTTCCGAGTGTTCTTGTTCTTCCTTCAACATTCGAATTACTTCCGTTAATTCATATGTAACAAACAAAGATGATCGAATTGGTATTGCTGTCAAATACGCAAATAAATACGGCATTAACAGGGTGACATATTAATACCAAATATACCAAAATCCCACAATACAATTTTAAAGGCGCTGATATGTTGTATTTTCTTTTTAGGAATTTTTTTTATTTTCGTAATAGTATGTATTCTAATTTTGACATTTTGCTGTCTGCTGCTTGCTGTAGGTTATGTGTTTAATGCCTAAATAAAACTTTTTTTGTTTGAATCAATTCATAGACTTTTATTAAAAAGAAATATGTATGTAGATTGAATATTTGTATACTTATTTTAGTAATTAACTGTATATAAATACTGAAAACCCCGTTTTCTAAATACATATTTACAGTTTTTCTATATTAATAAACAAAATGTTTCAGCAGACATTAATTATCAATTGAATTTAACCTTTGACCGCAGCAAATAAAGTTACATATGCGGCATAAATGTAAGACTGAACTTAAAACAATGAAATCATGGAAATAAGCGATTGTTTAAATACGAACATCGCTTGAAACAAAACAATCGAGAGTGCGTGTGTGTGTGAAACAAAATTATGGGAAATCTGAATAAAGCGAAGGAATTGATGTTGGCTTTGTGTTCGCGTATTTAAGGGTATGTGTGTATGTATGTGTGTTTTACTTGTAATTTTGCATACATCATGTCAGGAAAAAAAAGGGGAAAACTGGACATAAATGAACGTGTGGTAAACCATTAAGAACATGTAACCTTGATGATGTCCAAAAGGATTCAAAAAGTTAACAAGGATTGATGCATAAGCACATAGCCATACATACACAGAGAAAATCTGGTTATATGTATGTGTAACACACATATACTACATATCGATGTTTAAACTTACACACATGCATGCGATGAACATCGCCATGAATATTTGCTGAGCATTTAAAAAGGAACAAACAATACTAATCATGACACATACAGACACACTAACACTCACACATATTTACCTACTCTGGTACATGCAAATGAACGTTAATTTGCATTAAAGACTGTCAGTAAAATCTCTTCACTTGAGGGATTTAACAAAGAGTTAAACTCTCTGTACGCTTTTAAGAGCTTTGACTGTAAAACACCTTTAAATGAATGAATGAAAAAAATGCGAGAGACGAGAATATGAGTGTTGGAACGAAAAGTGCAAAAATAAAAAATGAAATTATAGTGAGTGTTAAATCAAGTGATGTACAACAACTACTACTAAAGTGTTTTAAATGTATGCACTACTACATTTCATTGCCACATTGCGGACAATGTCCGGTTGTAGCTGTTGCTGTCAGACGACGACGACGATATCACTAGCAGTAGCAATAGCCAGACAAATGCTTGTTCATATAGACTCTCCGTATATTGTACATATGTAAATGGATAAGGATATGAATGATGAATACATAGAAAGTGATGTATGTTTATATGTATGCATCTGTATGTATGTCTGCTTTCTACATCATTTTTAGTACTCGACATTAAGTCAGTATATAAGTATGGGTAGCAGTTAATGTGTGCGTGTGATTCATTGTATAGACATTTTGACGCATAAAGGTATTGTCAAATTGCAACTACCACTAAAACAGCAACTACTGCAACAACAATAACATGAAATTGTACGTGTTCTTCTTCTTTTTATAATTTTCCTGTCTCTAATTTACTCCTGGTAACTGGTACGTGATTTTTTTCATTTGTTTTTAACATGATTTATTATTATTTTTTTAGGTTTTTTAGTCAAAATCTTTTAAATTATTTTAAAATTTTAAATTTCCCTTTAATTTTAAAAGTAAGTTAAGGAAATTTATATGAAAATCTTCGAAATTTTTATTGTATCGGGTCCGCCATCTAACGTTTTTTTTTTCAACTAGTGCTTATTTCGTGAATGGTAATACTTAGCTCATGTCTGATTCGACAGATAATTAGTTTTATCCTTCCGCTAAACAAATATGATTGTGTATAGGCTTGGACAACGCTGGGAAATATTGCGACATTACTTTGAAAATCATGGTAATGTTGCAGAATGTGTGCGAAAATTGCGTACGGATTTTGGAAGAAGAGAAGCACCGTCAGCTCCGTATGTTCGTTATCTTGTGAAAAAAGTGTTAGAAACTGGCATCCTCATCGATAAACTGAAGCGTGAAAAGCCAAAAACAGTGCGTAACTCGAGAATATTGCAGGTGTGGCAGAAAGTGTGTGAGAAGCGCCGTCAATATCAATTCACCGTCGTTCTCAACAATTGAACATTTCGGAGACATCATTGAGACGAATTTTGCATAAAGACCTTGATATGACGCCATACAAAGTCCAATTGGTTCAGGAGTTGAAGCCAACTGACCATCCAATGTGTTTCCGCTTCGCTAAGTGCGCCTGAGATCGACTTATAGAAGATGCCGATTTTGCAAAAAAAAAATCATATTTTCAGATGAAGCTCATTTTGATCTTGGGTATGTAAACAAGCAAAATTGTCGCATTTGGGGCACAGAAAACCCGCACCTATACATTGAGAAGCCGATACACACAAGACGAGTCACTGTTTGGTGCGGATTTTCGTTCAGAGGCATAATTGGACAATTTTTCTTCGAAAATGAGCAAGGAGTGGCCGTTACAGTCAATGGAGATCGTTATCGGACCATGTTGAACGAATTTTTGTTCACAAATATTGAAGAGGAGAATATTAGCAACATTTGGTTTTAACAGGGCGGCGCTACGTGCCACACAGCAGAAGCTAAGCTCGATGTTTTGCGCCCTGTTTTTGAAGATCGCATTATCAGCCGCAGAGCTGCTGTCGTTTGGCCACCTCGGAGCTGCGATTTGACACAATTGGACTATTATTTGTGAGGTGCCGTCAAAGATAAGTGTTACGCCAACAAGCCAGACAGTTGACGCTTTAAAGGATAATATTCGTGAAGCCATTGGTGAAATATAGCTGCACACAATCGATAATGTGCTTAAAGATTGGACCGATAGTGTAGGCTGCTGCATGGCCAGCCGAGGCAGCCATTTGAAAGAAATTAGTTTCCATTTTTAATCAGGAGGATTGTACTTTCAAATAAAAATAGAAATTTGAAAAAATATTCGGTAGTTTTATTTTATAGCTTTTTCAAAAAAAAAAAAATTTATTTGGCGAACCCTAATATTAATTGAATGATAAAAATTGATATTGATTTAAATTGCGTAAAATAAAAAAGTGCTGCGAATTTGTGTTTTACTTTAAAGTCTTTTATTTAACCTCCACTTATACAATTCTAACTATACAGCTTATTTATCTTCCGTTTAATATTCGCTTATACACAAATACTCACCAATTTTATTTACGCCTCATCACGACTCTACTTTTTTACAACTTTGCACAATAACTGTCAAACTAAAACTGAACTGCTAGGCGCGATGTGTCACCTTTTATACCAAATCATCATCAATATCGAATATCCCTGTAGTTACCACAAATTTCTATTATATTTACTTCAAAATCAAAAGATAATAAAATCATAGTACACAAAAAAGGAATCAAGCTGGCAACATCGTTAAGCGTGCAAGTGGTAGCACTCTTAATAGCACAGACAATTAGGGCAGTGACAGATACACAAGAGCCTCGACACAAGCCAATAAATTTCATAGCTAAGACTACCACTGTACTAAGTTAGTGTATCTTTTTTAAAGCTAAAGCCTGAAGGCTAAAGCCTGTTCGTCCCGAATAGGTTCATTATCTTTCTTTCCATAGCTCGCCAGTCGCTCTAGATTGTTTTTCTGTATTCTGTATACTACATCGTTTAAACTTTTGACTACTTTATAAGGTCCATCCCAGTTAGTTTGTTTGCTGTGGGTTGTGGAGTAAAACCATTTGTCCCTCATAAAAGCCCTCAGTATTTGCTGCACGATCATATCCCGCTTTCATTTTATCGCTGACTGTTTTTATACGTGTACGCACAAATTCGTGAAGTTTATTGAAGCTTTCCTATTTTTCATCCTATATGACATCCCTCTCTGTGGAAGGCTTAACACCAAACTCTAAGTCGCCAGGCAATTTTAGTTCAGTCCCAAAAATAATCTCGGCAGGTGATCTAGATGCTGAGTCATGGGCAACTGATCGGTACGCCAGTGGAAACCTTGGAATGTGACCATCCCAATCCTTCTGTTGCTCTCTCACTACTTTTCGCAAGTATTCCTCCAGGGTTCGATTAAGTCATTTTAGCATTTCTTTGAGTATATCAGGCTAGAAATTTCTACCCTGATCGAAATGTAGCTCTATTGGAAATCCATAGCGGCTTACCCAGTTCTTCACAAAACATTTACAATTGTATTCGGCTCTTGATTGGGTATAGCATACACTTCCGGCCACTTGCTGAAATAATCCATTACAACGAGAACATAACGGTTTCCGGCATTACTTACAGGAAAAGGGCCTGCTACTTCCATTGCTATTCCCTCGAAAGGTGCACTCAAGTTATATTGTTGCAGCTAACCTCGGCTTCTTCTTACTGGACTTTTAGCTGTAATACACTGGGTAAAGTTGACAGCTGAGAGCCTTTCAAGTAGCAATTCCACATGTTTAAAAGCAGTAGAGTTCATCCAAAAGCAAGAAGAAAATTAGGGACCATAGGAGTTGAAGCATAGAGATCTTGGAAAACGAAATTGCATTTCCAAAGCGCTATTTGGATGCTATAAGAAGAAGTACATTTTGCTTCGAATCATTATTTAAATCCTTTGGTCATGTTGCTAGAGACTCGAACCTAGCCGCATGTGTTGTGTGCGTGTGGCATAACCATTACACCACATCACCCTCTGAATAATTTATCAATATTAAAAAATCACAAATATCCCACAATTTTAACAAATACACCCAATACTAAGGGTGTTTCAAAAGTAATGCACGAGTTAATTGTGCATGTGGCGTGGTGTAGTGGTTAGAGCGTACGCATACAATATATGCAGCCCGGGTTTGAATCTCCAGCAACATGACCAAAGAGTTTAATTGCGAGGTCAAATGCTTAATAAAACCTCTTTTCAAACAATTCCATCTAAAAAAATTAAGTAGAAGCCCCCCTGACCTTCCAGCTTTCCTATGGCGATGATGACAAACATTAGACGAATGATCAGGATAAAACGCCACCTTCTGAGAAAAAATTACAATGCTACAGTAAAGATCACCACTCATTACCACCACTACACAATTGATATAAGGGGGCCACAGTCCGCCTAATCTAATCAGCTTGAAAAATCAACTTGTTTAATGAAACCAAAACTAAGCAATGAATGCTTTGTGGAAGGCCAATATACTCCCTAGAGGAGTGACGGAGAAAAAAAAATTGTGAGTCACACATTAACGTCGAGTTTTTTGCCCAACTTAATTTGATATTTCTGTAGGAAATGAAGAAACACTTATGCGTGCTCACCCAGTTCATTCTGCGAAAATCTTCGAAAATGAGCTCGGCCAAGCAGTTACCGTGAATGGTGTTCGCTATCGCGAGATTATAACATATTTTTTGTAGTCAGAAATTAAGGATATGGACATGGACGATATGTGGTTCCAACAGAATGATGCCACTTGCTACACAGTCAACGAAACAATGGCTCTTTTGCGCGAGAAATTCAATGGCTGTGTTATCTCATGTCGTGGCGATGTTAATTGGTGGCCATGATCATGTGATTTGACACCGTTCGACTTTTTTCTTGGGGAATATTTGAAATACAAGTGTTTGCCAATAAGCCAAAAACAATTCACGAGCTAAAGGATGAGATAATTCGGCAAATGCCACCGAAGACGTAGCGAGGATTAGGCCCATATTTTGCTTCAAACATAATTGCTATAAATCCTTTTGTCATAATAAAAAATAATAAGATAATGCTCTGAAACCCTTTTGGTTTAACCAACTTTTATAAATTAAGTCTTTAGCTTAAAATTTATCTTTTTTGTCAATTAAAATCTTATCTTACCATGTAAAGTAAATACTTGTATATGGGCAATCACTTTTCAAATTTTTAACCAATATTTTCTTTCAAAAGTAAATTTCACACTTGTTTACACATGTCATTAAATAAAACGCTTTGACATTATCATTACAAAACACTGTCTATCGCCTCAAATATCTACTCCAAAAAGCAAATATGGCTTTAATAATTTTGCGGCCAAAAGCGTCACAATCAACCCTTACGCTTAAAACAAAAGCAAAAAAAAATACAGAAAATTGTAGAAAACCACTAACTTGACTGTCTGTGTCTATACATCACGTACATTATGGACACTTCATAACCCACTACTCTCCCTACAACCAACCATAACGACTGTATCAATAGTTTTGGACATCGTAATGAAAAATAGGAAAAAGAATGCAGCCGGACAGAAGCCAACACTACGGTGACTATTATTCTCTTTATTTTCGGTAGAAGTAGAAGCTGCTACTTCTGCTTCAATGCTTTCACTAAATGTGTACTGGACTCTGAACATGTTTTGGACATCATTACTGCATATTTGTGGTCTTATTTTACCGCAACTCAGCCGCAACATGCAATCATGTTAAAGACAATAGAATTGGGTGATGGTATTGTTTAGTTGGAAGGAGGTAGCAGAAGATAAGTAAATTTAATTGGGAAAAAATTAAATTTTTCTTTTTTACATAAGATGTCACTCTTAATTAAATTATTGCTTTTCATTATTCTGTATATTTTTTTTTCTTCATATCAAATTACTAAATCAATTAATTTTTCTTACCTTCTTTAAGAGCCATTTCATTGAAGAATTCATTAAAGCCAATTTTATTTTATTTTTCGATTTTTTTCTAAACAAAAAATAGAAAGAAAAGTTTAAATTTAATTGTTTCTGTTTGTAACACGAATTGAGAGTAAAAAAAAAGATAAAATATCTAGATGCTACTGATGCAGATACAGTTGCTGATGCTGATGCTGATGCTGATGCTGATGCTGATGATGTTCTAATAAAATAGAACAATAAACTGACCAACTATACTGCCTATTCAATTTAAAACCTCAATAAAAAAAATTTTTTCTTTTTTGTCGTTTCATTTCTAAACCGAAAATATATGAATTCAAACTGACCACAAAATTTCACACATGTATTATTCAACATGTATGAGTGTGTGTATGTGTATGTATGTATGTATATGTACAGGAATTATCTTCATCATCGTCGTAGACATTGACATCATCATCATTCAAATTAAAACACTTTTTGTATGTTGCCTAAAAGTACAGGGCTAAAGCAAGTTATTTTCTGGGCCTGGGGCATATTGGCTTCTGTGCAAAAAACAAACCCCATAAGGGTTTTATATTTCTGTATTTGTAATCTTTAACTGTTCTACTGTTAAAATTTAAGCAAATTGTGGCCATTGGCGACTGATTGACTTTGCTGCGGCAAGAAATATGGTGGTCAGGGGTACAAGGTTTCAGCATAATGAACGTTCGCAAACATGGAGAAAGCTGGGTATGGGTAAGCTGCGTAATCCAGTTTTTGCCGATGCCTACAGAACCGAACTCTCTCGATGCAAACGAGATCCTCCTCTGATGATCCAGAGTGGCAACATATTGCTCTTGCCACTCTATCCGCCGCAAGATCCGTACTTGGTTATGCAAGGCCGCAAACCTTGGTATGACGAGGAATATCGAAGAATTACGGAGGTCAAATACGCTGCATGGAAGGCGAAACAACAGCCAGTTGCAATGCGTGCTGTGCATCAGCGTTATATGGAGATAAGAAAGGAGGGAGTAAAAAAAGGCACCCAGAGGAACGGAGGAGTAGGAAACTGAAAGACTGCACGAACCGGAACGATGCCAGAAATTTTCATCAGCATTTAAAGCGCAAAACCCTTGGTAATGGGCTCGTTTCTTGTAGGGATAACAGAGGAAATCTGGTCACAGAAAATGTAGGTGTGCTGAAAGTCTGAAGAGACTATTTTTGCAAGTTGCTCATGGGAAAGTATGCTGATAATATCTCCCAGCCGAGATGAGGTGAAAGAGGCAAAAGCGCACCTCAAGAATAATAGAGCTGCGGGTGCCGATAACCTTCTAGCAGAACTTTTTAAGTATGATGGCGATGAGCTGCTTGGATGCATACACCAGCTTTTGCGCACAGCTTAGTCGAGAGAGAGCATGCCATCAGATTGGAGTCTCGAAGTACTCTGTCCTATGTATGAAGGAAGTGATCCCAGTTTATGTGTGAGCAACTGCAACCTATCGTCGGTAGTTTGATCGGTAGCTACCAGGTTTTTATGGTGATCAAATATTCACATTACGCCAAATCCTAGAGAAAACCCAAAAAAAAAAAAATCAATACATATCATCTTTTTATCGATCATAAAGCTGCTTTTGATAGTACTATACGGAGCAAATTGTATAAGGCTATGTCTGAGTTCGGAATACCTGCCAAACTTGACTTTTAATCTGTGAGCGTCATCCTACATAGTTGTACAAGTTTGTGTTTGGTATTCAGTGAAGGACCTATCGGAGCCGTATGTTACTAAGAGAGGACTCAGACAGGAGGACAGTCTATCTTGCTGCCTCTCAACATTGTAATGGAGAAAACAGTAAGAGCTGCAGCGGTGAATACCAGTGGCACAATTTAAAACAAGAGCCACATTCTTCTTGCATATGCTGATGATATCGACAGAATGGATCGAAGTTTACGAGAAGTTAAGTCAGTATTTTCCAGAATTGAGAGAGAGTTAGTTAAATTGGGTTTGGCGGTGAATGGGGGCAAGATGAAGTTAAGATCTTCACGGACAAGCAGCAGACGCGCCTTGGACCATCATTAGGTATAAATAATTTTAATTTTGAAATTGTGGATAACTTCGTTTATCTCGGTTTCGTCATGTACAAGAACAATAATATCAGTTTGGAAATAAAAAGGAAAATCTTGCTTGCCAACAGATGCTATTACGGACTTTGTAAGCATTTTCGTGATAAGACCTTGAGTAGAAGAACAAAACTCCACATGTAACGGGTCCGCCATCTAACGTTTTTTTTCAACTAGTGCTTATTTCGTGAACATGTTAACACTTAGCTCATGTCTGATTTGACAGATAATTAATTTTATCCTTCGGCTGAACGAATATGGTTGTGATACGCTTGAACAACGCTGGGAAATATTGCGACATTACTTTGATCGATCGACTTACAGAAAATGCCGATTTTGCCAAAAAAAAATCATCTTTTCAGATGAAGCTCATTTTGATCTTGGCGGCTATGTAAACAAGCAAAATTGTTGCATTTGGGGCACAGAAAAGCCGCACACATACAATAAAAAGCCGATACACCCAAGACGGGTCACTGTTTGTTGCGGATTTTGGATATTTCGGAAGGTGTTTGATACGGAACCTGAAGGAAAACGTAAGAGAGGGTGACCAAAACTCCGTTGGAAGGGCCAGGTCGATGAGCTTCTTTTGAAACGTGGTGTTACTAACTGAAGAAGATGTGCACAAGATCGACGCTATTAGGCTTCCATATGCTCGTCTATTGATCAATTTAGGTTTTAAATAGCCATATAAGTAAGTTAGTAAGTTCCCGTTGGTATGATTTTGACCACCATTGAAATTCGGCAACAGCATTATTATTATTTTATTATGCATATTACTCTTAATTCCTACAAGAAACATAGGGCCTGAACTAATTTATTTATCCCGATTTAGTGCAAGTATCTTTAGCTTATTTCACGATTTATTAATTTCGGTTGCTTTATTATTTAGCTGCTGATACCAAGTAAGGCTTCAGCGTCCTCTCCTAATGTTACTTTTAGGATTCTAGTTGATGGCATTCTTAGTTAGGTGGCTTTGTGTCCTCCGCAGAGTATGCCTATCCATCTATATTCCGTCGCTTGATTTTAACATCTATATGAATATGATGTTTTGCCTCCCATAATTGATAGTTGCTTAAGCCGTTTAGTTAAAAAAAAAAAAAATCAATAGTTTACGAAGGCATCGATTTTTAAATACTTTTTACTTGCGGCCTTTACGCTTCGCAACTATAAAACAGCACAGGCAACGCAGATGTTAAACACGTCGCATTTTGTGCGTATTGAAGGATAATTCAATCTTCTTATCGAGTTAGCTGCTCATAAGCTTGTCGCTCTATTGATTCGGTGTAGAACATCTATATACGTGGGAGCCATCTAGGTTTGCCAGCTGGCCTTGTTTTCGCTTGATTTACAAGAATTTTTACAGCTTGTCAAGAATCAAGTAAAATGTGGTTTTAATGATTTTTTAAAGGCGTCCATACACAGTTCTATGAAAAGCTTTTAAACATTGTAGTCAACCAATAAAAAAGTGTGTTAAGTGTATTCGTTTCCAAGTTTACTTCATCTAAAAAATTACTCGAAGACTAGATATTTGGTCGATACAAGACTTGCTGGGATGAAAAATTTCTTGTTTATTATGAGCTTATTTACCATAGAAAGTAGGCTTATTCCCCTCCAGTTTCAGCACTCTGTTAAGTCGACATTTTGGGAATTTATTCCCACTTTGAGTTCTATATCCAGAATCGCTCTATTACTAGCGCTATATTATGGACACTTATGAAAGGGTCAGTCCTGTGACTTTGTTATTCTTGAGATATCTGACAGAATTCTGTATTTATTGCACAATTTTTTCTTTTTTCTCCTTAAATGTGCAGAGTACACATGTTTCAAATTATTTTAAAAATTCAAAAAATTAATGGTTTTGGCTCAAGGATTTCATTTATTGAAACGAACACAGCCCTAAAGTGCCCAAGTGAAAAATGCGAAATAAAATATTTTATTAATAATTGCCTCAATCACATCATTTTATTTACCTTCTATCCGGACTCTCCGCATACTTTCTTTATTCAATGATCGTTTTTCAATAATAACGTTTTTCTGGAGTACTAAAGGCATGATAAAGAATAAAAGTGAACTCAAGCAAAGAAATCAATTAAAATCACATCACTTTTGAAAAAGAAATATATTTTTACCTTTTCTGATATTGTGGCAACTATATGTTGCAAGTATGTATGTATTTGTATACACAAATGTAAGTATATGTGTTTTATTGTATTACAATGTCTAAAAACCAAGTTCTTGTCTTTTGAACAATATGAGTAAAGACTTTTAGAGAATTTTCGTAATAAAAGATTTTTTTTTAACCCAAAAAAAAAATCCCGACCCTTAAAATACTGACTTTTAAAAAAGTTATATAGAGAGGAGTAGAGAAATTTTTGTCTAAAGCAAAAAACAACAACAATTTTTACTTGATAAACAACTAATGCAATCTATTGACAACTAAAACCACAAATTTTCTACCAATACATACACACACATACTAGTATGTGAGTGTATTTGCATTGTCACAAGCAGTAGGAAATTACAGTCTAAACCAAAAATACTCGATTACAAAAGTCTTCAAATACATGCAAAGACAAAATTAATGCATAAGTTTAAGATTTTATATGTTTTGATGCTTGCGTGCGTATTTGTACACGCATCCCAGTTTATGTTTCTGTTAAAATATTAAAGAAAACATTGGAAAAAATAAGGAATTTTTAGATGCCCAAATAAGCCAAGACAAGATTTTTACAATTTTTTTTACTACCAAACCAAACTTGATAAAGATCTATTTACAATCGAAGAGTAAAAAAAATCTATTTTGTTTCAGCAAAGATAATTTTGAAATTTAATGCAATATAGGGGGTGGCATGGTGTAGCGGTTAGAGCACATGATATCAAAGTTCGAGCCCCAGAAGGACATGACAAAAAATATAATTGTGGTTTCGGGTTCTTAACAAAGTGGCTTCAACTTCCGTTGAGACAACTCCATCTGAAAAATGAAGTAGTAACCTTCCTGACTACTTTCCAACTTACCTCTGTCGATGATTGCAAACATCAGACGAATGATCAGCAAAAACGTCACCTACTGGGAAAATATTACAGTGCTAAAGTAAAGATCACCACCAATTAGCAAGGATATCCACTACTACACGATCATATAATTTGATTAGTAAAATTGAAACGAAGCACTGAATACTTTGTGTAAGGCCAAAACGCACTCTTGAAGAGTGACGGAGAACACAAAAATGCAAGTTTTTAAGGCACTTGTGATAAGATGGGGCTCATTCAGCGATACATTCATCTTAATTTGTAGTTATTTCAATAGAATATTTTGCTTGGTTATTAAATTGCTCAATTGTTCTTTAGCCACATAAATATTCAGGTGGTTGGCCTTTTGTATTATTTTGCTCATATGTGTCCTTAACTCTATATTTCCATGAAATATGTCTTTGTATTAATTTCTGATTTTTGAGATCAATTTAAGGCGTGCCTATCTATGTTTGTTATTTTGTATGTGAATATTTATTATAACGAGGGTTTTCCAAAAGTTCACAGTCAATTAAAATATATTTTTTTCCTTTTAATTCGGGCGTAATACCATGTTCACATGGATTTCACAGTATCTTTCTGTATGTCTAAAAGGAACTATAAGCTATATAAGTTTTAAATATTTCAATTGGGCGGTGCCACGCCCATACAAAGTAAATATTTATTTTCTATATATTCAAAATGGTAAAGGAAAACTAAGAGACGCCGAAAATTATTTGGCCAAGCTTTTTGCTAATAGTCGTGACCTGGGACAAGTTAGGACAGTGCAAGGGCACCACTGGGTAAGGTCTACCACCTTACTTGTGTTTAAAATACGAATGCGATTAGGACCTGTCCCACACTTGACACTTGAGGTCAGTAAAATGGCTCTGAGATTATTTGGTAACTTCGGTTTGAAGTCTGCCAAAATGGTGGGGCACATGAGGATATTGCGTTCCCCTTATTAGGGTAAATGACTATAGTCGGTCACCTACTTTGAAGTAGTGCAGGAATTTTAGTGCCCTTATAACCGAAAGAAATTATTGGTTTGACTGTTTCTGTTGGCGTGATATCGTGTGAATTAAGTCTTCGGCTTGATGTCTGGCTACTTATACATGTGAATTTTTCACTTACTTGATGGCGTTCCTCTTATTGTGGTAAATGATCATATATCGTCCAGTTTGACGTTGGACAGGAACTTTAGTGTTCTTATAGCCGAAAGAGATTAGTGTTTTGACCAATTTTGGTGGTGTAATATAGCGCACCAGGTTGGGCTCACCGATAGATTAAAACAGAATGTTGGCGAAGTTGAAGCCGGTGGTTGTTCTAAGTTTCCAAATGTCATTGCCTGTTGGCGGAAGTTTACATCATTACTTGCGTTAGTGAATGTCTGAGGAAAACATCAAAGGGTTGGAGCATTTACCAGATTTACAGGTATCAAGTGAGCGTCAAGATATAAATGTCACCAAAAGGAACGAGCCTTAATTTTTTTGTTTTTGTATTGGCAATGACACCTGTCAAACATATTCAGTATACATCAAATCAGTGAACAAACAACATCATATTTTTTCATCGTGTTAAAGATGGCAAATTTTGTACCAGAAAATGTTGATTTACGTAAAGCATTAATTTTTGTGTTCATTTAAAGAAAAGTGATACAGAGTCGCACGGAATGTTTGTTGAGGCAGAAATCATGGGTTAATGCGGGATCATTGTGATCATTTGTTGTCGGTAGCGAACACACGGTAGTGAACACGTTTAAATGAACACATTTAAAGAAAAGTGATACAGAGTCGCACAGAATGCTTGTCGAGGCAGAAATCATGGGTTAATGCGGGACAACCATCAACTTTGACTGCATAACCAGATCGATTAAACAGGAAGAAATATATCAGTGTGTCTGGTGGGACCAGAAAGGTATGGTGTATCACGAGCTTTTAAAACCTGGTGGAACCGTGAATATAGATCGCTACCGACAACAAATGATCAGTTTGAACAATGCATTGGTCGAAAAAGGACCAGAATGGGCTACAAAACTGCAAGTTAATTTTTCAACATTGCAATGCACCTGCACACAAAGCGAAACCGGTTCAGGATACAATCAAAGCATTAGGTTGGGAGCTGCTACCACATCCCACGTATTCACCAGACTTGACGCCTTCCAACTGCTATTTGTTTTCATCGATGGGTCACGTTTTGGCCGAGCAGCACTTCAATTCCTACGTAGAAATCGAAAATTAGGTGACTAATTGGTTTGCTTCAGATGACGAACAGTTTTATTGGCTTGGAGTCCACAAATTGCCTGAAAGATTAAAAAAATATGTAGCCGGCAAAAGCCTGTACTTTGAAAAAAATTTTTTTTACGTTCTTATTAAAAACTATCATACCGGTACACCTTGAAAGTGATGTCAGATAGTTAAACGGCCTTAAAAGCATCTTCATCCTGTAAAGTCAGGTCAAAGGTTATTATAAAGTATATGAGATCTGTCAACAAACATGATATTCACAATAAGTTTACACTATATTGGGTCCCTGGTCATAAACGCAATCTTAGAAATGAAAGAACTGACTGTTTAGCGCACATAGCAGATCACCAAGTTTTTATTGGGCTTAAGACAGTTTTTGGTGACGGTGAGTATTTTCTGAATTTCTCAAGGGACAGCCGATGACAGCCTTGTCGATCTAGAAGGCTGTTACTGCTCAACAGTATCGAACTTAGAAAAGTAAGGTGTCTATTTACCGGATACGTAGGTCTTACATACAAATAAGCATATTTTGGGAAATTTAAATACTAATTTGTGCTGATTCTGTACGATTTACATAAGACAAAAGAACTGAAGTCGTCTCGAAATATTCGATTCTCGGGGAATGCTATAGGAACTCGAAAAAAGACATTTGTTCTCAGTCTGCACAAAAGATGCCTCTGACCTCAATTAACACTCTTGTAAAAACATAAAGACTTTTCCTGCTCGAATAATGACAAATTTCCACTGAATTGAAAGCAATTTTCAATAATGACAATTTTAGTTCAAAAATTAACGCATATTCTTCAACTCAAATGCTATCTTAGTTACATTTTTTAACTTTTTGTTCGTTTTATCCCCTTTCGGTAAAAATCCAGGCATTTGTTCCTTCCAGAAAGACAATGTAGATTCTGTATTTTAGCTGCATACAGTCTTCAAACAAGCATGCATTCATTTTTATACAATATACGTATATAGATAGCTTTTATCTAGTGTGCTTTCTGCAATTCCCGCTTTTTGGCTAATAACGAAGGTTTAATATATAAAATTCAATATTTAATATGGATGGAAGGTGTCACGCCCACTTATCCAATATCATCCAGTTACTGACTGATAATGTGTATTGTTCCCGACTTTTGTTGAACGTAATTTAGAAACATCTACTATTGCCATCCTCAAGATTTATAAAAATTAATATATACTTTATATGGAAAGTACCACACCCACTTGTCCAATACCGCCCACTTTATTTTATTGTATTGAAGATACCACGCCCGCTTGTAAAAGCTGGCCAACTTTTTGCATGATGATTTTTATCGAACATGGAGTCATTTA
The DNA here is from genome assembly GCA_023159175.1 of Wohlfahrtia magnifica. Classification (NCBI taxonomy): domain Eukaryota; kingdom Metazoa; phylum Arthropoda; class Insecta; order Diptera; family Sarcophagidae; genus Wohlfahrtia; species Wohlfahrtia magnifica. The sequence goes on from JAKWBJ010000214.1 coordinate 3,084,196, forward strand.
GACCACATACTGAAACATAAGGTTTAACTGTTCTTGAGATATTGTGAAATCAATATTTAGTTCGTTTGGGTAGTATAACGCCTACTTTTTCAATTCTGTCTTTTATTTTCTTAATGATTTGTATTGATTACAATGTTATTCAGACTAAACTCATACACTTTTGTTTTGACCGTTCTCAAGATAAAATGAAATTAATATTTACTTTGTATACAAGATACCAAGCACACTTTTCTAATTCCGCCCACTTTTTGACTGGTGATTTGACTTGACTATGAAATTATTCAAACCAAATACTAAATTTTTAACTTAAGATATAATGAAATCAATGTTTAGTTTTTATGGGAAGTACCACGCCCACTTTTTAATACTGCCCTTTTTGTGACTGATGATTTCCATTGACTGTGAATCTCTTTGGGTCAAATTTAGAGAATTTTGGTGTTACCAATTTAAGTATATAGACAAATATACACTTTGTAAGGGCTTAACATCTACCAAATGCAATTTTTGAAACTTATATAGCCTATTGTTCCTTTCAGACATACAGAGAGATACTGTAAAAATTTTAAGAAAATCAGTTCAGCCCTTCAGTCCATAAGAAACAAAAAAACAATCATACAAGTACGCATTCATTTTTATTTAAGAGATATGACTAAAGAACAGGAAATTATTATGAATTTGTTTCAAATCGATATTTTCCCGCAGCTCCCTCGTATATGAGTCTATATTATGCACATAAGCAAATGTATAAAATGACAATAAATAATTTACTTTCATTACAAAATGAAAAATAAATTCTCTCTCTTGGTAACTTTATATCTTGATGCCTAGAAATTTGTTACATTTCGAATATATAGTTCGAGTATGTGGTTTTATCTACAACCTGTACGAGTACGTGTGCATGAACATATGTATTTATGTATGTCTGTATGTATGACTTTTACAAATTTAAAATTTTGTTAAAAATTAAAACATAAAAGTTGTTCAAATTCAATTTCAATAGTTCTTATGTATATTATTTTCTTCTTATTTTTCTGCTTCTTTATGTTGGCAAATTAAATTTTAAAAAAGAATTTGAAATCAATTTAAAGGCATAAAAGAATAAGAAGAAGTCATCAGACTTTGACACTTTATTGTTAATAATTTAAGTTTTTACATGATATTTGTATTCGTATGAATAATAAATTCAATATTAAATACTTTTTCTTAAAAGTGAATTTAATAAAAGAAATTTAAATCAATTTTATATTTAATTTAATATTTTTTACATTTTTTATTTAAAAGAAATTATTTTATTTTTAATTTTTTTTATTAAGGAAGTCAATGTCATGGTTGATTTCTTTGATTATAAACTGAATATTTAATGAAGTCAAAACCATAGTATCCCTAAGCCTAAATTGATACACTTGATGTGTAGCTGAGTGATTCCAGGGTAATTTCACGCCACTATGGTTTGTTCATAGTTGCTTTTTAAGTCTTGTGTCAATTAGTGGTTTTAAAAGCAGTGAACATTTTTGGTAAACACAATTCTTTAATTCGTGGCATGTGTAAAAATTTATATTTATTTAAAAATGAGTGAAAAAACTGAAAATACCACATGTGTTGTTTTTACTATAAAAGCCGAAAAAATCTTAAAAAGCTTGCAAAAAAAAGATGAAAATGCTGTGAATAAATGCCAGACCCAGAAATTGTTTCCCCAATTTCGTTGCGGGTACTTTTTGCTCCTGTTGTTATGAAAATAAAAATGCGTAAAAAGAAAATACACCACATCAGTGCCTTTGGGACTGTATTGTGGGATTTTGGTAAGGCCATACTGATTTGTGTATTTGGCGGCATTGCCAATTCGATCATTTTTAGGTAACAAAATCTTACATGTTTAAAATTAACGGACATAAGATAGATGATTTGAGAGCGTTTGGGGCATTTCAGGAACTCTTCAAACTGTAGGCAGTTAGATATATAAGGAGAGTGATTTGCCTACGTCGACATAGTTATCGTTTTGCAGTCATAAAGTAAAGTCGTGTTTAGGTGTAAATAAAAGTTTTGTATAAGCGAATTTTAAGTGCAGGATAAATAAGTTGCTGTATTAGGATGAAGTGTATAAAGTAAAAGTGAAAAAATAAAAAGTGTAAAACAACAACAACGTGGTATATATTTTATTTTGACGCAATTAAAAAGAACTCAAATGTTTTAAAAATGTTAAAACGTAACAATATAATAGTTTGCAAGAAAAAACGTTTTAAATACGAGAATTAAACGACGCGTACGCCTCCACAAACTATTTGAGTATTTTTCTAAATTGAAAGAGAATTATCCATTATGTGTTTCTACAATATGTGATATCTATTCCTCACAACTCAACTAACACATGTGCCGGGCCTAACACATACGTACGTACTTCGTTCCAGTTACTGGTGACCGCTGTAGAGCCACGATTTCTTACTTTTTCGTTCATCAATGTGGTTTCAACAAGACGGCACAACATGTCACACAGCTCGTGCCACAACTGATTTATTTATGGATTCACATTTCGAACCCAAGAATTGGCCTCCAAGATCGTGCGATTTAACGCCGCTAGACTATTGGGGATATGTAAAGTCGTTTGTCTACGCCGATAAGACTGAGGACAAGGACAATATTCATTGCGTAATTGCTAATATACGGCCACAAATGTCGGAAAAACTCATCGAAAATTTGACCTCCAGATTAGACTACGTCCGAGCCAGCCATGGCGATCATATGCCAAAACTCATATTTAAATTATAATGCCAGAAAATTAAATTTCGAATAAAATAAATTTCATGTCAATTAAAAAAATTCATCTTTGCTTTATTAAAAGTGTATAGAAGAAACATACTTATTTTATTTTAGTGTACAGTATTTTGAATTGAAATTTTAAGGTATTTATGCAACTGTTGGTCAATTTATAAAAATAACAAAAAATTCAATACATTATTTGCTAGTTGAATAGGTATTTAAAAATCATTTATTTATTTAGTTTCTCATTTGCTGGCCTATATATTATAAAACAATTAGCCAACATCGTATATTAATTCCGCTCACAAAACATTAACAATGATTTATAATCTTAAATGAGTAATAATGTAGGAGTCTCTCCCCCTATCTCTCTCTTCTTATAATTCTTTAAAAAAAATTCTACATCAACGAGTATTTTACTTATTCATGTTGTTATTGTTGATTTTTGTTTACTTTTTCTATTACAGTTCATCCAGTTATACAAGTACCAAATCAATTAGTCGGTGCACCACTTGGTACTGATGTTCAAATTGAATGTCACGTAGAGGCTTCACCAAAATCAATTAACTACTGGATTAAGGACACTGGTAAGTTTATACATACATACGTGTGTCTATGAGTTCATACATATATATGTATGTGCAAATTATCTATATATGTGTATGGAAACAACACACATGTATACTTGCATTTAAAAACGATGATTTACTATCTCTCGCTTACACTGTTATTCATACAAATGTTTTAAGTCAAACTGCCACACTTTAAAATATTTAATGAAACATTTTATGACTCTCCAACCCTCCACCCCTCATCTCTCAATCAATCATACGGTTATGGCTGTGTAGTTATTTTTGAATTTTATAGACATTTACAGCAGACGGTGCACACACAGCAATATGCGTATTTTTCATAATAGTTTTCTTTCTTTTTTTTCTTTTTATTTCCTTCCTACCCTGCTATTAGTCATTAGTCAAATTTTAAAGAAATTTAATTTTCTTTTTTTCTTTCAAATTTACATGAAATTGCCGAAACCTAAAATTATGCATTACATCCTTCCTTTGAAATAATTTATTTCTCAACATCTCTGTTCATATTTTATTGAAATAATTTCACATTTGCAACAACAATCTTAATATTGTCGTTAATTCATTATGACTTGTATGAATACATTAAAGAGAATTATTTTAACAAAATTGCTTTTAATACAATAATTGCTAGAAGAGAAGCTCAATCATACTTACCAGTACTTCAAACGAAATATCAACACGTGTGCCCATAAAACAGAGCTATAAAATGTAAAATAATTCAATCATCATATGGTTTTTGTGCATTTTGTTATTCTATTATGGTCTTAAAATATATGTTTTGGATGCTATTATTTGCAACATTAAAAAAATTTAAATTCTAGACTCAATTTGAATTAAACCTTGTTATCCAAAATTGAATAATAATTTTAAATGAAATTCCCTAACATTTGCTAAGTTGCCTTTTGTGATGCACAGAAGAATATTTTCAATATGCTTCCATTTGTTACTGAGTACGTCATCAACCGCATGATATTTTTCGAACTTATCTCAGATTTGAATTGTCGTTAAACATACTCAATTTCGGAATCAAATAGGAGACGGATAAAAAAAAACATGTTTGGTATTCCCAATCACCTCATGACAGCAGCTAAACAAAGGCCTATCAGGCAATGGAAAACGGTAACTGTCTCTAGGTAATGCGTCTTCTTAGGATTGAATTGTGCTTCCTATCCAGTCTAGCATCTTCCCTTTATGGTAGCAGACCGGCTCTACCTTACTAAATTTCCAAGGTTCTTGATCGCACTTCTGCTATCGTAACACCATTCACGTGTAGCTGGGATCATTCCCGATATGACGAATGCCGCCTTTTTTCATTTAAATCCAGCACTCAGGGAATGACTCATGAAGTACATTGTGCTAGTCATAGGAAAATAGGTTGTGTAAAGGAAGAAAGAGGGAGTAGTGTTTATGGACATTTGATTTCAATTTACTTATGTCAAGGGTGTCAGGAAAAACTTTTACAGGAAGATCGTTTCACAGACAAACGGTGCGGCTAAAAAACGAATTCTCTCTAAAAAAAACGAGTATAGCGTGAAAATATGTAATTATTAGGAATCAACTCTTTTATTTACTCAGAGCACATTCCGTTATAGTATCGACAGAATAATGAAACACATGATACATTGCGACGATGTTCTTATAAATCGATAGAGTTGTCTACCCTGCTGTTATTAATAATCACCTTCGCCCTCTGCTATACGCGGTCAAAGAGCCCCAAAATAGACTTTGAAGCACCGGCCTGTACAGGCGAGTTGTATTCTATTTTAGCTCGGTTATAGGTCGTGGAAATATTAAGGAGGTCATATGGAGTGAAGAGACAATTGAATGTTTCCTTCAATACTCGAAAAATTTGATTATTCCTGAACGTCACAGTGAGTTATATACCGATTTCTAAAGGTGACTAAAGGTACCAACAGCAATAAGTTTCGGCAAAAGCGCCTCATGCCAACCTCTATCAATCTCATCTATAGCAAAGTAACCTAAGCTTCATAGAGTAAGTTTATCAATATCATACCTCTCGTATTCGGTCCTTATCTCAAAAAAGAGACGCTACAGAATTCTTAGGACTATTAAAAAACGATCCACTATCTATCCTCTCGGTCAAGAACTTTGACGTGTCCTTACTTACTTAGGTGACCTTTACTCTCAACCCGGTTAGCTTATAGGCCGCATATAATATAGAATTACTTGCGATTCGCTCTTGTGCACATCTTCTACCTCGAGACATTCTCTTCAACCTGATCTTTTCATCGAAAACTTGGACGCTATCTTATGCGAATTCGCATATAATCAATTTCTACCAATTTCCTTGCTAAAATATCTTCTTCTACTATATCGGTGTCGGCATACAGTTCATGGATCATGCGATGCGGATGTTCTCCTCTGAAACAAAGTACAATTGAATTACTGGTTAAGGAGTATTGAAAATAACTATATGGTGGATGAACTTCGACAGCGACATACAATTTTTGACCTTTATGTAACGGTAGGGGAAATCGCAGCTACTCTTGGTAGTAATTGACAATTGGTGTTGTAAGAGCTGCATCTCATGGCAAACGAACGGCGGCTGAGACGAGGAAAATCCGTTCAAATTTAGATGGACGAAGTTTTAAAACTAACTTCTCTACAGCAGCTCTCCCAAAGAGGAAAAGTAGTCGACGGAAAAACCTGAAATGGTATTAATCATAGCAGGCAGCGTCCTCTGCATCTGAGAATGCCTTCATTAATTGCATATTCTTATCGAGCATGATTTGGTCTGTTGAGTAGTTTTATCTAAGCGAAAAAATATCCGAAAATCCTGTACGATTTTCAGCCAGTTCGCCAGTTCCCCTAAATTTTTAAAGTTCACTCAAATGTGCCACGATATACACGTAGTTCTAAAAGCTCGTTTCAAAGTTCAAAAGTTCAATAAGAAGTTTTACCTTAAAATCGTGTACCGGTCTGGAGAAGTAATAAGAAAAAAATCGCGAAATTAAAGAAATACGAAATAAATGTTACATCAGGATAAAACATCTGCTTACTTATAATTGCTGCAATTTATTTGTCGACTAAAAACAGTACAATAATCCTGCTTCAGTATCCATTTTCCTAGATTTTAAATATTTTTAATTGAAAAAACAATGCATTGAAGAAGACTCATCTTAGCTTTAAACAAAAAATATTTAGCAGAAGTATTTAATAAGAGCATCTACATAAGTAAATGGTTTATAAAGTGGACTACTTAAGAGAAAAAAAAAGAACGTAATTTTTTCAATATCCCAACGATCGTTATAGTTTAAAGCAAATGTTTTCAATATTATAAAACGATTTAATACCTTGCACCTTCTGGCATTACAACTCTGTGATACAAAAAATACAGTGATACTTAATAAACTACATTGTTGTTACAAATACCCATCCACATACACATGCACACACAACTTTGTATGCCAACTAAATACTTAATAGAGATGAAATGTGTAATGTAAACATACGCATACATACATACAAATATAAGAATTATGCGAATATTATTATTATACTACTTGGTTGATTGTTGTTATTGCCATTGTTATTATCCATGTAGTTGTTGCTATTATTGTTATAACACTCATAAAAAGTAGGAGAAGTTACAACACTCTGTGTATAAGAGTGTATACGCAAGTAATAGTAAAACCACTTAATGATTTGGTAGAAAATTGTCTGCTATTGTCTATTGATACATACTTACTTACTGTACAAACTCTCTCTTTACTATTTTCTATTAAATAGAAATCATCTGCAGGGTTGTCAGATCTTTTTTAAGCTCTTTCGCCAAATTCAATTAAAAAATCCCCAAATCATCTTTTTTACATTTTGGCAATAAAATTTAAATATTTTTAAATAATGAAAAAAGATTGTTGAAATCAATAAAAAATAATTTGTTCCGAATTCTTAACTTTCGCCAAAAGTGGAAACAAATTCACCATAATATATGTACATATTTTGTTAATATTATTAAGCAAAAATATTAGCAAAAACAAAAAGTATACAATGTTTCTAATAACATAGTTATAGTTTACTGAAAGCTAGAAAACTATAAAAAATAATTTTTATGGTTAATATATAATACATTTTGGATATAGATATGTAGTCTCTTTATTGCTATATATCTAAAACGTTATACACTTTTTCTTCGACACATTTCACATTGCCTTGTATTGGAATTAAATTACACTATACGACAAAAAAGGACGAAGAAAAGTTATACTATTTTTCTAATAAACGCTATCTAGTAGCGTGTTTTTATAGAGGTATAAAACTAAGTTGGCATTACTTTTCAAGATGGCGACCGATTTAACAGCTGTCAAGTGATTTATTCTCAGTTTGGCTTGGCAATTCATTATGAATAGACTTACGCCCGGCGTAGATTCGTCGAATGGGCCAAAAACGAGATTACCGTTGTCCCCAATTTTCATAAGCGAATTTGGTTGAATGGCTACGTCAACAAACAAAACATTTGGAGTCATGGCAATCCTCAAGTGTATGTGGAAACACCATTACATCCGGAAAAACTGACTGTTGGGTGCTCTTTATGGGCTGGTGGAATCACTGGTCCGTACTTTTTCAAAAACGATGGTGGCCAGAACGTTACAGTCAATGGTGATCGGTATAGAGCCATGATTACTAACTTTTTTATTCCTGAATTGAATAACTATGATGTCCAGGAGATGTGGTTTCAACAAGACGGCGCAACATGTCACACAGCTCGTGCCACAATAGATTCATTGAAAGACACGTTTGGTGACCGCCTAATTTCACGTTTTGGACCTGTGAATTGGCCTCCAAGATCTTGTGACTTAACACCGCTAGACTACTTTCTGTGGGGCTATATAAAGTCATTGGTCTATGCGGTAAAGCCACAAACGCTTGACCATTTGGAAGACAACATTTGCCGTGTTATTGCCGAAAGTCATCAAAAATTGGACGTCCAGATTAGACTACATTCGCGCCAGCCGTGGCGGTCATATGCCAAAAATCATATTTAAAATGTAATGCCACAAAATTATTTTTCGGATAAATAAAATTCATGGCAATCGAATAATCCATCGTTGTTTTATTGCAACTTAAAGTTCTGTAGCTCTATAAAAAACACCCCTTACAACAAGATCCAGTTTTTGAAATTTTCTAAAAACCTCCAAAATCTTTAATTACGGGTAAAAAAAACGGTTTTTGTACTTTCACACACTTATAGACTTATAATTTAGCAGAATACTATCCGATTTTAAGCTTTTCAGTGGACTTAGAGAGAGGAGAAGTTGACCTTTTAAATGATGATATGATATAATTCATAGCCCTGAGGTATACATATGTGTGAATTATTCAAGCAAACACATTAATTTTTTTTCCACATATGTCTAGTTTAGAGCTTTTTTCTTACAATTCATGAACCCAAATATTTCGTTGCCAGTTGCCGAAAATTGCATTGCATAAGTAAACTGGAACCTAAAAATATATTAGCTTCAGGTCCATATAGGCAAATTTCTTGTTGCCGGGAAAATAATTGAAGTTCGACTGCCATCTATAATCGACACATTAAAATGACTATGTTCACGAATTCCATACATAAAAATACCAAAATAATAATTTTAATTTTTCGTATTTTTTATCAAAATAGCCATCAAAATCGCCAAAAAGTCGGCACGTTGCCAAACAACTTTTAAAATCTCCACGTTTGGCCAGAAATTGCCAGATCTGACAACCCTGATCTTCTGTTCTTCTCTCACTCCCATTCAAGTTAATATAAATGCTTGTATTTCTGTGTGCATATGTGTGTAGTGTTCTGTTTAATCGTAACAAATGAACCAGACTTAAATTGAAGTAATGAAAGAGTAAACAAAAGACCAGAGATGGGAGGTATTAAATTATAACAAATGTAAGTGAAACAAATAATAAGGAAAGAAATTGAAAAAGAAAAAAATACAGAAAATAGTAAATAATAATGTTAAATGTGTGTACTTATATGAGTATGCAGACATACTTATGTACTATATATGACAAAAAGTGTAAGTTTTAATGACTAAGTGTAGCAAAGTAACAAAAACAATAACAATAAAAATTGTATTTCTATGAATAGTTAAATAAATGACTGAAACCATATACAAAAGTTGAGGGGGATTCCCTAAGACAAGAACCACCACAATAAGAGAGCATCATCGTCAGATGGTTGCTTTTAAGGAAATAAGTTTTAATACAATAAACTAGACACAAATTTAATGATTATTGACATTTATTTTCACTTTAAGTATGAACAATGAACCGAAGAAATAACAAACAACACAATGAGTAGAAGTGGCATTTTCATTTTACTCGTATATTTGAGAATTTATTATGCCTTGTACATAGAATAGTATTTTTGAAGAGAAATCTAGGAAAAAGTATTTTATAATACACTAGAACAGTTTAATAATTCATTGACTTTTTATTTAAAAGTTACTTTTCTGTGAAACAAAGTATTTCATTTTCGAATATTAATTTATTTAACCTTTATGCAGCGTTCATTTTTTTTTTTTTTATTCTCTCCCAATAACAAAATTTCGCAAAGCCTTCATGTTAGGTATTATTTTTAATAATGACATCCTTTTAGACCAGGGTTGGCGAAAACCCGGGTTTGAAAAAAAACCTCAAGCCCACCGGGTTTAATTGGGTTTAATTCGACAATATTTTTTGTTTGTTAGTATAATTACATTGTTTTAATTTCTACAACGTAATTTAACATTCTTAATGGGATCAAGGCGACATTGTGTACTATGAGCTGCTAAAAACCGGTATTCGGAGCAAATATTAATAACTCAGTTGAACCGTGCATTATGAGCAAAACAACCGGAATATAAAGACAAGCAGACATATAATGTTTTCCTTTTGAATGAGAACGCTCGGTCTCTCGTAGCAAAGTTGACATACAATTTTTAGAAACCATAAAATTCTCCAAACACAGCTCTTTCTGACTATTGGCTTTCAATCGATGCAGTATTAATTACAATAGTATGTCACCGAATCACTTCTTTTGAAGATATATAAAACTGGCTTTAAAGTGGATCGCCCCAAAAACGAGAAGTTTTTCTAAGACGGGATTCGACCATTAGCTCAGATATTAGGAAAAGATGTAAATCAGTGATTTGATAATTTTTTATTTTGAGAAAATAGTTAATTCATTATCATTTTTGAGCTTAAAAAAGGGACCAAATTAATTTGTACGCCCAATACGTAAATTTTAAATTTTGTTGTTGTAAATAAACTACAAAAACCTTTAAATATAAAAATCACCGGGATTTTTTTAAATATAAAACCCAATAAAACCGGGGTGGGCTTAATTGGGTTACCCAGTGGGTTGCCAACCCTATTTCAGACGTATAATGACGTACTTACCAGATATTTCTTCAAACTGAGGAACGAACCATAATCGGAAAGAGCTAAATCTAGAGAATATGATGGATGACATTCTGTAATAATCGCAGCTAAGATTGTTTTGTTTAAAAATATTCGTGCAAAATGTCATGTATTCTGTTTTGCTTACAAAACATCTTATGTAGAAAGTGAAATAGATTTGTTTTAATACATCAATCACCTAGCGAAGCTTACCTAAAAAATATTCCATCGACTTTAACAAGTGATAGATGATTTGTGTGGTGCACAAGTGGTGATTTTGAAACTCCAAAAGGGTTCGAAGATTGAATTGAAGACATTACTCCATGTAGATTGTTGTCTACCTCAAAATGCTTGCAAGCAGCAGAATTCATCCAACGGCAAAGAAATCAAGTAACACATGAGTTGAAGCCGAGAGTCGAAGAAAAATATTTCCATTTCGGTTTCGTACAAGCCATCTCTCGCATTTGTTTTAGTGAGCAATCGATGCTTTAGCTTTTGTTTTCAAAGAAAAATGCCCAAATGACACCTTGATGGCACAAAAATAAAAAATTCAACTTTCTATTCAATATCAAATATTATAAAAGTTAATAAAAACATAACACAAGCTTCAACGTACCCGATACATTCTTACGAATTATATGCCGTATGTTGAGGCCAAATGTCAAAGCTATACAGATCTGTAGAGAAGAACTAACGAAACTTCAATCGCAAATCAATAAAAAAGAAAATGAAAGTGGATTGGACATACCAGGTGTACCGATATGAAGTGAGCGTCTAGATATAAATGTCTGCATAGGGAACATTTATTGTGAAAGAGCCTTAATTTTTGTTGTTGTTGGCAATGGCATCTGTCACACATATTCAGTATACATTAATCAGTGAACAAACAACATCATATTTTTTCATCGTGTTAAGGATGGCGGATTTTGTAACAGAGAATGATTATTAGCGGTAAAGCATTAATTTTTTGTTATCATTTGAATAAAGGTTCTGCAGAGTCTCATCGAATGCTTGTCGGGGCATATGGTGATCATGGTCTAAACCGAAAAAATCATGGTTTAATCCGGAACAACAATCTACTTCGGCTGCAAAGCCAGATCGAAGACAATAATATGCGTCTGGTGGAACCAAAAAGGTGTGGTGTACCATGAGCTCCTAAACCCTGGTGAAACCGTTAATACAAATCGCTACCGACAACAAATGATTAATTTGAATGGGTCACGAGACACGGTAAGGTAATTTTGCAACATAAAAATGCGCCTGCACACAAAGCAAAACCGGTTCAGGATACAATTAAAGCAAAGGCGAACAGTTTTATTGGCGTGGAATCCACAAATTATCTGAAGGATGATAAAAATGTGTAGCCAGCAATAGCCAATACTTTGAATAAAATATTTCTTACTTTCCCATTAAAAATTAGGGTTTTAGTTTCACAAAAAATTATTTTTACAAAAAATAAAAAACTAATTTCATTTAATACCGGTACACCTGGTACATTTCACAAACCTAGCCAAAGTATCTCAAGAAAAGTGCACAATTAGATTTCGCAAGACAGTAAAAGACGTGGTAGGACATCAACTAGGTACAAGTTCCCTACAGAAATAGGATAGAGGAAATAAAAAAACCTCCAGATATCCAGACACATAAAATAGCCGGACGAACGGCTTTGACATTATAAGCCACCACAACACTGGCTGTGTAATTTTCTCAGAGACGAAAATGATCAAATTTCTAAAATACTTTCAGACTACTACAGTGTTCTAGAAGCAGAATAATAGTAATGAATATTCTCGTGCAGTATTACAAGATATTCAACAGCAATATGAGGTTCATAATTTTGAGTTGGCAACACTGCTTTACTTGACAAACGATTTAACAGCTGATAGTTGCCTTTGTTTACTTTGGTTTGACATTTGATTATTGATAGACTTACACCAGAGCAACGCTTGCAAATTTTTTATCAAAATAATGGTTAAAAATTTTGTTTTCCGACGAAGTGCATTGCTGGTTGAATAGTCGCATTTGAAGTGAGAATAACTCTCAAAATTTTGTCGAAACATCATCATCCACACAAACGTCTTCAAAAACCGTGATGACGATGGTCATAATATTACTGTTAATTTTGAACGGTGTAGGGACATGACTAGAAATTTTTTTCGTATCCCAATCAGCTGATTTAATCCTTGCTGACATGTAGTTCCAGCAGATCGGAGCCACATGCCACACAGAGCGCGCTACAATTGCTTTACTTAAAGAAACATTTGATGAAAGAGCGATTTCCAATTAATTGGCCACCAAAATCGTGTGGTTTAACCCCTTTGGATCATTTTCTTTGGCGTTATGTAAAGTTCCTTATCTACGTCGATAAACTAAAGACAAACGAACACTTGGAAATCTACATTCGAAAAATTATTGGCAAAATACGATCGCATATTCCGCGAATAGCCTGCATTTGTGTATTGCGCCTTGTACGCGCCAGCCGTGACGGCCGCAATGTCGAAATCATATATGAACAATAATGTCATAAAATTTTCTATCTAACAAAGCCCGTTTCATAAAAACATTTCTTTGTTTTATTATGACTTAAACTTGTCTAACTGTAAAAAATTACCCGATGTTTACTGATAGCCAAGTGACTATAAGATCCGTAAATAATGTATGACGGGTGTCTTTTAATGAGATAGCTAGACATTCCACGGTCACGCTTAAACAGTCTAGGAAATGAGACAGGGACAGTAACTATACAACAGGCGAACTTGAATAGGTATTCACTACTTTGGATATGTATGATGCTTTATGGACTTCGGAGCGTTTCTTGAGAGGAATAGATAAATGGTATAACAGGAATTAAAGGGTGGTGCAACCAAAACGCAAAGTTAAATGTAAACAAAATAAAAAGAGGAATAAATAGAATCTATGACAATTATGTATGAAACAAAATTTTGGCCATCGGTCCATATTTTTAATGACTAAGACATAATTGAGGTTCAATGTCCTTAATGTGCAGAATTATTTCATCCTTCAGCTCCTGAATAGTTGTTGGCTTATTGACGTACACTTTTTCTTTTAAATATCCCCAAAGAAAGAAGTCAAACGGTGTAAAATCACATTATCGTGGCGGCCAATTAACATAGTCACGACATTAGAGTACACGACCATTGAATTTCTAGCGCAAAAGAGCTATTGTTTGGTTTGTTTGTATCAAGTGACACCATTCTACTGGAACCACATGTCGTCCAGGTCCATATACACAATTTCTGGTCACAAGAAGCCCATTATCATCTCGCGATAGCGAACTCCATTCACGGTAAATGCTTGACGGACCTCATTTTCGTAGAAATATAGCCCGATAACGCCGCCAGCTCATAAAGCGCACCAAACACTCAGTCTTTGTAGATGCATTGGGTTTTTAACAATCACTCATGGATTCTCATTTGCCCAAATACGGCAATTCTGCTTGTTAACGAATCCACTGAGGTAAAAGTGTGCCTCGTTGCTACAATACTTCTGTCTGTACAATCAATCATCCGGCCTATTGACGACGCTTGAAATAGTCAGTAGGCTTTACCTCTTGAGTCAAGTGAACCTAGTGAGCGTGTAAATTTAAATCTTTATTCAAAATTCGCATCAGTGATGTTCGTGAGATTTTCAATTTTAGGGCACGACGACACGAGTCGAGGCGGCTCTTCTGCCACATTATCGCGAACAACAGCAATGTTTTCCACAAAACGAATTGGCCGACCTGATTTGCAAATTCCGGTTTGAAATTTGCGCACAATTATGCCGATGGTGGACACATTTGGTGAATTATGTTAAAAAAGGTAGGCACGAAATGCATTTTGATTTGAGCACCCATTTTCGTAAAAGGCTTCAACGATCTTAGCGCGCTGCTCATTTGTGTACCTTTCTATGGCTGAATTTTTCAAATACTAAAACAAAAAAATGTCAAATTAAGTTGAGAAAAAAACTTGACGCTAAGGTGTGACTCACAATTGACATCGTGCATTATGGCTGGTCCACCATTTAGAACAAATTTAAAGACAACTCAAGAAAAGTTAGGCAAAATACAGAGGTTTGTGTGCGTTGGCATAACTGGGCCAATGAGAGTTTGTCATATGGTTACGCTAGAAGCTCTGAACCACCCTTGTTCAAATCAGCTCGTCTATTACCACCAGGAATATATGTGAGTAAAAGTTACTTGTAGAGGAACTCAAAACCCTTTATGCAAAACTCAGTAATTTCTCCTGAATTCCACCCTTTATAAGGGTTTTTAAGATGCTCTGACGCTATAGACTATAAAAAAGAATTCTGCTTGTTTGTCTCGGAGTGTGTCATCATTTTTACGGTAAAAAATATTTTGACTTTGAACCTTTAATGTTAGCATGATGCAATTTTTACAATCTGTTCAATTCTATTCTTGCATCCATTTAATCAAGAATAATTCTTTCTCTCAGATGAATAAGATTTAAAAAGAAAGTAATGAATTAGTGCACTTACTTCTGGAGTAGTTTTAGCCCATTTCCGGTGCAATACTGCCCAGTTCTGCAGCCTTTCTCTTATTAGTTCTTATACTGGTATTTTTGCTCGTAATGGTTTCTTTATAGAATCAGTGTGGTAATTTCTAATGAGTCTGTAAATCTCAGTGTCATGGAGGAGGTTCCTATATTATTTTTAACTTTATATATGCACATCGTGCATTCCCGGTGGCGTATTTGAGCGACATTTTCACATTGTATCTTTTTTTTCATCTATGTATCATCGTCATAATACCAGTTTGAAGTCGAAATTTGTATAAAATTTTAAATGAAAAATTTCATTGATGAGTCCTCGCAACAATAACACAATCAAAGGGAGTTATATACGACAACGTCATTGTATGTTACCATACTAAAGAAAGCTGAAATTAAGCGACATTGTCTGCTATGTGTAGACTACATTCTAAAATTTTGTGACATTGTCTATTATGAGTCGACTTCATGCTGAATGATGTAAGATTTTGTCTGCTACACTTCTCCGTTAACGAATAAAGCATTAATGGTTCCCGCTAATATTTTCTGTTAGGACTCACCAATAAACGGACGTCTACAGGACAAAATCAACTTTTGTCATCTATGACAATTTGGACAATTACTTTAAAAAGTCATGTATGACACCAAAGTAAATTCATCGTCAGTCCTTAATGTTTTACTATTTTCAGCGTTTGTCACGATGATTCACTATGACTTTCGTCACCGGGTTATTGTAAGACCAACCTTTAAATATCACGGTAAATATATAGTAGACAAGTCAACCTAGACCAGGAAAATCTGGCCTTGTTTGTTTTGCCAAATCAAGGGAAGCTTTAGGGCAATCATAAACATGCTTAAAGGTTGAGAATCCTATATAATAATTTTTTCAGACACTACTTAATACTATTTTGACTTGTTCGGAGAAGACTCTACAACATTCTTCAGATCAAAACTGATAGAAGATGGACAGGAGTTGTAAGGAATTTGGTACGATAGTGGACATATGGTAGCACAATGAAACATACTCTTTGAACTCAAACGGTCTGTGCCGCATGCAATTGCCAATTAAACCTAACCTATTACAAGCAAAGGTGTTAAAGTTGCGCCATCTGTTGTGAGTCTTGCATTTTTAAGTTATATTCCCAGTATATTTAATGTAAAGTAATTAATAAATACCCTTTTCGCAGCGCAAAGAAAAATTGGTTAATCTTTAAACAAAATTGATTTTGTTTTCTTATAAATAATATTTCTTTTCTTTTCAATACATCGCTTTTGATATCACAAAACCGTTCTTTTAACAATTGTTGCAATCATTTTAAAACGTTCATAACTCTGTTTATCTTTTAATTCCATAGGCGAAATGGTTGTTTCATCGTCCAAATACCATGTGCAGGAACTCTCAAAGTCAATGTACGAAACTAAAATGACACTGATTGTAAGAAAGTTTCAAAAAGAGGATGTGGGCTCATATCGTTGCATAGCCAAAAATTCACTGGGAGAAGTGGACAGCAGCATAAGACTTTATGGTGAGTAAAACCAAAAAGGGAACAAAACAAAAAAATCTTTAATAAAATGGAATGGCACAGAAATTATGAATGACAATAAGCAATTAAATCAATCAATCAGTCAATCAATCAAAACCTTTAGTGTTTTTTTTTTCGTAAAAGTAAAGAGTAAAGAAGGAAATCTTATTGTTATTTCAACACTTTTTTTGTAAAATGTTATTGTTTTTGTTGTTTTTTTTTAATTTTCTTTTATAGAAATCCCTGGACCAAGTCGTAAAACACCAGTTAATAAACATGGCAGTAACGCAGATGCTGACACGAATGATATTTTAAAACAAAAACAATTACGCGTCACATATCAACCCGATGATGAAGATCTTTATGGCTCTGCCGAGGATTTCGATGACAGTGATTCACTACTGCCGCCCCTAATGCCTAACGTTTATTACACCACAAACGGTGGTGGTGGTGGTGGCGGAGCTGCAGGCAGTAATGCTGGCGGTGGCAGTACAGGTCACACTGCTTCAGCTTCGAACAACCATCATCATAAACATGGCACCCATAAAACTCACAGTCTAGATGCCATTAATGGCGGACGACATCACTACAATACCATGGGCAACTCGTTTGAATTTGGCGCAAATAATGGGGCAGCAGGTAGTGGTGGCATCGGTATTAATGGCCTACCTGGTGTTATAGGCAACAGCAATGTTGTTACGCGTAAACCCACATATTATAGCAAAACGGAAGTTCGCAGTGGTGCCATGGACAATAATGACATCAGTTCATCGTCATCGTCGCCCGTTGCCTCCGGTCGTTTATATCATCATCACCATCATCGGCAGCCAGCACAAGTTGTACAAAAACTGTCTATAGCATCGTTGACTAACTATTGGCCTTTATGGTGTTGCCATTGTTGGTGTCTCTCATATTGGCCTTTTCAACGTCATTGGCCGTATTTAATAGTTTTATTGTCACTATTGTACAGTTTAATCACAACATTTTGTTGGAATTTATTATAATACACAACAGCTACAGCAACGACAATAAGAGCAAAAATTACAAAATCAACAACACAAACAACAACGACAATACCAACAGAAGCAGCATCAACAACAATGTACAGTTTTGTACGACAACACTAAAATAAATACCGAGTCTACAATATAATACAACAGCGTGTATAGCTGAAGACACACAAAATATGAGAAGAAAAAAAAAACATCTTTACGTGGAACGTAAAGTTGGGACAAAATGGTTAAAAGAGTTATAAAATAAAAATATAAAAAATATACAAAAAAAAAAACAAAAACAAAGAAATAATATAAGAAGAACAAAATTAAAATCAAGTAAAATGTGAAAAGACAGAGAGGAATACTCGGCTAAGCCGAATATTTTATAACCTCCATCAATGTGTCCTTTTTTATGTGAAATTAAATATATTGGAACGTAAATCTCAACATGAAGATAAAATATAAAAAAAAATTATTTTAAACTTTTAAAATTTCTTTAGAATTTCTTTGTTAAAGTATGAGTGTAGGTTTTTAACTGAAATGGTTGTTTAATATCTGATATTGACGCTTTAGTCAGGGTATGTTAGCTTCCTATTGCTTCAACGAATTTAGATTTTTAGTGGCAAAAGTTTAATTCTTTTTATATTGTATCTTCACTAATAAGGTGAACCAAATCCTAAAACTAGAAATAACGTTAATTAAATTCAGAATGCAAGGCACCAAATATCATTGGTTCATAGAATTTTGCTTCAATTTGATTTTATTAGGACTTGTTTACGTATTAGCCCCACAGTGGCTCTTCTTCTCAGTCTTTGAATCTGCACATTGTTTAAATCTGAGGCAGTTTCCCATAGCTGTGCTGTGTAACAGTAATTTGATTTTAAAATAAAACATTATGTAGAAAAATGAATTTGTGTTTATATATTTGAACCTTAGGTTAGGTTAGGTTAGATTAAAGGGGCTGCCAGACATATTATTTAAAAGCGAAAATTCTGCTTATTTACGTACCCTTTCAACCAACCAATGGGCTTTATCGAAGTGCACCATTAACGAACAGAAGCATTATTTAAAAAAAAAAAAAAATTCATAAATTTGCAAGCATTGCTCTGGTGCAAGTCTATCCATAATGAAATGTCAAACCAAACTTATCAGAAGGTAACTATCATCTGTTAAATCGGTTATCAAGTAAAGCCTTGTTGCCAACTCAAATTTATGAACCCCTAAAAAAACCTCGCAATAGGTGCATATCTCGTTTTATGCATCCAATGCTAAACTAGTTTTTTTTTGAAAATCTCAAATCTATTGGTATCACTTGTATTATTTAATACAATAGTCAGACTTAAATTGTACATTGAATTTTCGTTCAGTGATTAGGGCCAGTATGCCCGATAGTCGGCAATAGTTTGCAAAAAAACTATCGAAACTATCAATACTATTGGATGCTTTTAAGTGTTAATAGTGGGTGGCAACAATGTAAGGACTTAAGTGAAAGGGAAAGAATAATAATAAATATACAGTGTTGAAACAAAAAATGGGGACACCTTATTTTTTCCAGTATATCATAAATTTTATGTATTAAAGTTTTTTGTTGGAAGATTAATCCTAATATACAGCGAAACTTGTTCGGACCACGGACCACAACCCCAAAACTAAAGTAATTAATAAGATCTAGTGAAAGAAAACTGCAGAGACTATGGAAAGAAAGTGTAGAACAACTGTCAACTTTTAATTTGTACTTCAAAGATTAATCTCATCAAAAAGCCGTTGGCGGTCTCATCGTTCCGATTAATTTTTTTTTTTTTTTGTTTGTTAAGTTGGTACACCTGTTGTTGAGATTTTATTTATTCCGGCTAAACGGGGGAAGCTCATACGCTCCCCTACCTCAGAATAGTTGTAGGGGAGCGTATGAGCTTCCAGGCTCATCTCACCCATGTCAGGCATAAACTGGCAGCTACTGTTGGAAAGGTTAGGCGCATATTGAGGAGTGATTGGGGACTCAGCAGGCGTGCCGTCCGTATCATATACGATGGGCTTTTCGTCACTTGTGCGGCGTATGGCGCGTCGGTGTGGTATAAGACGGTCATGTCTGTTGTTGGACAGAGTAAGATTCTCACGTGTCAGAGAATTGCACTCTTGGCATGTGTTCCGGTGTGTCGGACAGTCTCTACCGACGCTTTGCAAGTTCTTGTTGGCATACTACCGCTTGACTTGGAAGTGGTGCGTCGTAGCATTGCTTTCAGGGTCAAGGGGGGACTGCCACTTGGGACGAACGATTGGCTTTCTGTTTCGGAGCTCGAGAATGGGAGAGATAGGTATAAGGCCCTTTTGCAGGGGTGCCTCATAGATAGGTGGCAGACGAGATGGACGAACAGCGACAACGGAAGGGTGACTTATGGATTTATTACGGACGTTACGTTCGTACGGGAACACCCTGACTTTGGCTTTGGCTTGAGTCTGGGGTTCATACTGACGGGACATGGCTCTTTCAATGGTATTACTCATACTGGAGGGGTGTGGGATTTCAGTAGGGTATTGTTGGACGATCGTACTTATGGTAGGCTGGGCGTTTTTGCCCTTGAGGTGTTTAGGCGTAGAAGGACGGCACTGTTAGCAGAGGTTGAACCTGCATCACCATTTGAGCGGTCTCCTGGCTAGCCTTTTTCTAGCTTGGCGTCCCGCTGGGGTGTTGACGGTTGGTGTGTTATGCTGCTTGCTGTGATTGTCTGCTGTTTGCTGTTTCCCAGCCTGCTGTTTGCGGCTTGATTTGTGGCTGCAGTTTTGGGTGTTGTGTTTTTGTACTGGTCTACTTTTGACTGGTTGTGTTCTTGTTTTTGTGTATTGTGTCCGTGGCGCACGATGTCACTTTGAGTTCTCCCGTGAGGGCGGCTCCATTTATTGTTGAGTTGTTTGAGTGTTTCTTGTTTGTTGTATTCACCATCTTGGTCACCAGTCCGAAGTTGTTTGAGATTTACACTGGTAGTAGCATTTATGCTACGAGGCCTGACCGGAGGCTTAATTCTGGTGCCACGGGTGTCGGGAGTCCCAGGAATTTCGGTTCTTGCTCGACTATGGTGAGGCCCCCTTTGTGGGAGCAACGTGGTGGCTGTGGTTTAAACCCAAAGAGAGAGCTATGCTGGCTCGGTATGGAGTTACATTTTTAACCGGGTGCCGTGACTCATAGATCGGTAGGAGTTTAGATAGTCTCCGGCACCTCACCAAGGTGTGAGGTCTTGTCCAAATAACATGGCTTTAAATTGGTACTCACTGGTGATTTTAATCATAGGGGCATTGGTGGACGCATTGTACTCACTTGTGCTTTGGCACCGTGAGGTAACACCCTAGGGCAGGTACTCACGTTAAACCACTGATGTAAACGGGGGATATTCCGTTAAATTTTTTATCAATGTAGTAATTTGTTTGGGTCAAATGCAAAATCGTATGTACGGACATATTTTAGTTACAAATCACACTGTATTTGAGTTTAATAAACTATAAAAGTTTACAGACGGCTAACAACCTGCGTCAAACTAATTCTTGCAAATGTGTCTTTGACTACATTTAGTGGTCTCCGTATTCACTCTAGGAATTTGACGATAGTATCGATAGTGAAAAAAGAACTATACTACGATAGTACTATCGATTGTCTTGCAGCTCTAATGTATATCTGTATCAAGTAAAAGTTAATTTTTTAATACATCGCTGGCTTTTAAAAAATAATGGAGGTTATAAAATATTTTCTAAATAAAATAATACAAATAATGTTGCTAATGTTACATGTTAAATAGAAGTTAGATAAGATATAATAATAATAATGCAGTATATAAAAAAACAGTTGTTTATATATATAATCGAAAAAAAATTGTAAAAATAAATAAATTAATAAGAAATTAAAGAAATATTAAGAATCTGAAGAGAAAGGCTTAATTTAGATTTAATTTGTTATTTATTTTATTTAATTTTGATGATGTTTGATTAGTTTTGCTCTTCGAATTAACAAAAAAAAATCTGTAATCTTTAGCTCTAGTAGCTATTTAATAATTAACTTCAATGTATCAGGATTTTACATGTAGTCTGGGCAATTATATCACTTCTATAGTTCTTCGGCTATTTAAAAGT
Source organism: Wohlfahrtia magnifica (assembly GCA_023159175.1). NCBI lineage: Eukaryota > Metazoa > Arthropoda > Insecta > Diptera > Sarcophagidae > Wohlfahrtia > Wohlfahrtia magnifica. The sequence goes on from JAKWBJ010000214.1 coordinate 3,106,068, forward strand.
GGCCAGATTTTCCCGACTACATGGTAGGTAGGTACTCTTTTGGTTTCTTCAGGATATTCTGCGACACCAGTTGCACTTTCTTCAAAAGAAGTAATGTAATTAACTTCAATATCCAGGAACCAATTTAAGGGTGACTGTCGAATGTACCGCTATCTTATGCATAGACGCTCGGTCTTCATGAACACTTTTAAATGTTCTATGAGTACCAGGATATCAGAATCAGAATTAGGTCTCTTGGAGGTTTGATCAGAGGTGAAATCTACCGTTTTTTACTTATCTTGATGATGTGAAAACTTTTCAATTTTCTTTTTTGTTATCTCATCTTATTTGTTAAACAGAGTAATTTTTTTAATTTTAGCGAACTTTTATAGTTTTAAAAGTTTTCCAAAAATCATAAAATAATAAATTAAAAATGAAATTTTTATAAACAATTGACCACCACGTGTTTGAATGCGCTATATTCAAATGCTTACAACGACAAAACCACTTATACGATCTTGCTCGTGTAGCACTTGTTTTTGTTGTTGTTTTGTCTTCTTTCAAATGAGTGCGTTGAGAGAGCTTTCTATGAAACCGTTAAATTTTTATATTCAAATAAATTCAAAAAGTGCATGTGGCCAATTTTTTATAAAATTTCTTAAATTACATAAATTAGTATTTTGTATATTCACGGTTGGCAGTTATAACAGCCTCAACCAGGTTCTGGCAGACACTGGGTGGTATCACTCCTCAACCTTTACCAACATGGCCTCACAATTTATTAGAAGTTGGAACTTCCACTACACTTTTTTTCAGCTCTCCCAGAGTTACTCAATAGGATTGAGATCAGGTGACTGGGGTGACCGTGACATCACCTTATACCCGCTTTTGTTAAGCCACTTTTGAGTTATTTTGGTGGTATGTTTGCGACCATTGTCATGCTGGAACACAACATCTGAGGACTATGCTCGTAGATGTGATATTTGGCAAGTAGCAGAGAGTAGTTGGCAGTCATCATCACCAAATCCCCCCCCCCCCTAAATACATCCCAGAGCCATAACAATACCGCCTTCAAACTTCACGGTTGGCTTAACGTGTCGAACCTCTAAAGTGCTTCCTGCTTTTCGCCAAGTCCATTCTCTATCATCTGATCCCATCCGCTTAATTTTGATTTGATCCCAAAATATGACCATCTTTTAATCCTCTATAGTCCAATTTGAGTACGCTCGAGCGAAATCCAGGCGAAGCTATTGATGAAGTTTAGTGAGCAGTGGTTTTTTTACTATTGCTCGGCCTCGCAGGCCAGCTGAACACAATGTGTTTCTAACTGTCTCCACAGACAGGTTTAAAATATCCGAATTGGACCAAATTTTTGTGGATTTGCACTGCCGTCTCCACTTTTGGCTGGCTCAGATCTCGAAGAATCCGCCGCTCCCGTTCCACACTCAAGATTTTCTTTCGGCTACTTGCACAAATAGGTGGCGGAGAGGCCACATTATTGCGCAGTTTTATAACGATACTTTTGCTAACGTCGATAATTGCTGACACTGCACTACAGCTTTTACCTTCGCTTAAAAGCTGGTGAGGGCGCTCCACAATGTTTTTCGGTAACGGACGTACCATTTTTTGTCAAAAAAAATATAAATTTATAAGAACTATTTAAAAAGAAAAAGAGTTACAAATTCACTTACCAGTTTCAAAATATTCACTATGTTCGTTTTTCTGCTAATTGTTTCTTATTTTTTGCATCCAACAGCACTCGATGATGTCAAATAACTAAACACAAAACATGCACTTTTTGAATTTATTTGAATATAAAAAGATAAGGGGTTCATAGATAGCTTTCCCAACGCACTCATTTGCAAGAAAACAAAACAATAACAGAACCAAGTGCTCCACGAGCAAGATCGTACAAGTGGTTGTGTCGTTGTAACTTTTGAATAGAGAGCATTTAAAAACGTGGTCAATTATTTGAGTAACGTATTAGTTGAATTTATATAAATAATACTTTAAAGAAGCGAAATAATTTAGAATTATATATAAATACTTTAAAAATAATATCTAAAGCAAAAAAATTTAAAAAAAAAATTGATCTGCTATGCAGTAACAAAAACTGTTGAGATATTTAAAAATAAAAAATAAAAAATTAAATAAATAAGTAAATAAAAAATATGTGTAATCTAAATTCATACAAAAATTATTATTGTAATTTTATATTATAAAAATATGTATAAGTTAAGAAACTATAGATATATTTTAACAATAAGATTTAATATTATAAATACTTATATAAATTATATTTAACAAAATGATACTCGTAAATAAAACAATTTCGTTGAAAACAATCATTTTATGATTTAAGTCATCGAGCAACAACAAAATTTAGCTCAATTGTAAATATAATTTCCAAAACAACTAAGAAAGTAAAAATTAAACGAAAATCTAAACCATAATTTAGTAAAATAATTTAAATTAAGCATTTAGATCGTATCACAAGCATTTGCTAAAAAAAACTTCATCAATAATTTAATTTTTTCTTCATTTTTTTATAATTTTTTAATTGGCCCTAAATAATTATATGGCGACGTATGATTTATTTTTATTTAAGAAAAAATCGCAGCGTTGCCACCAATAAATGAATTACACACAACCGGCATCAAAAACACCCATATGAAGACAAATTACACACAAAATTCTGCTTATATACATACAATGACTCCAATCAGACAAGAGTTTTTTTATATAAATTTTTCGGGGTCTTAATAATACATCAAATATTGTCTTTTATGAACAATAAGAAAACCAGCATTTTATCCAATAATAATTGTAAGTTTTATTAGAAACAAAAAAATAACCAAATATTTTACACTCAACGCATAATCGCTCAAAGCGAAGTATGAATACTAAGAATGTAATAATAGAACAATAAGTAATAGTTAACATATCCTTTATAATCCAGAACAGTCAGTAAGCGCCTAGGAATTGACTTTAACAATCGGTACTATGGAGTTCTATATATCTGATAATGTCGTCTTAAGCTGAACTAGTGTGCTAACCTTTTTCTGATAAACTCTTATAGCCAATTACTTCTATAGATGTTCGATTATGTTGGGGTCTGGGCTCTGCGCGGGTTTCTCTGTAAGTTTAGATGAGATACGGATCAACACAACCTTTGCATTACCCAATGTTTGCTTAGGACCGTTGTTGTTGCTTGCGATTCCCTCTTTCTCCGCAATTTGCTTCATATTTTCTCTTCAAATATTGCGATAAACAAATTTGTCCACTTCACCATCAAAAAATGTGCATTTTCGTAACCAGCAATCAAAGTACAGTTCGAAACTATCTTCCATGCTTAACTGCAGTTTTTGTTTTTTTTTTATTTATTTAATTCGGTTTGTTTGCAAGTCAGGAAATTTCTTATGTTAGATTTCACATGACAAATATTAAAAATATAGCGACTAAAGAAAGCGATGGAACAAAAAGTAAAACTACACACAAATTTTACATGAAGCTAATTACACAAAGATTACACACACAATGGAAAATTACACACAATATATGCAATCGTCTGATTACAAGGTGGCAGCACTGAAAAATCCTCATGATGGATATTACGAAGAAACCGTTAAAAGTTGAATAAAATTTGCAATTTCCATTCAAAATTTAATATATTTTTTAACTTCTCATATCTACTGCAAAAATGTAATTAAGTGCCTAGTTTTCATACTCGAAAGAGTTGGACTAATTTAGAGCTTAAGTACGTACCATGTTTCTTGCTGATCTCAACATAAACATATATGTTGTTTGTTCGGACTATAGTGCAACAGATCTGAGCCTGAAGCATTGTTCTCTTTAGTAACTTATCTTTTCAGCATGAGGTAACGTGAAGGAATTTTTCAATGGTACTGAGGGATTAAAAATGTAGCGCCGACGACTGAAAAGGGCAAATCAAGTAAGCCTGAACACTACAGAGAAATCTATTCAGATTCTATTCTATTCATCTAGTGTGGCAAGGGATACTCTTAACACTTAGCAACCACAGGTTTTTTTACTTTCCACCTATATCGCGAGTTTTCAAAGATGACACTATACATACGACTTGTAGACAGATGAGAGAGATTAATTCATAGATATTGCAAAGCCCCCATATATCTCCTGCTACATTTCTAATATTTCTAAATGGTCATCTGTTATAAACTTTTCTTCTCTTTACAATTTCGAAGACGGCATTCAGATTAGCTCTTAGGAATTTACTGTAATATCGGTAATGAAAGAAAAGGAAGTATCTACGAGCCCTTATTTAAAAAATTATTCACCACATCTAATGTTCTAAATATTAGGTCATAAAAAGTGTTCGCAGCTTTTCTAAGTCAATTTACGAAACGTTTTTTTTTTATTGAATATCACTTTTAATCAAACACAAATTTGTCATTTTTATCTACAAGGTGCCGCTGTGGTATGATAGGTAAGACACCCAACTACCAACCAGAAGATCGTCGCTTCAATACCAGGCCAAGTGTTGAGAAATACACAGGTTAGTCCATTTCACAAATGAAATTACATCGCATTATGCGTAAAAAGTTTAGATCTCAACGCTTTTGACGTTAAGGTTGTACAAGAAAAAATTTAATCCTACCGATCATCATCTCGTCTCTGTTGATACCGAGCAGAATTGTAGCATTTGGGTCTCGAAAAACTCAAGAACTATTACTGAAAAAGCCTCTCCATCCTCATCGTGAGACTGTATGATGTAGTTTTAGTCTGGCGAGGTCATTGGACCTTTCTTTTACGAAAATAAGGCTTAAGCAATTGTTACATTAAATGGATTGCACTATCGAACCATGATTATTGATCTTGTATGGCCGAAGTAGAATGATATCGATATGGACGACGTTTATTTTCAATTAGATGGAGTTACATACCATACAAGTAAAGATGCCACTTACCATTTGCCTGAAAGCTTCCGTGTGATTTTTTGAAGAAACGATCATAATAAGCCAGCAACATCTTGTGACTTAACACCTTTAGTCTCTTTTATTTAGTACAACGTGAAAGATAAGATCTATGCCAATAGGCTCATAATCAATTTAAGACCGTAAGGGAGAAATTCGGGAAAGTAGCGGGAAGCAAGCGAAGCAATCGCTGCTATCATTGTCTTCCATTATTTTTGGCATACTCTCCTTTTTACAGTCAAACAAATACCGAATGATTTCGCTTTAAATACTGCTTTTTTACATCTCAAGATAAAACCTGTTATTGGAAGAGACTGTAGATAGACGAAGTTTTTTACAGCTTTATAGTCATAACATTAATTAATTAATTTGGTTGGAGAAGCCCAACTGGCCATAGAAAGATCTATTGTGCCAAACACTCAGACACGCCAGCGCAATAACCGCGCGGCTGTAAAAATACCATTGAGACAATACGGGCGGATGACTGTTCGATCAGTCCGGAAAGACCAGTTAGAACAGTCTAAAGAAGAATACCTTTTCCTTTATGTATGAAGACCATAATATTCCCAATGGCTAGCCGATGTACCAATAAAGGGCTCCATAAACGTTCGTTCGAGTGTTTGCCAAAGCAACACATTCACGGAATATGTTCTGTCGTCTCCGACTCCTCTCTACACAGACGAAACTCCGATTCAGGTACCACATTGAGATTCAAGGGGTCAAATTTAAGATAGTAATGGACCGTCAGGAAGCCAATAAGTTTTCTCATAGTTGCCTTGCCCATGTGGCGCAACTACTTATTATAGGTGAATGATCTCATTAGCCGCTTGTCCTGCCTCATATCCGGACATTGTATCCATTATGACAAGGCGGAATTCATACTGTCATTCATCGATATTCCGCATGGTCGCGGACCAGCAAATATCACGGCTCCGCGATCCGCGGTCCCACTAGGCCAGCGGCCAAGCTCCGCCTTGCCAGTTCGCCAGTGATACCATTTTCCATAATACTAATGAGTTTAGATACTCGACAAAGTGTTACCTTGTTCCCCAATGACAGTATGTGGACATTCGTGTAGCACTCGCTTACCAGCCTATATAATCCGAAGAAAGAAGCCTTAGTGGCGCTTGACTTCCAGAATATATATTGTCATGAAAATCAAGATTGAGAATCACTGTCGTTTATTACATTTCTAAAAAGATTAAACAAAATCCGCAAAAACAACTATACGCGCTATTTACAAATAACCAAATCGACAACGACAACATTAGCAGATATATAGTAAACAAAAATGAACGCTAACAACAAAAACAGGCAAAAAGGAAACAAGTAACAGACAATAACAAACAACAACAAAGAATAAGAACTGAAAAAAGTAGATGTTCACATTCGCATGGCTTCATAAGAACTAAAAAGAAAGTAACGGAAAGAAAAGGAATCTACCTGAAATATCGAGAGGTTCGAGAGCTTTCAAAGTATTGTTTAATAAGCAGTCAGTTTATTTGGTTTGAACTCAGCAAACGAGTTATTGATTTTAACTCAGTAAAGAGAGCTTAGTGTGGTGGTTAAACTCTGGTGGTGATCGAACTTAAGTTGTAACTACGATCGGAACTATTAATTAAAAACCAAACACAAAACTTATTTTATTTTAACTGCAATCTACGAACTCATAAATAAACGTTTTTAAAAGGTAAAAACGTAAGAATATTAATAGAAGCGCTCTTGATCTACGATCTTTATTAATCCACGGATAGATAGAAATTGCCTGGATCTCTGCCCAACTCTGGGCTATTTGACCATGGGTTCATCGACTTTCATCGTGTTCATCGTGTATGAGAATTTCGAAATTGAGACCGAAGTATAAGCCACTGATGCACACGTCATTCCTACTCAACAATAGCTCATAGACAGGAATAAGCTGCAAGATGTTCATGCGAACACTGTGGTTCACAGAGTTGAGACCGCCCCGCGTGAGCAACCTGAGAGCGCTCAGAGCTGCAGATTTCATTATGAAAATATTCATCATAAAAATAGTGATTATCTTCCAACGATTAAAGCTATTCTACTACTTTTCCTTCAGCTCATTTACTGACTTTGACGTATAAGACTCATAATTTTCGAATGCTTTTCAAGTTTTACACACTTACTGACCATTTTTTTCTTCTTCACTCTTCTATGGAGCATATTGGCTTTCCACAAAGCATCCATTGCTTTGTTTTAGTTTCTTTAATCAATTTGATCTTTCAAGCTAAGTAGATGACTAATCCACTGTAGCTTTTTCCATATAATTTTGGGTAGTGGTGAACATCCTTGCTAATTGGTGGTGATCTTTACTTTAGCATTGTAATTTTTTCCCACTAGGTGGCGTGTTTTCCTAAGCATTCGTCTGATGTTTTCCATATCTTCACAAAATTTTGAACCACATTTTGCAACAAAGCTTCGCTTATCGATAATTTCGAGAAATTACGCGATCGGGAAATTTCTCATGCAATAACTGAGTTGTTTGACTGACTGTATGGCTTGTGTCGCCGTCCTGCTGAAACCAAATGTTACTGATATCAACCAAGCCAATTGTGGCCACAAAAATTGGTTATCATGGCTTGGTAACGCAGAGCATACACGGTGTCGGCGTTTCCTTGCTTATTTTCGAAAAATAGGGCCGATGATGCAACCTAACCACAAACCGCACCATACGGTCGCTTTCTTGGATGTAATGTATTTTCGAAGACTGTTTGCGAATTTTGTGAGCCCAATATGCGACAATTTTGTTTGGGTCCCATCACTAAAGATGATTTTGTTGAAAAATGTGGTTCAAAACCTTGCAAATTTGCTCACTCTTTAGATATTTTTAATTCAAAATATTTGAATTAGAATATACTCATCCGCTTTGTACCGAATTCACTTTTGATGTTAAAAGATGATACAAATTAAGGTGTACATACATACTTATATCCGCTGGATACAAACTTCAGCTATTAAATCATAAATTGAACTACAGTTTGCAATGACTTTCTCTTTTCATAGCTCTTGCCAGGAAAATAAGTGATTTTTTTTTGTTTTTCAATAGAACTTTGTTAATAGTACTTTAAGTAGAAAAAAAAGACACAATTTTTGTTGTGCCACAAAATAAAATGTATCTTGTCTTGATTGAAACTGACACAAGTGTTTAAAATTACATGGCCGGAGACATAATTTTATAAACCAGGCTATAAAAAAAGCAACAACAAAAAGTAAAGAAAGAAAAAATAACAAAGACATGAACATAAAAATGAACATAAATATGAAAAGATTGAAATAATGAATGAATGAATGAAATGAAATGACTAACGTAATGCATGAACGCAATGAAGGAGTAAATGATTGTAATTTTTAAAATTATATTGTGTGCTCCGCTCCATTCATACATATGAGGAAGTATTTAACCAAACCAAAGACTTGTATGAAAAATGATAATAATGGAATGTATAAAACTTGGCCAAGAACACATACACATACCTATAGTTATACTCTTAAATATGAGATGGTAGTGCCTTCGATACAGTTGTATAGTACACTCTTGAAGACGTTTTCTTAAAACAGGCAAAATATTTTTGCAGATGGCATATGAGATGTACTCACTCGTACATTATTTTACAACATATTTCCGGTTGTGTCGAGTGAATGTTTTCATTTACAAAATAAGAACATATTGTGGCATTTTATTTATAATACTTTTGATGTATAGATCGGTAGATTTATTTCAAGGAATAATTGGTAACAAGACGGAGATATTAAAGGGAAAACTAGAAAAGTTTTATATAACATATCATTGGTAAATTCTATTGAATTTAGGAATTAAAATTCTTTAACCCTTTGACGATGAACGGGACAGATATGTCCCTTAATCAGTACTGTTTGATAAAAAACATATGCATACTATGGTGTTCGCATTAATGCTATGTTCGCACGATACCGTTTTTTCGTCATTCGCTCTCTCATTCATAATACAACTCCCGATTAAGAGCTTAATTACATAAATTACTATACAAAATCTTGAGAGGAAGTCTCTCAAATTGTAAATAATTCTATTTCTATTACCCTGTGTATTACTTTAAAATCAGTGTCATCTCTGATTTTTACAAAACTTAGATCAAAAGAGTTTGGCATACTTTTAAGCTTTTAAGTACAAAAAATAAGCAAATAATACAATAAACGAAATAAAGACAACAAACAAAACAATTGTCGCTTGCTGCATTGACTTCATATGCTAGTAGCTAATGCCATGTTCGCACGAGACTTCGGATTACTTCGTTCTCTTTATGTATTATTTATTTGCATTATCCCGTTCGCACGGCACCTTTTAACTGCTAGCATATGAAGTCAATGTCTTATTCTAAAGATGTTCTTCAAATTCACTCTTCGATGCATTCAAAATCTGTACAAATTCAGAAGTAGTTGGACATTTAATTACTAACAAATCAGCTACATTAGCTCTCATATATCATGAGTGCGCTTCTAAACTTATTGCCTCATTGCTTACTTTCCGTAGCGTTAAAAATAGTTCCCAAATTTTCACCTTGTTCCCATGATATTTCTCGTAAAAGGAGTAACTATTTCTATTTTTTGGCAGCACTTTAGTCCTGAAATATTGGGTTTCCGAGGACGAATGCGGAATAAAATTTTAAAAATTCCTACTGGAAAATTCGTCGTCGTCAAACGATTAAATTCTTTTGATGTAGCACGGTACAGTGGTTAAGTGCTTGCATACATAGCCTATTGCAGCCCAGGTTCAGAACCATGTAATGACAAGAAAAATTTTCTTCATCATCGTTTCTAAATTGAAGTAATTTAGAAGCTTAGTTCCCTTTCAGATGACACCCCACAAAAGAAAAGCAAATGACAACATCAGCAACAAAGGAAGGACTTTCGATGGCATCTTTAGGGAAAAAAGGGAAAGAAAAAATCTAGACGCATGAAGAAAGATTAGTGTGTTTGGACATCTTAGGGAATAGGCTAAACATTGAAATTTTTATTACTGGTAATTTCAATATTTCTAATTAGTTTTTGCTCCACTAGTCAGGCCGTACAACTTCAGAAGACCAATATGTTGATTACCTTGCGCAATTAATTAATGAACTGACACATATATCATATTGTTATGTTTTTAACTTTTAAGAACGCTTATTAAAACGGTTCGTAGATTACAGTTAAAATGAAATAAATCTTATGTTTGGTTTAATAAAAATCCTCTATTTAGTACAGTTTTGTATTCCACTACTCGTAACCTTTTCACGAGCAATAACAATTTCTATTCTTAATTACTCTCTCTGTTTACAACTTTGTAAACAACAACAATTACTCGACTGATCTTTCTACGTAAAGATCTATCAAACCGATCGCTTTTACTTAGTTTCGATGACAACCTTTTCAACCCGATGTTATCCACATTTACTTTCGTTGCTGAATTAGTTCCAGCCAAAGTGGTCTTCACGAGCTTACTTCTTATAACAACTCTTCACGCTGAGCTTACTTTACTTGAACTGTTCGCTCGATTTACACCAAATATTTAAACTTCCTTCAAACTGACTGCTATCCGCATCGATGTACGTTTTATATGGCTGAGTAAACAATACTTCGAAAGCTCTCCAGCCTCTCGATATTTCAGGTAGATTTCATTCCTTTCCTTTTCTTTGCAGTTCAATGGTAAAGAAGTTATTTGTTTCAGTGCTTGCTGTGTTCTTGTTGTGTTTGTTATTCGTATCTTTGCCTGTTTGCTTGTTTTTACCGTTTATTTTTATTTACTACACTTTTGCTTATGTTGGTTATTCGTAAACAAGTGCGTACAGTGGTTTTTGTACCTTTTGTTTATATATTTTAGTGATGTAATAAACGACATACTATTTTGTGACAGTATGTTAAAGGGCATCCCTCCTTCTTTTTTCTACATATGTATGTAGTTTAGATTTTTGCACCTCTCCCTTTTGTTAAGGCTTTATGGGGTTTTACTTACGGTTACGAAAGACTCTGAGAAATCGTAAGTAAAAAATTCGTTCTTACAAAAACCTTCCAAAGGTATCAAGGAAAAAATGTTGACTTAGTCAGACGTGAACCAGAAGAGACCGTTCAGGAATTGACGCAACAACAGGCGAATATATATTGATTCACTACAGTATTATGATGCGAAACATCGCTATATGAGCAGCATCTTTGTGCTAAAGCCATTTTTTCTGAAGGAAGGAAGTTCTTTGTCGTTAGAAGATTAAGAAATAATGTCAGTTCCAACTTAGGCATTTATTAGCGTATCTCTAAAAAGGGTTTATCTAGCAATCCTGAAACTACCGCCTATTAGCAACAAATTGTCACTCTCCGTAGTTATGAGTGATAACCACTATGGTTTTCACAGAAGCTTCTCTTCTGGATTCTGCCAGAGTAGCTCTTTAAGAAATGAAAAAATTTTTTAAGTCTTCAGTTTGACGAATGCAAAGTTGCGACTCTGGATATTTTTAAGGCGTTTGGTAGAGTTTGGCAAGGGGCACACATGTTATATGGTCTCAGTAGTCGATACCCAAATATTTGGTTAAAGAACAAATCTTATAAATTTTGTTCCGCCTAAATTCAGAATACCGCACAAAGCTGTGCGGTATAACCTGTTTTCCAACCACACTAACTTTTTGCACCTCATAAAAAATATAACTGTATGTTCGGTAAAGACAATTATATAATCTATGAAGGTGTAAGGGTGTCAATGGTGCTTGCAGAACATGTCACCATGTGACCTCAACGTCATTTTCCACTTACTACCTATTGATCTCTACATTTTATAAGGCCAATAGTACTCATGGTTGGATTTTGCGACTTCTGACTCCGTCTCTAAAAGAATTGGGAACAGACTTGGCTCTCCATAAATTGAGAAGTCTAAGACTTTCATCCCTGAGAGCAACGTATGGAGAAGAGATAGGATTTCTACGAGTTCTGATATTACGATCTTTACAGATGAATCCAAACTGGCTGGTATTTTTTTCGAGTCTGCTGACTTTGCGGGATCCTTTAGACCACCGGAGGTCTCTAGCATTTTTCAGACGGAGGTTTTTGCGATTATGCAGGCTTGTCAGAGTCGGGGTCTGTGAAAAGGACTAGCATTTTCTCTGATAGTCTCCTTACTATCAGGGCCATGGTGTCGCCTAATAGCAACTCGTCTTTAGTTCTCTAATGAAAAGAGGAGTTGTAGCTCCTCGGTGGTACATGTACTATTTCTTTGATTTGGGTTCCATGGACACAGGGACTTCGTTAGTAATGAGAAGACTAATGAACTTGCTAGGAGGGCCTCGACGAATGTGGATTCTATCTCCTCCTACTGGCCTGGGTATGACAGTAGCAGGACACTGAAACTTCTAAAATCCCTTCGCCACTCTATTTTCAAACTCATTGCGGCGTACAAGGATTAATGATTTGGCGCAGTGCGCTAATCTGGATCTCCTTGATCTGCTCCCATTTATAAGCAGTTTAAGGTGGTTATAATCACATTTTCCCTATAACTATCCTTTTACGTGGTTCTTCACCTGTGGTCTGGCTTGGTTTCAAGACGGCGCTTTGTTGCTAATTGTATTTGATCTCGTTTTGGTTAACTAGCCAACTTACCTACCTACCTAAGGTATAACATTAAAAATTACATACTTATAAATTGACTTTTTCTTTAAGAACATTTTTCCTTTTACTCGTAGAGTTGGTAATTACTCTACTATTCGCTGCAATCCCATACAATTTTTTTTAAGGAACTCTGTTACTCTTCTTAAAGTTTTGTTTTCAACAAATTTATTTTGAAACATTTTGATTTTACTTTTACAACTTTGTAATTGAAACTGTTTGTAATTCGTTTTTTTTTTACTTTCGTCTTCTGAATGAACAAATAAGAACATATTTTTTGTATGTAAAATGCTTATTACATTTATAATTATTGTTATTGTTGCTGTTATTGCTATTGCTACTCTTACTGTTGCGTTGCTGTTGCTGTTGCCTTTATTATGTTGTAGTTACTACTCATATTGTTGTTAATGTGGTTGATTTTGTTTCTTGATGTTGCCTGCTTATACGAGTATGTAACAGAAAAGTAAATATAATTTTTTCTACAAAAAAAATAAATAAATAAATAAAAAAGAGAGGGAGTATGTTTTAAATGTTGAACATGCTAAAGAAATGTAATTATTAAAAAATATTATACCAGCTTCTTCTAAAACACATATTGGGTATACAAATTAATAATGTCGATTCTTTTGCTTGAAAGATTCAATTTATTATAACAACAAAATGAATTGATACATTATTGAAAGTATGGCCCATAGTTAGCCACTACTTTTTCCCATCTTTCTGGTTGCATATGGATTTCGCGCCAAAAGAACTTTTGCGGTTTTGAGATAAAGAATGAATCAAGCCAATTTCTGTTAAACTATTCTGAAGTAAAGCGCATTCCAGTAAGGGCGTTCTGCATCGATCGAAACAAATGGTAGTTAGAAGGAGTAAAGTCTAGGCTATAAGGCGAGTGAGCCAAAAATTTCCCATCCACTGTTTTCCAAATAGCTTTCAACCGGCCTTGCAACATTTGGCCGAGCTCTCTCTCTCTCTCTCTCTCAATTGTGTTCGGTACAGATCCTCTGCGATCATCTGAACTGACTCAAGCAGCTCATAACACAAAACACCATGCTGATCCCTCTAAATACAGAGCATTACCTTGGTGTCATGCATATTCGGTTTCGGCGTTGGTTTGGCTGGTTGGCCGGGCTTTACATATGACTTTTTGCGCTTGGGGTTATCGTAATGCATCCATTTTTCATCACCAGTAACAATACGATGCCAAAATGATTGTAGCGTTTAAACATCATTTCCAACATGAAAAATCGCCTTTCAACGTCTCTCGGCTTTAATTCATATGGAACCCAATTTCCTTGCTTTCGAATGAGTCCCAATGCTTTTAAACGTAGGGAAATAGCTTGTTGAATGACTCCCAATGATAAAGCAAGTCCTTCTTGCGATCGAGTAATGCTTCCAATTCCTTATAATTTAAATTTTCCGGCGGAAGAAGCCTTTCCCTGTCTTCTGTATCAAAATTATGACTTCTGAATCGGGCAAACCATCGTTCACAAGTTTTTTGAGTTGGTACATGTTGACCGTAAGCTTCTACCAACAATCGATAACTTCCTTCAAATGAAAGAAGGTTATCAGACTTCCCCGCAAATTTTAAATTTCAATTTTCCGGCGAATAAAGGCTCTCCCTGTCTTCTGTATTAAAATCAGGAGTTTTGAATCGAGCAAACCATCGTTAACAAGTTTTTTGAGTTGGTACATGTTGATCGTAAGCTTCTACCAACAATCGACAACTTCCTTCAAATGAAAGAAGGTTATCAGACTTCCCCGTAAAACATCTTTTTTAGGCACAAGATTCGACATTATTATAGCGATTGAAAAAAATGTGTGTTAATACTTTGGTGTCTATCGAATACTGAATTATGACGACAGACGTTTACCCTCCAAAATAACATATTTGTTATTATCGACACAAACCATATGTGATGATTATGCCATATGGTGTCCAAATCGACATTATTAGCTTGTATACCCAATAACATTTTTTTAATAAGTTTATGTTCAATTCAATACTGTATAATTTTTGGACCTGCCTATAGGACAAAATTTTCAAGAACAAATTTAAGAAGTTATGAATAACGATCTTTAAAAATATTATTTTTTATTTTCAAAAACATACCTTTAGAAAAAAACCCTATTTTCAAACTTTAAACATATTTAAGATATTCAATTAAAAGTAGGAAGACTTCTGATGTTTTAATAAAAAAAAGAAAAATTGTTTATATATAAATAAACTTTTTACGGAAAATAAAAAAAAGAAAATTTTCCTTGAGGTTATAAAACAAACATGTTGCCAGCACATGCATCAACACTTTTACTTCCAGCATTAAGAACACAAATGATTCCTTTGAAAAGAAACCAAACTTTAACGAATAAAATATTTAAATTTTTCTTAAACATTGAGAAACTTAAGACAAAATATAAAAGAAATTATTAAAGAAAATTAAATACCAGAATTTCTATTAATTTTAAGTGAAATAGTGAAATTTGAAATTGTAAAATATAAAGTACTCGTACAAAACTCCAAGTAAAAATTATTCTTCAATTAGATATTATATTTGATAATTTTTTAAAAGATTTTTTTCGTATATCGTACTATACAATCAAAAACATCAAAATTAATGAAGCCAGTAAATTAGGTAGTTATCCTGCATAAACATGAACACTAGTGTGTAGAGGACACACTAGTGTATAGAGGACACACTAGTGTGTAGAGGACACACTAGTGTGTAGAGGACACACTAGTGTGTAGAGGACACACTAGTGTTCCTACTTGGTTTTGAGTTCATAAAGCAATGTTCAAAATTATAGCGCACTTTACAAACAAAACTTTAAATATATGTATTAGGAAAGCCGAATATCAAAAATAATTTTACTGTTATTTTTTGCTTTATTTTTTCTTTCATGGAAACATGGTACGCAAAAATAAGACAAATTAAACTTTAACCAGAGCGTGGTAATAAATGAGAATTTTAACTCGAAATTGCTTGTGTCATAATTAAAGCGCACTCGTTTGAAATAACTGAAGAATTATTAAACGGAATTTTTTTTTTTTTTGTTGGAATTTGACTAAAATGTTTTAATCGCTCAATTTTAGTAAATATCACGACAAATAAATTGATTAAAAATCGATTTTTGCGTTTCAGATAATGGGTCGAGAAAAAATTCCATAAAAACTTTACTCACATACGGAAATAGTAAAAAAAAAACTTGATGTTTCACGAAAATGTGTACATAACGTTAAAAAAATATTTCTGAAAATGCATCACTTATAAAGGGTCTGCCAAATAAATTTTTTTTTTTTTTGAAAATGCTGTAAAAAAAAAATACTGAATATTTTCCCAAATTTCTTTTTTTATTTGAAAGTACAATCCTTCCGGTTAATAATGGAAAATAATTTCATTCAAATGGCTGCCTCGGCTGGCCATGCAGTAGCCTACACGATCGGTCCAATTTATAAGCACATTATCGATTGTGTGCAGCTGTATTTCACCAATGGCTTCACGAATATTATCCTTTAAAGCATCAATTGTCTCTAGCTTGTTGGCGTAACACTTATCTTTGAGGGCACTCCACAAATAATAGTCCAACGGTCTCAAGTCGCAGCTCCGAGGTGGCCAAACGACATCAGCTCTGCGGCTGATAATGCGATATTTAAAAACAGGGCTTAAAACATCGAGTGTAGCTTTGTCTGTGTGGCACGTAGCGCCGTCCTTTTGAAACCAAATATTGCTAATATCCTCCTCTTCAATTTTTGTGAACAAAAATTCGTTCTACATGGCCCGATAACGATTTCCATTGACTGTAACGGACACTCCTTGCTCAACTTCGAAGAAAAATGGCCCAATTATGCCTTTGGACTAATATCCGCACCAAACAGTGACTCGTCTTGGGTGTATCGGCTTTTCAATGTATGCGTGCGGGTTTTCTGTGCCCCAAATGCAACAATTTTGCTTGTTTACATACCCGCCAAGATCAAAATGAGCTTCATATGAAAAGATGATTTTTTTTGGCAAAATCGGCATCTTCTGTAAGTCGATCAGAGGCCCAGATTACCAGCGTTGTTCAAGCGTATACACAATCATATTCGTTCAGCGGAAGGATAAAACTAATTATCTGTCAAATCAGACATGAGCTAAGTGTTACCATTCACAAAATAAGCACTGGTTGAAAAAAAAAACGTTAGATGTCGGACCTTTATATAAAACAGGTCAAGGACGCTCCGACCGAAGATTGATGCTTAGTACAAATATGTAAAAGGAATCGTTCGGCTAGTGGTCGCCAACTGGCTACTGAATAGTCATCTTCCATTGAGAAGTTTATAAGCTCCTGTACAACCCGCCGCCGATTTGCAGAATACGGTCTCAATACCAAAAAACGTCGCCTTATTGGAATAAGCTAAAAAAGGGGTTAAATTGGTGTAAGAAAAACCTATACTAGACTGAAAGGGCTGGGAACAGAATTATTTTTAGTGATGAATTCCACTTCGAGTTAATAAATCGAAAAAACCGATCGTTTGTTCGCCGGACAGACAAGGAAGAAAATCATCCTCTTTGTTTCCAGCTAATAATGCAAGGTGGTGGTTGTTCTGTTAGTGTATGTTAAGGATGTTTTACTGCCCATGGCACAGGTTTAAAGATTTTTTACGAAGGACGTTTAAAAACCAAAAGCTATATAGATTTCGGAAAAATTACCGACGTACTTCGATTGATACAACCAATGCCCACTATCAACAAGACAAAGCCACTTGCCTCAAGTCGAAATTCTCGATGGACTGGTTCAGAAACAAAAATATTCCCCTCTTAGACTGGCCACCGACATCACCATAGATTCTCATATTAACCCCATTGAGAATCTTTAGTCTATTATCGATCATAGACTTTAAAACTTCAACATAGCAAGGAAAAATGAATTAATATGTGCCATACAAGACATCTGGTCTAAAATTACAACAGACGACTGCAATAAATTGGTTAAGTCAATTTCAAATAGAATAAAATCTATTTTGAAATCCGAAGGAGGAAGTACATCATCCTACTAAATTCAAATTATGATCGCATCTTAGATTTAAGTAATTTAATATTTAATTTAAATTTTAAAAGCGCTATAATTATGAATCATTGAATTAAGATATATTTCATTAAATATGTTTTTTTTTCTAATTAATAATTTCTTTACTTAGAACGGAAATTAAGTATTTACTTAATTTGAAAAAATGCATTTTTTGATTGCAAACAAAAAGTTTTAAAAAAAGTTTTAAAAAAATTTTTTGTTTAATAAAAAGAGGATAAAAACGAGGCCTTAAAGTGTACCGAGTATGTGCGCTGGTGATTCGATTTCCTCATCACAGTACCTGCACAGCTTTGTCACTGTAGAATCTGATCAAATACGTATGGGTTCGAAGTCATTCCCTTTTGTCCATTTTTTCCACTAAAAATGCCGTAAGAACCATGAAGTTAAGTGTTCATAGTCATTTTTAGCACACAATCTATCCATAAATGCATAAAAATCATATATTTAATTTTCAACTTTTCTTCATTTAGAACAGTGCTTCATATTTTTAGGACTTAACAGAATAAATAATAAAAGAGATCGACTACGCCGATAATATCTGCCTCCAACACGCAATGCAAACTGAATTCTATAGAATTAAAAGGAGAGAAATTTTTTATGAGAATTGAATCTAACAAAAGAGATACACAAACCAGCAAAGAATTTGAAATCGATGTTAACATATGTATCTTCCAAATAAAGTAGTTTCAAAGTATAATCGAACGTAGACCCAGTGTGGTTCGTTCTTAAACCAGAAAAAGATCTTTAAAACTATGATCCGTACCATGATGGCAAAACCTATATGGACAAACGAACGAACGAATGGAACTTGAATTGACAGGCAGAGGTGGAAAGATTATATTATAGGGCTAAGGCCTCCTGTAAGTCGTTTAAGGAATGTATGATAATAATAGTGGTAAATTTCTGCACAAACAGAAATTCTTATGTATCCTAGTTGGCCTTATCTTGAAGACATTCTAAAAAACTAGTGCCCAACAAGTGGCTACTCTCCAAAATAGATGAGAGACACCCAGACCATATCGTTGCCGACTTTTTCGAACAAATTTCACAAAATACGTGTAAGATCACCGTAACAGAGACAAAGTGGTAAGTTATGAGAAGGCTAGGTTGGGTTAGTCTATGTAGAAAAGGCCACACCACCCAGAGACCGGTGGTGAGACGAGAAATAAGGAGAAACATCAAGAAGTTACAATATAATTAGGAATAGAAACAAAGAAAGAAAAAATACGAAAATTTAGGAAAGGAACAAAACTGGAGCTAGATTACAAAATAAAAGAAGTGTGACCTAACACCAGGGGTCACCTCACCAGCTAGTTCATGACCGAAATAAATTCCTATAAGTCAGAGATCTTGGCGGACTACTAAAAGCTTCTTAAGAAATCTCGGCTTAGCATCTTAAGCCTGACACTCTGAAATGACAAACAAAGGCAACCATCGTCTCAGGCTCATGCTCATTGCCATACATGCACAAATACCCCCGTCCCCTCAGAGCGCATTGTTCAATAAGAAAACCTTACAGGATTCTAACAGACTCCCTATTTAGATTTAGGACTCATTTCGTCCTTAAGTGATCGAGTCTGGGCTAAAGCGACCTGGAGACCCGTAGATCCACTAAGCTAATGAAGGATCTCAGAGAGAGTTGTACACACCCTTCCGCTAGTTCCACACACTTTAAATCGGCCTTTCTGCCATCTCGCTACAGTGCCCTGGAACCCGGCACCGTCTGACACTGTACAGACTCAGAAGTAACGTTAAGGTCTTCCTATATAATGAATCCAGCCTCGAGCTGACATAACATCCAGTCTGTACTCTGATAGTAGCCTGACTGTTCAAATAGAGAACCACCCTCTCACCGCCTGCTACAGAGACCCCGTTCAGCTACGATAACGTTATGCAAGATATTTTCATTCACTTCGTCATCCCCTATAATGAATAGTCGACAGATTTGAGTATATTGTTGCCAATCTCATCAATTGTTTAGAATACTTTATGGTCTAATTACCGTACATCAACATATTTTGAGAAATAATCAGCATATGTTTTACAGAATATACGTCGAGACATTTTAAGATGTACTTTGTGAGTACCCTGCTATTTCAGTGCACAGTTTGAAGTTCTTAGAGGAATCTATGTTAACTCAAAAAGCATAACCAAATAGAATAACTGGCTTTCTTCATAGCCGCAATTTGACGTGGTGAAGATCGTGGTGTGTTTAATCTCTACATATCAATTAATATTGAACTTAAATTATTATTTATTACGATTTCTCTAAAGTTATCTTTATTTAGACAATAAATAATCTCCAAGAATCGTCAAAGACAAATTCAACAATTTCTCAAATACTTCGTCGTTAACGACAATTGTGCCTACTGGGATATCGGCAAACTTATTTACGCTGAGGCAAAAATAATAATAAAAGAAAAATATAAAAATCAAGAATATGAGAAGAACAACAGCAAATAGTTGCATTTAATACTCGTATGTCAACTTTGAACGACAAGTGTAAATAAAGTTTGTTTTTGTTGTCTGTTTGTCTGCCGCTCCTTAAATTCTATCAATAGATTTAAAGAAGAGTAGTGCAAGCAAAGTAAAGTAAAGTTGTATATCCTTACACTCATACAGAAAAATTTAAGAAAGATCGCATGTGTATATATATGTGTGTGTGTGTTTAACTGTACTTCAATTTGCATAAATTAAACGAAAAGCAATGAAAAAAACAAAAATTCAAAAGAAATACAATTCGCTTAAGTTGATTGTTTTGTAGTTCTTTTTTCCTTTTTCTTAATATTTATTTGACATTTTCGTTGTTATATGACAGATGGTTTTTTAAGGGATCACAAGTTATATTTTTATCTGAATTTTTTTCATCAACTTTTAATTTAATAAAAAAAAAAAAACAAAAGTAAAGCGTAGTTGTTTTTTCTCTGGGTTTAAAAATGAAGAAGAAAAAAGAAAGGAAATTAAACGGCATTGATTAAAAAGGGTTGATGATTTCTTATTTGATTTTCCAATGGAATATTTGAAGTGTAACAATTTCATTTTTTTTTTTTTTTTTGTCTATTGAAGCATAAATTGTTAATTTGTTATTTTTAGACCCAAAAATTATGATTAATGTTAATTTTAATTAGATTTCTTTTTTGGATTTTATTAAAAATAAACTTTAAATGAGTTTTGATTTAATTAGTTTTACCTTCTTTTTACCTTTTCAAAAAATATTTATATAAAAAAATGAATTCTTATTAGAATTAGAATTTTTTTTTAATCAAAAGAATTAGTCCCACCTAAGCTAAAGCGTAAGTCTATTTGGTGATTTTTTTAGAGCTTTCGGATTTGATTTCAAAAAACGCACATAAATTTTAGAGAAATGCATGAAGTCTATATTTAAATCGATAAAACGATCTGTATAATTAAATTTTTAAAGATGATTTCATGTAAATGTTGACCAAGGCTACGCCTCAAATGCTTCATACGCTGGCTCCGAATTTGGCATACTCTCTCCAACATATCGGCCGGTATCTCACAAATAAATTCTACACTATTGGCTTCAACTGCATCCACCATTGCAGGTTTGACATGAGACTTAACATAGCCCCGCAAAAAATAGTTTATTGTTATTGTTACGAAAATAAGAATACAACACTGCATTGTTGCATTGTGTCACCCTTTGCACGCTGCCACGTCGACCATCTTTACGTTACATTTGAATTAACGGATATGGAGGATGATCGATATTTTCTGAACCTTCCAAAATGCAGGCAATTAAGTATATAAGAAGACTGCTTTGCCTACGTAGTTTTAGTTATCGTTTGGCTGTCACAAGATAAAAGCGTATTAAATAAAGTGTTAAAGAGTTGTATAAGCGAATATTAAGTTGTTGTAAACTGTATAAAAGTTATTGTGTAGTAAATAAAAATATAACTGTAAAACAACAAAATAAAGCGGTGTTTATTTTATTTTAAAGCAATTTAAACGAACTCAAACGCTTTAAAAAGGTTAAATCGTAGCATAAACGTGAAATAAGCTGTTCGCCTCTCAATTGGGCCATTGTTTCGCGTGCTATGTGGCATGCGGCACCGTCTTGTTAACACCCCACGTCAGCCAAGTCCAGCTTCTCAATTTTAGGCAAAAAAAAATTTGTAAACATCACAATTTATAGTAATTTATAGTAACGTTAATGTCTTCGTCGTCTCTGAAAAAGTACGGTCCAATGATGCCACCTGGCCATAATCCACACCAGACAGTGCATTTTTCGGGATTCATTGACAATTCTTGCAATGCTTCTGGCTGTTCTTCACACTAAATATGACGATTTCGCTTGATCACATATCCATTCAACCAGAAATGAGCTTCGACGCTGAACACAATTTTCTGATAAAAAAGTGGATCTTCATCCAATTCAGTTTTGATAATAAAATTCAATAGCCTGCATGGTTAAATTATAGACCAAACTAAACATGTTTGAGAGTAACATGTTACACAAAAACGCTGAGCTGCCAAAAACAGTATTGCCAAAAGGAAATTGTTTATCATTCAATCACGAGCAAACGACTGATTTGATTTTGTTGAAGTTTGCAATACGGATAAATCTGGCTAACAAAAGTGTTATAGGCTATGCTCTTTTCAAAATTGGAACTAGGAGAGGTTAAAATCGAGAAAAACCAAATTATGCTTACTGTTTGCATAGAAAATTTAGTTAAAATTTTAAACACAGATATGTAGATCTAGTAATGAGTAAAACAAAATGTTCATTTTCTAACATTTCTGTTTTGATGATATTTAGAAAACAGGTATATGTAGCTAATAAAAGTGTTATAGGCTATACTTTTTTTCAAATT
Organism: Wohlfahrtia magnifica; assembly: GCA_023159175.1. NCBI lineage: Eukaryota > Metazoa > Arthropoda > Insecta > Diptera > Sarcophagidae > Wohlfahrtia > Wohlfahrtia magnifica. The sequence goes on from JAKWBJ010000214.1 coordinate 3,128,524, forward strand.
TGGACCTGAGCGATGTTAAAATCGGGGGAAACAGGTCAAATTAGTTCATATGAGAAATAATTTTGTTTATGAGTCAATCACGACTAAATCGATTTTATTGAAGTTTGGAGCACATATAACTTATGCACAATAAGGCGATTTTTTAAAATTAAATCACAGAAGAATTAATTATTTTTCTTCTGAATTCACACACATTTTTTCTTAAAGTAAAGCTTTATATTTGCTAACATTCACCATTCATTAAAATTTGTTGTACAAGGTACTTTTTAAAAAGTAGCACTTTGAGTAGCTAGTAAGGGGTAAAAGGAGAATTTTTGTTCATAGTCAATTCTTACGAATCACATAGTTATTAGGGATTACGTCGTCCTAGGATTTTCTTTATAAAGGCAGACTCGTGGCAAAAAACGTATAGGATCGGAAAAAAGGTGAATTTATCTTCCATTTATAATATGCATACCATCTTGATGAAAAATTTCCCGGAATAACTCCCTGTGTTGCGGTCCCATCATTCCTATTTGAGTTTTCATTATTTTATTTATTAATTTTTCTTTTTTTTTTGTTGAGTTGGTATATCTGTTGTAGATATTTCCGCTAAATCTTAGCATCATAGCTTGATATTTGCAAAAGCTACGTAGCCAAGAGTACATCTATCTTTATGTGTTTTGGCAATTTGTTACGGCTTGAGGTCGCATGGATTACAACGGTGTAGTGCCTCATGAATTTTCGCCGGAAGGCCAGAAAGTAAGCAAAGAGTTATATTTGGGCATTATGCATGAAGCAATTCGCTATAAGAGACCAGAATTGTGGGCAGAAAATACAACAAATACCATCCAACTAGGCTTGCCAGATGGTCTTGATTTCGCTTGATTTTTAAGAGTTTTTACAGCTTGTCCAGAATCAAGAAAAAATATAGTTTGTCAAGATTTTTTAAAGCACATTTTTTTAAAGTTTTAGGTCAAAATCGACCGAAAATTAAATACCTTTTTCTTACATTTAAATCGAGCTTTACCTCAAAAGCAATTATTCCATCAGTGTAGAACTTCTGAGTGAAAATCCGATTGAATTGAATTTTGAAGGCCTCCACCATTAAAAGCGGAGATCAAAATAAATGATAGCTTGAACATGCAAGGTCCGAGCCATATGGTGGATGCATACAAATTTCCCAACAAAATACCTTTTATTTTGACCAGTTCTGGTCAAATTAAATGAATTTCTTGCTTCAATCTCGTTAATTGTTGACAGTAGAGAGCAGAATCAAACGAATAAAACAGGCTTGTAGAAGCTCAAATCAACAATTCTCCTCCAATCCCATCAGACACGCAGCATTATCTTTCATGGTGTCAAACCTGGTCTGCGAAGCTTCACCTTGCTTCGTATATGATTTTTTTCATTCAAACAAGCTACAGTATTGCATTCTAGAGCCATCTACCCAAACAATTTGTAACCAAAATTTTTTCGAACACCCAATATTTTTGACTGTCGAAAAAAAAATTTTTTTATAAATGTCAAGAATTGTACACTGTTGAATCTGGCAACCCTACATCCAACGGCCACCGAATTCACCTGATTTGGCTCCCTGTGACTTCTTTCTGTTCAATCGTGTTAAATAACCATTATGGGGAACACGTTTCAGAAGCCGAGAGGAAATAATGGAAAAATCGTAGGAAGCACGGATGGACATACCGAAAACCGAAAATAAAAAATGCTTCGAGGATTGGAATAAGCGCTGGCATAAGTGTGTTGCAGTCGATGGGGATTACTTTGAAGGGGACAATATAGATTTAGAAGCATAAACTTGTATTTTTCATTTTCTGAATAAATTCCCGAAACTATTTGATGATTGTGATATACAGTTTGTAGAAGAAAATCTGTTTGAAATAGAAAACAAGTTAAAATTATATTTTCATTTAAGAATTCCGACAACATTTTCTTAACATGTTTATTTTTTTTAAACATCCCGTTACTGTACCTCTTGAGGACTTCGAGACATCATAACTTTTAAAATAGACCCACATGTTACAACACTAATAACAACAAAAAGATCTTTACCTGATTTCTTTGATGTTTTGACTTTTAATGAATTTATCGTATGTAAAAGACGTCACACAGTGTACAGCAATAAAGGATCAGATAAACGTGTAACAAGTGACTCTATATTTAAATGAAAATATTACGAGAATATGAGTCTCCGAAGATTGGGTTATATCCATTGTTTTAAAGGCAAATCAGCTCGAAATATTTACTTTGGAAATATTTAAGAAGAATCCATTTTCAAAAGCGCTCCAATTTCGTGAAAAAGAAAACAATAAATTAGCACTTAAAGAAAAGATGAGTAGCAGATCCTTTTATTTCATCAGTAAATAAATTTTTTTTTTATGATAAATTTTTGTCATTCATACCAAAAAGCCAGTACTACAAGCGCTTCTTTTATTTGGCTGAAATTTCTGGTAAAGTCTGTTAACTCATACCGATAACCAACCTTACCTAAACGGTCTCAATTATTGACTCTGTTGGGAAGCTGTTCTTATGGCCTAGTTCCATGTAAACCCTGCATTATTAAGTTTTCATATTACTGCAGTGCACCATGATATTTTGAACGTCCTCATCGGCGTATATCCTATCCATCCAAACTTTCTTCTAAGAATATCGTATTGGGTGTTGATTATGCATTATGCGTAGTAGATATACTAGTATATTACTTAAATGTTTGGCCAGAAGAATCCTAAATTAAATGTTAATTTAAATATTTACAAATTTTTCAATAAAATTGTCTTCTAATTATTTTAATCATCTCTAACACAATTTTCCTTTCATTTAATTTATCATCTTCAAACCAATTTACACAAAAATTCTCTTTACAATCATATCCATTTAATAATGTTTCGTCTCAAGAAATGATTATTAAATTAAATTTAATTAAATTTATATATTGAAACAATTAAAGATATTATTTTAAGGACACATGAGTTTTAAAGGACAATAAATGTAAGTGCATATGTATAATAAAAAGAATTTAAATTAACTTTTAATTGAGTCATAACATTTTATTTCTAAATTATTGCCGACAAGATGATTCGATATTTAATTTTGAAGTACGTTAGAGCTGTTATTTACCAAAAAAATATATACATAAGTACATATATATATATTAAGTAAAGTATATGAATAAAACTAAAATTATTGGGGTTAATACATGTTGAAAATTGAATTAAATTTTTTTTTCGATGTGTAGATCAGATAACGACAATAAGTACTCACAAACAAAGTACACACTTATCTATATTTATAGGTGTTGTGTATACCAATACATTAACAACATACAGATATAATTCCACTTCATACTTCGAGCAAACATGTATGTACACAACCATCGTAAACAACATGTTTGTATCCATGTTATGCGCTATAGCTATAAAAATATTTGTGTGCGCGCATACAAATGCATTCAAAGTATGTGTATCAATGGGAATAGAAAAATTGTGAAAGTAAATTAAGTACTCGTGCCTGTAATAAGTACTCGTGTATGGATGAATAAAAGAACTGGTATGCTTTTAGATCAATGTTTGTGTTTCTTCTTTGCTTTTTTTTGTTTCACTAAAATTTCAATACAAAACACTTTTATTAACTGTATCACAGCAATTTCGAAAGGTTATATTTTGTAGAAATTTACTCAATGCATATTCTGTGTATACTCGAGTAGAAACATACTCATACCTAATTATAAATATACCCATGCTCTTAAACATTTTACATTTATAAGTGAGGATATGACAGGCACTTCACGCACTGGCTTTAAATTTGTTGTGTATGTGTATCGTTTTATTTTTAGCCTTACTCACTCATGCATGTTTGGCCACCAATACTTTAAAAGTACACAAAACCATGCTTTTGCCATTCTCTGGTGTAGATCCACTAGAAGATAGTTATTTTTTACATACAAAACGAGACAAGACAAAAATTCTGTGAAGAAACACAAAGGATATGCTCAAATTGATTGGTATTACATATGAAATCCCAGTGTAATATTGGAAAAATATTTTTTTATCATGAGTACAGCTTTATAGTAATGGGCGCATTTAATATAATGAATTTATGGCATGCAGAGAAGATATTAATATTTTGGCACAATATCTACGTGTATGTCCTACTTTTGCCGGAATTCGGGAACAATCTGGTAACATACATATATGTACCTGCACAATCCTTCCTTTTATTGGATTATTCATACTATGGGCTCGTACAACAATCTTATTATAGCTCATGTATAAGTCCTCTTGACTTGAGCACGACAGCATTCACCTATCAACGTAACCTAATGTACAGATTCAAGCAAAGAATTTCATAATTTCTTGATAGATCTAGGGCCTAATGCTAACATTCGTGATCGAAATGAAATTAGAAACGAAAAATATTTCGTTATCGTAAAATTTCTTACTCGATACGAAACGAATAGGAACTTAGCTTAAGTGTTGTAAGAGGTTAAAGAAAGGTTTTACAACACTAAGCAAATTATACAAAAAATATTAAAATCAATTGTAGACGGCAAATAAATAAATAAATAAAAATAAGTAAATAGTGTAGTGTAGTGATTAGAGTGCTGGAATACAAAAAGGGCGGTAGACTACTATGAATTTGGTTGAAATAGATCATCCACTGTTTTGTTGGCAAAATAAATAGAAAATTTATACTCTTGATAGCGAAATGTAAGCAAATCTACTTCATATACTTTTTTGCTTACGAGTAAAAACTCGCAACCTTACATTCTAATAATTGTTCGTTATCGAAAGTCATCATTGGAAATTTATGTTTATTTTATTCGTGATCGCATAAGAGTTGTTTAGCCTCCAGAACCTGCTTTGAACACGTTTTTTCTTTTCTACAAAAAATAAACTCACAGTAAAAGGCAGCTTATATTTCACAAAATTGAATGCGAATATTTTGATCTATTTGCCATAATATAAGCCATTAATTTAATTCCTCTGTATGAATAAAGAGAGGAAGTCTTTAATTAGAATTTAAAATAGATAAGCTTTTAATTGAAAATATTTAATATTTTTTTAAAACTTAAAAAAAAAATTAATTTTTTGCAATAACAAAAAGCCTAATGTACTTTACAAATATATAGATTTTCCTTTATTTACATACAATGTAAATGTAAATAATATATATGTACAATACGAGTACAGATATATAAATAACACAAATTGCAACATATTACAATTTCTACAAACATAACAACAACAATAGAAATAACAATAACAATAGCAATAGTAATGACAACAACAATATGTTGTAATATAAATTGAAATAAATTATCACATTATTTACCTGAATAAATTGTCAAGTATTATTTACAAAATACACTAAAACACAATATCTATCACACAGTTATATACTCAGTCTTCGATACAAGAGCACTATTACCAGTATCACTATAACATATAATTTTAAAGGACTTTTCAATATAAAGTCCTTGTATGTTACAGAGATAGAGAGAAAGAGATATAGATAATGAGAAAGAATTTATAATCAGAGATTATTTTAATTGCTGTTTAAGTGAAAATTACTTTTATTTTTGTTACATTTTCTTCTAAGTAAAGTGTAACTAAATGTTTGAAATTTAATTTTAAATTGAAACTTTTTATTTTAAACTGAATGGCATTTAAAGACAAATTAAAATATTTTCTATGAATTTAATAGAAATTGTATTGGCATTGGATTGTCAATTAATTGATAAATTAAGTATACAAATGTATCAGAAAAAAAAAATACTGAAAGAATCATTCAACAATTGAATATATTTTACCAAATACTGTGTCGGAATGCATATGAAGTAGTATAGTTGAGTTCTCTAACAAATCATGTAGTGAACTTAAACGAAAATTAAATCTAAGCGCTAGTAAAGGAAAGGAGCAAATTTTGCCATAAAGGTAGACAAGTTGACTTGACTTGCAATCCTGTTCACACTATATTATCATCATGTCAGAGGTATTTAAAATTTGTTTGTAATGAATTTTGAGTTTCCTAAAAATTATTTATTTATTTGATTACCACCATAACTTAGTTTCCCAAAAAATTTTTAATCTCTGCAAATTTTTGTTTTAAGTTTCAGTTTTTTAAAACTCTGTGCCTTTAACTGGTAAAACCGTCTGTAATAGCATGTTCACACGAGACTTTGCAGTACTTTGTTTGAATTACTTAGAAGAATTATCACGTTCGTATGGCACATTTGTCGTTAATTTTGATGGTTATTCTCCATTTTCTTGTTATCTTTCTTTATTGCTTTGTTATTTGCCAGTACCATTTTCTACAAGAGCGTCATGCTGCTGGTACACTCCGAACTTATCGACATTATCGGCCTTACTGCTCGTGCTTTATATTCTGCTTACTATAGTCTGAAGAGAAACGGCAAAAGTTGGTTTCATAGCAAATGAGAACAGGACTAAGTATCTTCTGTCAATTAACAAAGAATCATCGCAGCCGCAATTTTAAAGTGGTGAAGGACTTTGTCTATCTTTGTACCAGCATTAACACCATAAACTACATCAGAATAGAGATTAAACGGAAAAAAACTCTTGCAAGCAGGTGCTATTTAGGGCTTAGAAGGCAATGAAGAAGTAGAGCTCTACCTCGATGAATCAAACTCACTTTTTACAAAACGCTTTTCATTGTTGTCCTACTATATGGCGCAGAAGCTTGAACACTTAAATGTATTAAGAGCATTCATGAGGATAATACTTCGAAAGGTTGTCGGTGTTCTAGAAGTAGAAGACTAATACCCGTATACGTTATAACAAAGAGCTGTATGAGCTATACAGGAACATGGATCCAAATGGCGCATTAAGGCTGCTTTGGCAAGTAAAAAACCTCAGCATGACTAACATTTGAGACGGTACCACAAGAGGCGGAAAGTGGGGAAGAGGACGACTATATCTTCATCGAAAAAACTAAATGTTGCAGAAACCGACGATCTTGGGTTTTTCAAACTGGCGACAGCTAGCGCAGCCAAAATCGACAGATGGTTGTAGTACCAAATAAAAAATAAATTATTTAAAGCTTAGGAAATCAAATAAACAATATGTAATTAGAGCTCGCATTGATTCACAGAGTAATTGGAACTGAATTACTTAAATTTGATTTATTCATTCTTAAAACTTTGTATGAGGTATTAAATAATTCAACTCATAATTGAGTGCTGAATTATAAATTATAAGACGAATTAGAAAAATACACAGGGTAATTGGAATTGAACTACTTATAATTTAGGTTATTCATTCTAAAAACTTTGTATTGGGAATTATGTAATTCACATCATAATTGGGGGTTGAATTACAAATAACAAAAAAAAAACATTGTTGTGTGATAATTACAAAATTCTTACGCCATCGTTAAGCTCTACTTTAAAGCAATATGCCACCGCCACTGTAGGCTGTCTCCTATTTTACGTGGATTTTATCAAGAACAAGAAAAGTTATCATTACAAAAACGAATTGTGGTGTGAGTTTTCATATTGGAGGGCAAAGTTTAACTATTTTCTTTATTATTATTATTTTTTAATTTAATTTTAAATTATATTCATAGTATAGAATTAAATTATTTATTTCACACATACTTTTAAAGCATGTAAAAAATAAAACCTAATACACTGCCGCTCACTTGAAGAGGATTACAATTTTCTCTACATTCGAATTATTATTATTTATTTAATTATTTTTTTAAATTTACCGTAAGGCTTCCAGTCGATGCCCATTTTGCTGATGTTACCCTGCGGTTCTCTGAGTGTGTGCCCAATTCAACGCCAGTTACGCCTACGGATAGCTGTCCGGATTGGAAGTTGTTGGGTGATGTGCCGGAAAACACGCAGGTTCTTACAATGGCATTTGTAACATAGTTGGCGTTTCTGGGTGCAGCATTACAGGCTTCGCTACCATAGAGCAGTACAGTCTTCACATTTTAATTACAAATTAAGGATTAGTTTATTGTTGGTCGATAGTTGGGAAGCTTAGAAATTGTCATTCTAACCGTTCTCTAGATATACGAGTACAAAAATCAATATTTACTTTGTTTGGAGGTGCCGTTATTTTTCTACAGCGGTATCACGTCATAACATAAGCTAGTAACTGGTTATGAGTATTACTTACGATTACTTATTTACTTACTATTTAAAACTTCTTTCTGCCGTTCGGAGTCGGCGTTAAACTGTAGGTCCCTTTCAATGAGTCTAGAAATAGAATCGGGTGCAACTCATTGACTGAGAGAAGTTCCCATGCTCCTTCATGGAATGTTAAGGGAATTATTATTGGAGGTGCTGATGATATATATGTATTGACTTCGAAGTTATTTAGACCAAGTTCAGAACCTTCCATTATTACCGCTCTAAAGATTTACAAAAATCAATATTTACTTTTCATGGGGGTGCCACTCCCACTTATCCAATTCCGCCCACTTTTTGACTGATAAATTTTTGATCAAAAAGTTATTTGGATTAAATTTAAAAACTTTAATATTACCGTTCTCTAGATGCCATTCCCACTAATTGCATTATTCCCACTATTTGACTGATGATTTGTATTGACCACAATGTTATTTTGGCCAAAATTAGAAACTCTTACTATTACCGTTTTATAGATATATACATACAAACACATATTTTATATGGGCATAGCACCGCATAGTTGAACAAAAACCATCGGTGAAAATGCACCTTTCTAACGCATGTATTGGTTTGTAAATCGGCTTAGTGGTTCTCATATTATAAATGACGAACATGGGAATTTATGCAATACAAAGGGGTTCACTCTAACGTCAATAAGACCTTGGTATTGACTTCACCTTACGGGCTTATAAAAAAAATCTGTTGAGGCATTTCAGAGAACATTAATTACAACGCATTTTATAGCCCTATTTTATAGATATTATGTAGATATGCTTTAACAAAAAGGCAAAAATATATGAACCTATTAAAGTGAGCGACAGTGTATCAAAGCAAAAATATTTATAATTAAACTCATATTCAAAAAACAAACATTTAAAACGGACAATAAAAATAATCATTCAGAAAGTCATGCAAATAAGAATTAATAAACAAAAATTAAATTTAAAATAATAAAAAATTAACACTTAAGAAATATAAAATAAAATATTACATACCCCATATTTGCATAACCATATTTTGGATTTATAAAACATAATTTATATAATTTTTTTTTTATAAATTTTTTATAAATTCAAAATATTTTTTTAAGATATGGGTAGAGATGGGAATCTACCCGGTATTTACCCGAAATATGGAAATAATAAAATATGAAATTAAAAAATTTTATTATTAATAAACATTTTTATTAAAACTACTATTTTTTTTTTGGGGGGATTCTACCCGGGTAAATACCCATACATCTGGTAAATACCCGGTAGAATCCCATCTCTAGGTATGGGGAATATAATACTAAATAAATAATTTAATTAATTTTAATTTTATTACTTGGATTGTGTAAAAGTTTTTTTTTAATTTAATTATTTCAACAAATATTAAAAATCAACTAAAAAATATTTATAATAAATTTTGTATATAGAATTTATGTAATTTCTTAGAAAAGAAAAGCAAAAGCGTTAAGCAAACAAAACTTAAAAGTAAAGAAAATTAAAAGTAAAAAGTTATATTGAAAATACTTTACTTTAAACTGTAATTAATATATAAAACTATAAAATGTTTATATAAAAAGTATAGAAAATTAAAAATAAACAATAAAAATATGTGCCATTATAAGAAAATATTATAAAAAATTAATCTGAAAATTAAAAAAGAAACAAAAATTAAATTAAACAAGAAATACATAAAACAAAAAAAAAAATCATAAAAACTTTTTCTTTCTCATAAATTTCTATGGGGAATTATGCAATTCAGTTCATAATTGAGGGTTAATTTATGAATAAAGGAGCGAATTTGGTAAAAATGTTGTCGTGTAAGCATGACATTTTTCATGAAATGTTCATTCCTTAGCTGTATATGCAATAAATCAGATTTTAAGCAAAAGATCTAAGGTTCCTACTTGAAAGCAATAGGGAAAGAGACTTGCAAATTTTATCAATTCAAATTTTTCCTCAAATAAACAAATTCCTTTGCCGCTTTCTTAAAAAAATAATTCTAAAGTTTTCAAAAACTCTGTTGATAAACAACCCCAAACAAAAATTAATGACAAAAATATTTAGAAAAATATATAATTAATGATAAGTAATTACAATAAATTAAAGCAAATTTAAACAAATTCGAAATTAAAGTGCATGTCAAAAGAAAACCTGATATATTATTGTTAAAAAGAATTAAAATATATATCCTTGTAAATAAATAAAATTATTTATAACACAAATATTAACAATTTTTTTTTTCATATTAAAATTGTAAATTAATTGCATATTTTTCTTTAACAGAATTTAACAAAAAATTATATATAAAAATTCAAATATATATTATTATGAAAAAAGAGAATCAATTAAATAAAATTTCTATATAATAAGTATTGAATATATTTTAAATATATATTAAATGATTAAACAAATTATAATTGAAGTAAAAATAGAACATTTAATAAAATAATAATGAAAAAAACTATATAATCAAACTTGTACATGTAAAACAATTAATAATATTATATATTAATTAAATATAAAAAAGAAAACCAAAACTATATAATCAATTATTTAATAAAATTCTATATATATATACATATGTATTAAAAAGAAAATATAAAAAAATATGTATAAAAATAAAAATCGTTTTCTTATTTAAAGAGTGATATTATATTCATTAAAAAAGTAATCATAAGATAAGGCCAACTACACAATTTATTAAAAAATAATTAAGGCCAATAATTATTTGTCAAGGACTTCGGACAAGCTTTACTTACTGCTTTTCAAAAAATGGTGCATTAGGTCAAGTTGAACTTTGAATGCGACTTTGAGCTTAGAAAATTAGCCTTGAGAAAGTGCGACAGAAAAATATTCCTATACTGATCAAATTGTCTCAATACAAGTGGGATGCTAAGTCTACTTGTTAGTTGATACAGGTTTTCTGGGCTCGCATATATAAGTTTTGCTAGGCTCGTTTGATATCCCAGATCGAATACATGTGATCTGGTGGACTCCACAGGACTCTACTTACAGGACTCTATACTTTTACAACTCATGTTCAGAAATATGGGATTTTTATTTAACGAGCAATGTCTTCATGCTAAAGTTCTTGCAATTTCGCGGGGAAGTAAAAGCTTTTGGTTATTCTTTAAAAGGCTTAAGAACAACTTTAGTTCGACTCCCGTTCTTATTCACAAACTCGGTTAATAAGGCTAACCTTCAGGCTGATATATTTGCAAGTAATTCAAACTTGCCGGAGAGCGTTCAACCACTGCTCGAAGAGTATCAGTGACTATGCCTAGTATATTTTTTCGAGCCCGTGCAGTCTTGCAAATCTCGAAGTTAATAAGTCTTCTGGGCCGAATGACATTCCATTGCTGGTCCCAAGAAATGCTCTTTGACGTTTGAGAGTCCTTCGGCTAACCTTTTCAGTGTGCCTCATCGGTATATAGGTATTTTTTCATCTTGCTGGAAGGTTGCCAATGTTGTGCCAATCCCTAAAAGGGGTGAAGCTAATATCTCAAAAAACTGGCACCTCATTGCCTCACCCTCCAAAATTATGGAGAGTATTGTTACGTTTTTACCTTTTTAAAAATGTCTATTAATGAATTGTTAGTGTAAGTATGAGTGTTTAGTTCTTAACTAAAATCCTTTATTTATGCAGTTTTGTGCACCACTGCTTGTAACCGTTTTATAAGCAGTAACAATTTGTATTCTGAATTATTCTCTTACTGTTTACAATTTTAAACAAAAACAGTTACTCGACAGATCTTTCTACTTAAGGATCTTTCAACCCGATTGTAGTTACGACTTAGGTTCAACCTCTTCAACCAAAATTTAACCACACTTAACTCTCTTTACACTGAGTTCAAAGCAATAACTCGTTCGCTGAGCTTATACCAAATAGACTAAACTGCTGTCCGCATAGATGTGCTTTTTAAATGGCTGAGTACAACACTTCGAAAGCACTCGAACCTGTCAGTATTTCAGGTAGATTTCAATTTCTTTCTTTTAATTTCTTTTTGGTTCCTATGCAGCCATGCGAATGTAAGCATCTGCTTTTTTCAGCTCTTGTTGTTTGTGATTGTCTGTTACTTATTTTCTTTTCTGCGTGTTTTTGCTGTTGCCGTATATCTTTAGTTCTAAATATTTCTATCTGTGTTGTTGTTGTTGTTGTCGATTTAATTGTCTGTACACAGGCACGTAGTTGTTTTTGTGTCTTTTGTTTATTTATTTTTAGCAATGTAATAAATGCAGGGTTGCCCAACCTGATTTTTGTAACAGTATGATTAGACACCACCTTGTAATGGTCCAAATAATGGTAATTTTCTGAGCGTTAGACAGTACCGCTTCCATAGGAGTCTATCTATTGGTGATCGGGTAGATAATAGAATAAGTTCGTTCATTTGGATTTGGTGAGAGCAAAGTTGAGGCTCGAAACATTTTCAAGGCGTTTAATAGAGTTTGGCACGAGCCGTCCATGTCTAAATTCATTGCTTTTGGTGTCGCTAGTCACTTCTTTCGATTTTTATCGAGTTTTCTCACAAATCGCACTATAAGAGTGGTTATAAATGGAATCTCATCCGATGAGTTCAGGATAAATTCAAGGGTACCGCAAGGCTCTGTTCCTTCTCCCTCTCTATTTCTAATATAGGGTCCACCAAATAATTTTTTTTTTTTTTAAAACAGGTCGCAAAACATCGAGTGTAGCTTCGGCTGTGTGGCACGTAGCGCGTCCTGTTGAAACCAAATGTTGCTAATATCCTCCTCTTAAATTTTTGTGAACAAATATTCGTTCCACATGGCCCGATAACGATCGCCATTGACCGTAACGGCCACTCCTTGCTCATTTTCGAATTATGCCTCTGGACCAAAATCCGCACCAAACAGTGACTCGTCTTGATTGTATGGGCTTTTCAATGTATGCGTGCGGGTTTTCTGGGCCACAAATGTGACAATTTTGCTTGTTTACATACCCGCCAAGATCAAAATGAGCTTCATCTGAAAAGATGATTTATTTGAGCAAAATCGGCATCTTCTGTAAGTTGATCGCAGGCCCACTTAGCGAAGCGAAAAAAGCGTATACACAACCAAATTCGTTCAGCGGAAGGATAAAACTAATTATCTGTCAAATCAGACAGGAGCTAAGTGTTACCATTCACGAAATAAGCACTAGTTGAAAAAAAACGTTAAGTGGCGGACCCGTTATTTCTTAACGACTTTCTTTTTCCCACTTCCAATTCTATCTAATCTTTCGCAGACGAGAGCAACATTTGTCATTCATATTCCTGAGATCGCCTCTTGGATATTGGGGCGAAAAAGCAGAATATGAACGACACGCTCACAAGCTACCTGGCGAAAATCTCCGAGTGGGGTCTATTTTAATGTTCTTTTCTGGCAAACAGACATGATGGTATGGTATCATGCGTGACCACGGGTAATGAGCATGATGTTCTGAGCATGAGAATTCGTTGTGACCTCTGTTGGAACAATCACATATTTTGAGTGTCAAAAGAAGCACTCAAATGATGCGGTATCTTAATACGGATTAAGAAATACTTCAGCCAATCTGATCTCTTTATTATTTACAAGGCATACATCTGACCTAAAATGTAAAATGGACAGTACTCAGAGTCTATTTTGGAGCTACTAGCCCGTGTACAGGATAGGGTAAAGATGCTTTCTAATGACGTTGGGGTAGTAAATTCTATCGATTCGTTAAAACATCTTCGAAATATGGCGTTCGAAAATATAAAGGAATGTGTTCTAACGAAATGAAGGAATTTATTCCTTATAAACACATGTTCCTTCGCAATACCCGTATATCTCGTATAGCGCATCGCTAATCGCAAAATGCATTATAGGAGTAATTCATTCTTTAGTCTCACTGTTCATTTTTGGAATAATCTTTCCGCTAAAGTCTTCTCTGCCACTTACGATATGGGCAAATTTAAATCCATAAACACAATTCCCTTTTTCCTCCTTCACTGCCTGAGTAGGGCCTATCCCCTGAATACTGGTTTCAAGTAAAGCAAAACACTCCTGTCATGCAAAGATGGGCAGTTCGCTGTGGTGCACGTTAATGATGGCTATAATCTTTCTGGGATCTAACTATATAAGTATCAGATAATTTTTTACGAGTTTTTGGATTTGATTTAAAAAAGAACATTCTATGTAATTCAGTGTTGATGATGATTTCATGTAAATGTTGACCAATTTTAGCACAGTTTTCACACCCTTCAGGCAATTTGTGGACTTTAAGACAATAAAACTCTTTTCTTTTGAAGCAATCCAATTAGTCATTCAATTTTCGACTTCCTCTTAGGATTCGCTTGTCCCATTGATGAAAACATATATTAGTCGGAAGGAGCAAGATCTGGTGATTACGTTAGCTGGGATAGCAGCTCCCTGCCTAATGCTTTGATTGTATACTGAACTGATTTTTTTTTGTGTGCGGGTGTCATGTTGCAAAATTAACTTACCGTGTCTTGTGGCTCATTCTGGTCGTTGTTCGCTCAATACATGGTTCGAATTGACCATTTGTTATCGGTAGCGATCAGTATTAACGGTTTTACCAGGTTTTAGAAGCTCTTGTTACACCAAACACACATCCTTGCCTTTCTGCTGAATTGATCTGGTTTTGCAGACGAAGTTGATGGTTGTCCCCGATTAATCCATGATTTTTTCCGTTTACAGCACGATCACCACATGCCTCGACAAGCAATCGATGCGATTCTGCAGCATCCTTCTTCAAGTGAAAACAAAAAATTAATGCTTTCCGCAAATCATCATTTTCTGCTTCAAAATTCGCCAACTTTTTAACACGATGAAAAACTATGATGTTATTTTTCACTAATTTGATGTATACTGAATATGTTTGACAGATGACATTGCCAACACAGAAAAAAGTTAAGGCTCGTTCACAACATATGTTCCCTATGGAGACATTCGCATCTTGACGCTCACTTCATACCGGTACACCTTGGTATAATCGCTTAAAAAAAAGTAAGTAAATGATTAGTTAACCTCTTTTAAAGTTAATGAAGCTTTCATTGTTGCCAACAGTATTATAACGTTCAATACTTTTCAAATAGATTGTGTCACTTTGATTATTAAAATACAAAACAATTTAAATACTTTTCAATAATTTAGTCAAAAAGCATTAAACTAAGAAACAATTAAGCAAAATTAATGAATTGTTTATAATTGAATACGTTTTCCCTTTTCAATAGAAAACAAATGAAAGAAAACACACATACAGAGACACTCCCATGTGAAATAAAACACACAACGATACTTTATTATCAATAGAAATGAAATACAAAAAGTACAATAAAAATCACAAGGCCACTTGATATGCCAGTCAAACGTGTAATAATTTTACAAAAACAAACGTCTTTACTATTTTCAAATATAAAAAAAAAACAAAATTAAATTTTAAATGTTTTTTTTTTCTTTTTAGTAAAGAAAAGAACAAATTTTCTCACGCCTTCTGTTAAAGATTGTTAATATTAAACATACACACACCCACCCACTTATACATTAGCCCATTTACAACGATTTCCTGCCTGCCACCATGAATTACAACACCATCATTACTACTAACAGAGCAACAACAACAATAAGCCACAAATCAACACTATTAAATACTATTGAAAACAAGTACACAAGTGTATATGTATAAGTAGAAGTATGTGTTTAGGCATTTCCGTGTTTCTTAAGGGATGTACGAGTCTGCCTGTCTGTCTCTTATTTTCTTAAATACAAGTATCAGCAGTCTTGTAATTTATCCTCTCCTTAAAGCAATTAAATGCTTGAAAGCACGAGCAAGAAAAAAGCAACTACAAAAACAACAACAATAACAATAACGGAAAATATTTAGCGTTTCTTTGTAAACAAGTTTACGCGTTATAAACAGCAGCAGTAGCTCTGTAACGGCAGCGGATGCGAATTAAAGTGTTTGTGATTCTGTGCTTGTGTGTATGCATTTGGTAGTAACATGCTGAGTAAAACCATAAAGTAAAACGATGAGTTTCGTAAAGTTTAAATTTTTACTTGAAATTATATTTAAAGGCATAATTAAATACCTCCCACTCGTTCAGCACTCATACACACTCGTAATCAACTATAACATCCGTCCGTCCGTTTGTTTGTTTGCCCTTAAGCAACCGCCAAATATTTTTGATTATACGACTTTGTTACTCTTTTCCTTTGACTTTTTATACCAGAAATATCATTTTACACCATATCCACCAATAGATATTAAGAAATTTTAGCAGAATTTAAGTGTTTAAGGTTGATATAACAAGCTCATCGTTAACTGGTTATAAAAGTATTATATCTGAGGAGGCATACTTTGAAGGGATCAGAACAGATATTAATGAGAAATAAAATTAATTTTTAAAACTAACCTCGTAAATCTTATCTATAAAAATTAATGTGTTTTTCTATGCTTGATTGATGGTTTATTTGTTTTTGCCTTATAGACAGCTAAGCCGCTGTATGTCTGGAAGGAACTATAGGCTATATAAGTCTCAAATATTCCAAATGGTCGGTGCCACGCCCATACAAAATGTATATTTATTTGTCTATATTTTCAAAATGGTAACAAAAACATTTTCTAAACTTGCCCCAAATAGATTCATAATCAAAGTAAATCATCAGTCAAAAAGTGGGCGGTATTATACAAGTGGGCGTGGTACCTTCCATACAAAGTAAATATATTTTTTAGTATATTTTGAGAACGGCTATAGCTAGTTTCAGTATTCGGTCTGATTGACTTCATATTCCATATGTATCATGGGAAAAAAAGTGGGCGGAATAGGACCAGTCGGCGTAGTATCTACCGTACTAACTAAATATTGATTTCTGTATATCTTGAGAACGGTTAAAGCAAAATCCTCTGAATTTGGTCTGAATCATAATCATAATCAATGCTAGTCATCTGGCAAAAGTGGGCGGAATTGAGCAATTGGGAGTGGTATCTACCATACAAACCATATATTGATTTCTTTTTATCTTGAGAATGGTTAAAACTAAAGTTTAAGTATTTGTTCTGAATGACTTCATAGTCAATACAAGTCATCATGCAAAAATTTGGCGGAATTTGACAAGTGGACGTTCAAATCGTAAATTAAACAAAAAGTTTTCCGAGAATTATCTTAATATTTTTTATTATGATAGAAGGTTCTATGACAATATGTGTGAAACAAAATATCGGCCAAATGCTTGCCACGACTTTGGTGGCATAAATCTGTCCGTCGGTCCAT
Organism: Wohlfahrtia magnifica; assembly: GCA_023159175.1. Lineage (NCBI taxonomy): Eukaryota > Metazoa > Arthropoda > Insecta > Diptera > Sarcophagidae > Wohlfahrtia > Wohlfahrtia magnifica. The sequence goes on from JAKWBJ010000214.1 coordinate 3,145,920, forward strand.
AATTTCAATAACTCTGAGACATAATTAAGGTTCAATGTCGTTAATATACCGAATTATCTCAACATTTAGGTCTTGATTTCTTCTTAGCTTATTGACGTACACTTTTTCTTTTAAATATATTCAAATAAAGAAGTCCAACGGTGCCAAATCACATGATCGTGTCGGCCAGTTAACATCGCCACGACATGAGATAACGCGGCTATTGAATTTCTCGCGCAAAAAATCAATTGTTTCGTTGGCACTGTGGCAGGCAAGTGGCACCATCCTGTTCGAACTACATATCGTCCAGGTTCATATCCTTAATTTTTGGCCACAAGGCGTCCGTTATTATCCCACGCTAGAGTACACCATTCACGGTAATTACTTGACCGACCTTATTTTCGAAGATGTAAGCCCGATGATGCCGGCAGCCCATAAACAGCACCAAACAATCACTCTTTGTGGATACATCGGCTTTTCAATAATCACTCGTGGATTCTCATTTGCTCACATACTGCACTTCTGCTATTTAACGAATCCACTGAGGTGAAAGTATGCTGCCCAAAAATTCTCGAAGTACGCGAAATGCATTTTGATTTGAACGCCTATTATCGTAAAAGGCTTCAACAATCTTAACACACCGCTCAATCATGTACGTCTTCATGGTTGAATTTGTCAAACACTGAAACAAAGAAAAGTCAAATTAATTTGCGTAACAAACTTGACGTAAGGATGTGACTCACAATTAACATCGTGCACTATGGTTGGACCACCCTATACATCTTAAGAATAGCAATTGTTGAAGTTTATAAATTAGGTTCAAACAACGTCATGCACAATACACATCACCAGTCAGTAACTGAGCGAGATTGGATAAGTGGGCGTGGCGCCTTCAATTCTATCTACATCAAATCGATATACATCTATATAAAGGGTGAGCAAATTTGAGGTTAGGAAGTAAATTCACTTAAAAACACATTTTTTTGACAAATTCAGTTCTATTCATGTCATCATTCAGAGTGTCAGTTGTTTGTTGTTTGTTCACGTAAGCCCGATCTTTCAAATGGCCACAGAGAAAATAATCCAGCGGCGTTAAATCACAAGAACGAAGTAGCCAATTGATCGACAATAGATCGTCAGTAACAGTACCGTGAGCCTCGAATTTAGCGATTTAATTACGCACTGCGGTCTCAGAAGAAGGCTGAATACCAGGAAAATGTGCTCGAATTTTACGAAGTGATAGAGTAAAATTTTCACCATTTCAATAGTAAATTTTCACGATTAAAATTCTTTGTTGAAGAGTGTAGCGTTCCATAGTTAAAATTTCTTATTTTTTTAATAAATAGGTGTCTAAGGTTGACAACTCAATTCTTGACATTTCATCATTTGAAAGCCAATTTACTTCCTAACCTCAAATTTTCCCAATATTACGTTTACTATATAAAAATGTGTGCTGCTGTGGTATAGTAGGTAAGACACCCGACTGCTCGGAGCCGGCGTTAAGCTGTGGGCGCCTTTCAATGAGTTTAAAAATAGAATTGGGTACAGCCCCATGCTCCTTCTTGGAATGTTATGAAAATTATTATTTTATAAAAATTAATAGGTGTTTCTTTAAAGAGTGTACACATCTAAAAGGCACAACCTACAGTGTTTTCCTAGAAGGAACAAATGATTGGATTTTGACCGAAAGGAACAAAATGGGGAAAAAGGAAAAAAATGAGCTAAGATTGCATTTAAGATAATAATTAAGATAGTAGCAGCGAAGCACGCCGGTTTTTAGCTAGTAATCAAAAGAAAAACTGCCTTCTGCTGTAAGCATGTTATTATAAAGAGTAGTTGCTTAGTTCTTAATAAACTAACTCGTGACAAACGCTACCAATGTTTAAATAATCAATGACTGACAATGAATTTTCTTTGGTGTCATACATAACTTTTTAAGGTAATTGTTCAAATGTTTATAGATGACAAAAATCGATTTTATCTTGCAAGTGTCCGTAAGTTCGTGAGTCTTAACAGACAATATCATTATATATCATTATGCTTTATACGTTAACGGGGAGGTATAGCAGACAAAATCCTACATAGTTCAGCATGTAGTTGACTCATAACACACAATTTATCTAAATTTCTTCATTAGTCGGCTCATAACAGACAATATCGCTAAATTGCAACATCTAGTTGTCTCGTAATAGACAGTGTCGCTAAATTTCAGAATATAGTCGACTCATAACAGACAATGTCGCTAAATTGCAGCATGTAGTCGACTTACAACAGACAATGTTGCTAAATTTCAGCGTTCTTTAGTATGGTGACATTCAATGACGTTGACATACATAATTTCCTTTGTTTGTGTCATTGTCACGAGGATTCATCAACAAAATTTTTAATTTGTGATAGTTTCTTACAAGCTTCCACCTGAAACTGATTTTGTGACGATGTAAACATCATAGTGACAATGTCGTACAAATACGCCACTGGGAAATTTCTAAATTTTCTTCAGATAAATTTAAGAAATACACTTCAAATTTTATAAGGAAATGGTGTTAATTTTTTAAAACTTGACTCTTAAACGCAATCGATGGTTAATTTTGTACATTGCTAAACAAAATATTTCCCTCAGACACCCGCAGCTGTGTTTTTTTGAATATTTTGTTTAACTGGGTAAAAATATTTACCAAAATTTCCGTTTAGTATTTCCCCCCCAAAAAAAAAGAAAATAATAATTGAAATTAATAACCACAAAACCAAGACGGCAATGAAAGAATACAACACAACAAAACATAAACAGTTTTCGAAATATTTTAAACAGTTTTAAATACACTTTCTGAGGCCTTTAATTTGTGTGTGGTAGCCATTAAGAATCAATTTTGTTTTGTTTTGAGACACATTTTACTTTCAAATTAAATGCCAAATCAAAACGGTTGCCATTAGGAAGGGGGTGCAATAAATATAAAACTTCTTAGCCTAAAGGATTTTATTGGCGAATTTTTTGAGTGTTTTATAATATGTCAAGTAAGTATTGTTGTGGTTACGGTCTCTGGTTTGATTATATGGCAGGTTGGAGTAATTTTCTGTTTTGGTTCCTTCTACAAGTTGGTTTTGGTTAAATATTTAAAATTTATTAAAGAAATTGGAATTTTGTTTTTTTTTTTTTATTTAATAAACTTGGTTCTACTCATGAAATATGTATAAATTTAAATATTGAATTTAAGTGGCTGAACAAAAATTGATTTTTATATAAATTTCAACAAACAGCATTACATACTAAAAAGTAAATGTATTCCCAGGAGAATAAAATGTTAAAATTTTATTAATTTTATAAAATTATTTAAAGAGTATTTATCACACACACACATAAATGGATGTAATAGAGTAAATGTAAAGAGTATTATCAAAACATTATGAACAGCAAAAAAAAAAATTGGCAGGTTTAGAGTTTGTTTTTTAACATTTCGAAATTTGTGATTCAAAAATATGAAAATAAAATTTATGGTTTTTATCGTAAGAAAAACTTCATCAATTGTCGCATAACCTGAATTACGAATTTTCATTAGACTGGCTTGCATGTTAACACGGGACTTCGAATTACTTTGTTCGCTGTTTGAATTACTTATACGAATAACCCTGTTCATATGGAACCTATGTAGTTCGTTTTAATTATTCTTTTTCTTATTATTGTTATAAAAGGCCCGCCATCAAACGTTTTTTTTTTTTCAACTAGTGTTTATTTCGTGAATGGTTACACTTAGCTCATGTCTGATTTGACAGATAATTAGTTTTATCCGCTGAACGAATATGGTTGTGTACACGCTTTTTTCGCTTCGCTAGGTGGGCCTGCTATCGACTTACAGAAGATGCCGATTTTGCCAAAAAAAAAATCATCTTTTCAGATGAAGCTCATTTTGATCTTGGCGGGTATGTAAACAAGCAAAATTGTCGCATTTGGGGCACAGAAAACCCGCACGCATACATTGAAAAGCCGATACAACCAAGACGAGTCACTTTTTGGTGCGGATTTTGGTTCAGAGGCATAATTGGGCCATTTTTCTTCGAAGATGAGCAAGGAGTGGCCGTTACAGTCAATGGCGATCGTTATCGGGCCATGTTGAACGAATTTTTGTTCACAAAAATTGAAGAGAAGGATATTAGCAACATTTGGTTTCAACAGGACAGCGCTACGTGCCAGGCAGCCGAAGCTACACTTGATGTTTTGCGCCCTGTTTTTGAAGATCGCATTATCAGCTGCATAGCTGATGTCGTTTGGCCACCTCGGATCTGCAATTTGACACCGTTGGACTATTATTTGTGGGGTGCCGTCAAAGATAATTGCTACGCCAACAAGCCAGAGATAATTGACGCTTTAAAGGACAATATTCGTGAAGCCATTGGTGAAATACAGCTGCACACAATCGATAATGTGCTTAAAAATTGGACCGATCGTGTACGCTATTGCATGGCGAGCCGAGGCAGCCATTTGAATTAAATTATTTTCCATTATTAACCGGAAGGATTGTACTTTCAATTAAAAAAAAAAAAAATTGAGAAAATATTCAGTAGTTTCTTTTATAGCATTTTCAAAAAAAAAAAAAAAATTATTTGACGGACCCTTTATATTATTTTGTTATTTAACGGTGTTTAAAAAATACAAAAAAGCTTAGAAAATTAACTAAACTAATTTAGAGTGGACAAACACAGATTTTTTGTTAATCAACATGGTAAGTGAAATTGAATTATTTACTATTTTGGTAATTCGCTGTTAAAATTTTGTGTGGGGAATTCTATAATTTGCCTCATAATTCGAGAGATCGAATTACTGGAAAACGTTGTAGAATGATCATGTCATAATAGAAAAGACTTGAATAAATCATTAATGATTTGACGTGTTGTAGTGGTGAAACGCTGGCATACAACACAAATGGCCCAGGTGGAATCCCAGCAGAGAATATGACAAAAAAATAATAATAATAAATAATTGTTTAATGAAGAGCCTTCGATCTTCCTCTAGCAAATCCATCTAATGAAGCGCCCTTGACCTTATAGCTTCTCTCTGGCGATGTTGACAAACGTCAGACGGATGAACAGTAGAAAAAGAAGCCATCTACTGGGAAAAATTACAATGCTAAGTAAAGATCACACAATGGAGATTAATCATCTACTTAGCTTGAAATTCAACATGATTACTGAAACTGAATGCTTTGTGAAAAACTCCTTAGTGGAGTGAGGGAAGTAAGATCAATAATGATGATATCTGATATCTATGAGCTGTGTTAATATTAAGCAGTCGAAGTTTTAGAATGCTCTGCTCAATAAAAATTTACTAACCATAGCATTCGCTGGAACAATTTAGAAAATTTAAGTGCCTCTTCTAAAATTATAATAAAATACCTCACATTACGTTGCCAATATTTTACAAACTTGCAGGAGATATCCAGGCTACCTATTAAATCAGGATATTCTCTTGATCCATCTTTATTGATTAATTAGAGCGCAGATGTAACTTGTGTACACATCATTTTACTATAGTAACTACAACAGAAAGTGATCTAAAAAGATACAAGATTTTGTACCCCTGTCGTTTAATACATCGCTTAAATAAATAAACAAAAGATAAAAACAACAATGTACTTGTTTACAAATAATAAAACATCCTACAACAAAGCTAAGAGCAAACGAAACAAATAACAAACAACAATGACTGAAACAAACAAGTTGTTTATCATCAGATGCTGCATAAGAACTGAATAGAAAGAAATGTACATAAAAAGATCATATCAGAGACAACGAGAAGGTCGAGATCTTCCGGGATGTCACTTACTCAGCCATATAAAAAGCACATCGATGCGGACAGCAGTCAGTTTACTTGGTGTAAATTCAGCATGTAGAGTGTTCATTGGTATAAGCACAGAGCAGCGAGTAATTGGAGCGATCTCAGATTCTGAAGAGAGTTTAGTGTGAATAACCTCTAGTTGAAAAGGTCGTGATCGAATATAAGTTGTGACAACGATCGGTTTGAAGATTTTTAGGAAGAAAGATATGTGTAATACTTATTGTTATTGTTTTACTCAAAGTGTGTGAACAGAGAGTAATTAAGGGTAATTTTTATTGCTTATAAAAAGCAGTGGAATACAAAACTGTGTTAATACAATTAAAAACCAAACGCAAATTTATTTTTGTTTAAACTGCAATCTACGAACTTATTTAATTAAACGTTTTTAAAAAGTAAAAACGAAAAAGTCTCTGGCAAAACGCCTTTTCATTCATTTACAAATAGAAATAATTAAAGTAAAATTATCAATTTTGTAAGTAGGTCTGACCCCTGCGAACATTCGCACTATTCCTGAAATCTTGCACACACAAGTTCTCTGAATTGCTGTTCAAACTGGTTTCTCCTTCGGCGTACGGAATATCATTTCTGTTTACAACCTCAGGATTTTGATCGGATGCCCTCTTTGTGGAATCACTATCATCCATGCTTACTTTATGTCCTAGTCAAAGTAGTCGATGTATTCAGTATAATGTTGTCAATGCGCTTCAGTATAATGTTGTCAATGTACAACTCGTAAGAGCTCATGATTCATACGACTACTCCGTCAACGCAAATTGGCCCATAAATTTTATGAACAAATTTTCTTTCAAATACTCCAAGAACAGCTTCATTCGTTTGTGAAAGCACCCCATCATCAACACCATATAAGAACACGGGTATGATAAACGATTTTTTAGAGCATTAGCTTCGTCTGGCGATAGAGTGTGCTATTTTGTATTATTGGACCCATCCAACCTTCGCTTACAATATCTGTTCTATCGGACCCATCTGACGGCCTAGACCAAGGCTTTGTAATTGTAAATATGAATTATATACAGGCATTAAATGGGTCTTACGAACGAAGATGTATGTGTTAAACAAAAAAATAATAATAATTCTTTGATTGTAAAAAAAAAAATTGTGATTACTTTGGTGGAAACGCTACCTATTGATAGCTTTAGAAACTCTACGCCAAGAAATCCAAGTCCAGAAGTCTCAAACTAACGTCGCAACTTGTGACAAAAGAGAATAAGTATTAATCACATAATAGTTAGAATCATTTAAAAAAGGCTGGCTACTCAAATAATATTCATGTTCGTGTGCTACATAGAGTAACGAAAATACATTTAATTGGCTTACCAATCAATTATATTCTCTGCTGCACACAACTTGTTCGTTTAAACGAAAAAGCGACTAGAATTGGCCAATAAAAGAATTTTTTTTCCGTCACTCCTCAAAGCATCCATTGCTTTGTTTCAGTTTCTTTAATCAATTTGATCATTCAAGCTGAGTAGACAATTAATTCACTGCAGCTTCCTCCATATGATTTTGCGTAGTGAAGATCATTGCTAATTGGTGGTTATCTTTACTTTAGCATTGTTATTGTTTTCACAGTAGGTAGCGTGTTTTCCTGATCATTCGTCTGATGTTTGTCATCATTGCCAGAGGTATGCGTGAAGGTTAGAGGGGGTTTCTTCTGTATTTTTTAGATGGAGTTGGACACTTAAATTTGTCTTCATCCTGTCCTCTGGTGTGGCTCGAACCTGAGTCGTTTGTGTTGTTATGCGTGCGCTCTAACCGCTACACCACTCCACCCACAATAGAAGATTTATATCATGATAATGCCTGGTCAAACATATCTTTGATGAACCCATAAAAAGTAGGTTGTACTTAAGTAAAAAGTTTTCTATAGCACAGATTTGCATTCTTTACCTATGATTTTTTCCATGTTGGCAAAACTCTCTTAAGAGTAATGAATGTGTTCGAAAAACGGCATAAAGTAATGGACAATAAAAGTTTTGAAAAAATTTTAAAATTTTTTAAATTATCCACCATAGGGACTTTAAAAACACGTGTAGTTCTCTATAAAAACTCTTTCTTCAGCCCAAACACATCAATATGCATTAAGCAACGCATTTACTCGTTTAAGTGCAAATGAAAATTCTGACATAAAAATACTCAATAACATCATTTTTTTTATTTTATTTTTGTTGTTGTTGCAAAATTCTTAAAAAAATACTCGTATATTTGAAAATATATAAAAATCAATAGTCATAAAATAAAATCTACATACCATGACCAGAGAGAGACAGAGAGATGTACTGTTTTCTCAAGATGTGTCTGGTATTTTTTGAAGTTTCATTTAAATTTTAAAATCAACAGACAAATATTAAATGAAAATATTTATTTTTCGAGATACTCGTCTCAGATTCTATTGTTCTGATGTTGCTGCTATTTATGTTTTAGACAATTTTTTCTTGTTAAAAAAAAAAAAAAAGATTTTGTTGTTCAAGAAATCAAATCAGCAAATACGTTAAACGAACAACAAGCAAGTTGTAATGATGAAAGAAACTTCCATTAAAAGGCCTTGTCTTACCAAAAAGGAAATAAAAACAAGTAACCCAGCAAAAATTTTCAAGAAAATGCGAAAGAAAAATATTTAAAAGAGTTTACAAATGAGCAAAGAAGACTGTTGCCACTGCAATTTTTTATATAAATACAACCTTAGAAATTATAGATTTTAATACAAAATTTTTTGTAAAATATCACTGGGCTATGCTTGTAATCATATTTTATTTGAAAATAACACCCACATAATGCCCAAATGTTTTATATACTTTTCATCTTGTTGTTGTTGGTTGCAAGTTGTACAAACTGTTTGCGGTTTCAACATAAACATCTTTAAGATGAAAACAAACAACTCCTTTGCAAAAAAGAAAAATCTACTCAAACCATGTGCTGGTTGGTGTTCAGTTGGTCTCATATTTTATCTTCAAATGCAAAATTCTATTTTTAGATAGAATATGAGGAGATTTGGAATAAGTTTTGTAAGGTCTGTTTTGAAAACTTAAAATAAAGATATTTGGTAAAAAGAAAAAAATTAAAAAAACAGAAAATACTGTAATGATAACAAGACTAATGCATTTAAATAGAAAAAATGTTTAAAAAAATATATAAATTTTGTCGATGTCAAAACCGATTCTTTAGTCACTATGGAAGCGTTCAAAAAAGTCTGAACTCAAAAAAAAACAAACATACCTTAACTGTCAAGGTTTTGCTCGCTAGTTTCTTCAAGAACAAGAATTATTGACATTTCATATACCGATTAGTCAAAAGGACATGGAAATGCTGGCTGTGACGATTTCTCTGAACAACTGGGTAGCAGTTTTCTACAGACTGAAATTGTGGTCATAAATATTGCCACGCGACATATGTATACATCGGGTGGGCCATTTATCGGTTTTAATTTGAACCAGCGTTATTTCGAATCTGGCAATACTTATGTCATTCTATTCCATCACAAAATTGAGTATATTATCTCCGCTGAACGAAATGAATCGATTTACACTTGAGCAACGTTTATTGGAAGTTTATTTCCAAAACAAAGACAAAGGTCGTACAAAATTTGGTAGCAGAGAAGGATCAACGTGAAACTTGTTTCATTGTTGATGCGCCAAGATGTAAGTGTTCTCGTATAGTGCGTACACCCGAAAATATCGTAGGTGTGGCTGAAAGTGTGCGTGAAAATCCATCAACTCGTCATTTTTCTCAAGAATTGAACATTTCACGCAGCAGTTTACATAGAATTTTGCGAAAAGATGTCGGTATGAAGCCTAACAAAGTTCAATTGGTTCAAAAGTTAAAGCCGCATGACCATCCGCTTAGTATTCGTTTCGCTAGATGGGCCAACGAGAAAATGCACGATGATATCGATTTTGCCAAAAAATGAAGCTCACTTTCATCTCACTTTGTCGTTAATAAGCAAAATTGCCGTATTTGAGGCTCAGAAAACTTAAACGTGGTCTTACAGAAGCCAATTTACCCATTACGAGTGACTGATTTTTAGAGCTTGTAGAGCGGAGGCATCATTGGCCCATATTTCTTTGAAAATGAGTACGGTAAACGAAGACCCCTATCGCACCATCATAACTGTTTTTTTTGTGCCCGCTCTTAATGGTATTGATGTGAACGAAATTTGGTTTCAACAGGATGTGCAACTTGCCACACATCTCATGCCACAATCGATTTATTGCTTCAAACGTTTAATAGCCGTTTAACTAGCTGAAATGGTGATGTCTCCTGGTATGTAGAGAACGACAACTATTAAAGATTTATAATCTATCCTCATGGTAATTGCAGAAATCACACTTGATAAAAGCTATCTATATATGCACACTTTATACAAATGAATGCGTATTTGTTTTGAGACTGTATGTAGCTAAAAAGCAGAATCTACAGTGACTTTCTGGAACAAACAAATGATTGGACTTTGACCGAAAAAAGTGACAAATGGGGGATAAAGAGTAAAAAATATAACTAAGATTGCATTTAAAACAATAATTAAGATGGGGATAGCGAAGCACACCGGGTTTTAACTAGTGAGTCATAAAATGTTTTTTTTTCCCAAATATTTTATAATTTTTTATAAAAATAAAATTTCTTCATTTAAACTGCAATATTATTTCAATATTTATCTTTTAACATTTACTTTTTTAATTTCCATTTAAGTTTCTTTAACATTTCTTTGTAGTTTAAGAAAATGAAATATTTTTGTTTCGCTTTTGCCTTAATAAAGTTCTGCTGCGGCGGTGGTAGCTGACTTTGCTATTAATTTAATTAACATTTAATTGGCCTTTGTTACACAAAAAGAAAAATGAAATAAAATTTTCTCTCTTTTTGAAACACACGGCAGGCGAAGTTTTCGACGAAATAAAATTAAATTATAATTATTTGTTGAGGAATTAAGCAAAATAATTAATTGCAAATATAATATCCTAGAAAATGCTCCTGTAGAAGAATATTTTTAGATTTAAGGAAGTTTAATAAAGAAAAGCACGTCAAAAGCATTCTTTTATGTATTGATAGTGATTTTAAAAGATGTTGTTAAAATCGAAAATTTTTTTAATGGAACCAACATTGTATGTTCTAAAGGTTTTATTAAAAAACTGGCCTTACCCATGCGGCTTTGCCCGGAAAAATATATATCGTCTTATGTAATCCAAAAGCCTTAAGTTACAAAAAAATCGATATCGACTTTTTGATTGATTAGGATGTTGTTCAAATTACTAAGTTTTTCGGCTGTTAATTTATTCTCTTCGTAAATATTAAAACCAGGGTTGCTAAAAGAAAAAAATTCTACTACAAATTTCCCTGAAATGTGCCAAAATCAGCTGTATGGCTAACCTTTATTATATAGTCTTTTAATTTAAATATCATACATTATTTATTGATATTTCTATTATAATTCCTAAAAAATTAGTTTTGTTTTATTTTTCTATAAAAAACTTAAGGAATTTTTAAGGAATAAAAAAATGCATACGCTTTGTTTACATTATTTCAAACGGCAAGCACAATTACAACAAAAAAATATGTGTGTGAGAAATAAAGTATTTATATCAGTGGCTTATTAGTCGTCAACGAAGGAGGGGGTGTAACGCATATTTTTTTTTTAATTTTTAATATTAATTTAATTAAATATTTTTTACAGCGTTTTAACTTCAGTGTATTAATCACTGATCACACCTGATTAAGATACACTCTTTCGAGATACAGGGTCGCACGGATTTTTACATTTCAACAGTTGAAAAAGAATATCTTATCAACCAGATATTTAGGGACAACAATTGTTTGTATACTGTCTCAGATTGATTATTTATTGATTTGAAGCCTCAATAAAAAAACAACGACTTCTTACTATGTATGAGAGATGCCTTCCTCCCACTTTTGATGATTTGTCATTTAGACCAAATTTTTTTTTTCTCTTAATTTTTATTTACAATCTATCTATTTACGGACAATAAGTAAATTTGATAGAATAAGGTAATATTATTTGTTGTCCTCCACTGAGAACAACAATATACTAATACAATTTGTATACTGATATTATAATATAAAGGTTGTTATATGTACAATTCAAAGTAACTTAAATAAATAACTCATGAAAGGCAAATACATACAAGTAACAAAAATAAATAAATAATTAATTTCGGAATGGCAAATCCAAAATGTGATATCTTTTTAATCGGTTTACTCCATTGGTGTCATCTAGAAGAGCAATGGCTAATGGATTGTTGTGGTAAATTAATCTTTGTAAATAGTTCTCACTTAGCCTTCTTATTTCGTCAGCAACCTTTGGAATGAATAGATAGATCATTGTAGATCGAAAAATTTGAAACAAACCATGGAGCATTGACAATAGATCTCAGCGTTTTTAATTGATACCTTTGCAGTATTTCAATATTTGAGTTGCTGGCTGTTCCCCAGATTTGTATTCCATAGGTCCAGAATAATTTTAAATTGTTTTATAAATCATAACCTTGCTCCGCAAATTTAATCGAGATTTTGGACCTAGTAGCCAAAATTGGCGTCTTGTTTTTATATTCAAATGTTGCTTTTTTACTTTTATATGATCCTTCCATGTTAACCTCCTGTCAATAAATACTAAATACTTAACGCAGCCCTTTTGAGGGATAGGATTATTGCTCATACGTACTTCAGGGCAGTTACCCCGTCGTAAGGAGAATGTGACATGGGTGGACTTATCGCTGTTGATTTCGATATTCCACTTGTTTAACCAATTTGAAGAATATTTGATGCATTGTTTGGGCAAGTATCAGCTGTTAAAATGGCTGTGTCGTCTGCATAGGTTGCGACTAAGACGTTTTCAATAATCAGAATATCTGAAGTAAAAATTGTATATAGGATTGGTCCAAGCACGCTACCCTGAGGGACACCTGCTTTGATATCATATATTCAGAAAATTTAGCTTTAACCATTCAAAAGATATACAAAAATCAATATTTTCTTTGTGTGGTAGGCACCATGCCTACTTATGCGAGTTCAGCTCCTTATTGGCTGACAATTTGTGTTAACTACGAAGTCATTTATACTAAATTCAAAAACTTCCACTTTAATCGTTCTCAAAATTGGAAGTATTAAAAGTAAAATGTCCACTTGTCCAACCAATCCCATTTATATTTGATCCAGAAGAATATGTGCATTGAATCAACGTGCCAAATGCTATGAAATATCATTAATAGAAGCAGAGATAAAATAATGACATCCTACAGAGCTCCCTGTTGAAAACATTTCACTTTTTTTTTAAACCTTCTCATAGCAATTAAGAACAAAATTGCAGAAGGAGCTATCCAATTTGTTTCAGTCATTTTCAAGTTTTAACAGAACAGAACAAACCAAATTCCATTTTTATATAAATAAATAAAAGAAATCATAATTAAAATTTATTTAAATTGTCAGCTTTTTTTTCTGCATTATAACATCAGAATTATGCATTTTACTCAACTAAGTACACCATGTGTAAAACGTAAAAACAATAAACTAAACAGTTTTGAATCATCCCCTTTTGAAAAAAATAAATAAATAACTACAAATTACTTGGCAACCATTACAAATATCAACGACAACAAATTTTGTTTATTTAAAAAAAATAATAATTCAATTGTCATATATTTTCCTTATCAATATAAAATACAAAATTTTTAATATTTTAGTAATAAAAATAATTTAATAAATTTCTTGATTTAAGTTGACCGTTAATAGTTTAAAGAATATAACTTAACTTGCAAGTGGAACGGATTAAATAAAACAAACATGGTAAGTGTTAACAAAAACGAAAAGTCAAAGGAGTAAAGGCAAAAATAAAATAATTGGTAATCCTTTTAAACCACTCGGGCAATCAGTTTAACAGTAAAACTTGAAACATTTATATACTCAAGTGCTCGTATTGAATAAATGAAACAAAAAGGGAAGAAATAAAAAATACTATAAAGCCGGGACGTCTATCAGAGTAAAAAAGCAAAAAAAGAGTTTTTTTTTTAAATGTTACGCTAAAAAATTATTGTTCTTGCAACAAGAGAAAGAAGGAAGAAAAACAACCGTTTGTTGACATAACTTCTAAAGGATTCATAAATCTACTTAATGTTGCAAACCATAAAGAATTTGGAATCCCCAAGCCATATTCCTTATGATTTTAGATCAGTTACAGTTGTAGGTAACGACGGTCCATGGAATTTATTCTCCTTTTTCCAGTCTACAATTTCTTTAACATATCTGAGTTTTCCTAATGGTCACCAGCAGTTCTGAAATCCTAGAGATGGATATCCATCTAAATCTTTCGAGAAGTACACATTAACATAATCGTTAACATTTGGCGTCTTCAACAGAAGGCAACGCGGTTTTCTGTTGCAAAAACGTATTTCCAAAGTCAATATTGCCATTTATCAATGACTGTTAACATATGTTTGGTATTCTGTAAGAAAAATTGACGCTGCTGTTTTCTTTAATTGCCTTTGATTTTATTTACAGTGTTTTTGGTGGTGTCTTGTTTTAAAAAGCAGTTAAGATTAAATACAAAATTAAAGACTCTGCGCTTTATCTTATAAATTTGAAAATTTCCGTAGTTGTTGGCGACGCCAAATAGATTGAATATGTGTTCCACTGTTTCTAATGCCCATAAGCATTGAGTAGAATCTACCAAATCCGTGATTGCCATCCTCTGTGGATGCAGTTTTCGCAATGGTCCGTAAGAAAATCAGTCAGCAGTTTCAGGTCGGCCTACGCATGCGCTCAAATTGTAAAATAATTACCCCTTAAGAGTCTAATATTCCAAGTATTTATCAAGTTCTCAATCTTTAATTGAATTGAAAATAATAATAACCAGTGCTTAATAGTAGGGCTCCGTACCCATATAGAGTATTAATAATTTGTGGCCCATTGTTTCCTATAGGAACCATATCTTTGAAGTAAAATCGAGCTTGTGTGGCTACGACCTCCTATTTAATCAAGCGTCATTCTTAGATTTAGATTTTGGTTGGCAAATTTTTTATCATGTTCATGTTAAGTTAGTTTATATGAGTCGCTCGCATTTCGCGAGTTCAATCAGAGAGCCTATGGCCCATTGCGATGCCCTCAACAAGAACAAGCCGGACATGGAGGGTCCCAGAACAGATTCCCGCCTAAAGGCCTAAAAATATCAGTTCCCTGATTTGAGCCCAACTTCTACAGTGACACATCCCTATGTCATTGAAGGAACATACACCCAAGTGCTTTAGTCTAAGCTCCCTTATAGCAGGACAGTCGCAGAGAAGGTGTTTCTCCTCCTCTTCAACCTGACAGCTTCTACAGTAGCCATAACCAGGGTATCCCATGCGCTCCAACATGCGGCCTATAATAAAATGCCCGGTAATTATGCCCGAAATAAGCTCGATCAATCCTATTCCAAGCCTAAGAAGAGTTTTTCCATAGAAAGAGAAGACTTAAGCATTTTGGACATTCTACAAGTGGTGATATTGTTCCACCTGTGTTCCACCTTGCTCAGTGCCCATTTACAAAATCGACAACACACATACAATAAGGAGGCATGCACATCCACCTATACGAAAGGTAGAGAGGACCCTATAGTAGCGAACTCATCAGCAATTTTGTTATCTCGCATGTACGCATGACTTGGAATCCATATCATTTCGACATGATGTCGCTTCAGCTGGGCCAGTGAGCGAATGCAGCTGAATTGATATTTCGATTAAATCACATAAGAGTCAAGAGCACCAATTGCGGCGAGACTGTCCATATAAATACTATTAGGCCTCGAGGGTCCGAAATTTAGTTCTCGGATACGCCTAGCAGCCATATATACTATATAGCGTAGACATCCGCCTGAAAAAACAGTGCAATCATCAGGTAGTTTGAGAGATAGTCTGAGGTCTAGATCATCAGGTTAGAAACCAGACCCTGTACCCATTTCCATCTTCGAGCCATTAGTATAGACCGCGACTGTGTCATCTCGAAGGACAGATCCAGCAACCCACTCATCCCTAGAAGCTAGAAGCCCTGGTAAGCTCTACCAAAGTTCAAAGTATGTATCGACCAATATGTCCAAAGCGCTAAAGTTGGTCCGCACACTTTCTGTAGGATGGTATCATGTCCAAGGCGAACGTGCCTCAGTCAACCCGAATCCTTGAATCGAAGTGACGACTTTGCAGGGACACATTTGATAAAAATCTCCAGGGTGGTATACGCAGCATTGTCTTCAAACCGACCTGAAAAGCGGAACTAATAGCATCAGAGATTTCAAGATAGTCTAGCCTCTGCGCCCTATTCAGAATGGCCAGATGTGACCCAATATTCACCGTCTTCCCCCAGACAAGGTCGCTATAGGTTAGGATTGGTCTAATTACAGCAGTGTTAATCCAATATAAGACCCCATTGCGCGTTTGACTAGTCACAACCTTCCTTATTCTTCCCATGCCCTAACTGGAGGTGATGGACATGCTCCTAAGCATGTTCCCTATCTAAATCGATATGCTCCGGTCAACACTCAAATTATACAGAGCATCGGCTATGGAGAATATATTCACATTGTTAAAGGCACCTTCAACATCCAAGAAGGATCATTTAGAGATACAAAGAAACAATTTGTTGACAGATGGTACGAGATACGTACTATACGGTGAATATATCAAAACATCCTAAGTTAAAGGAGTGCATTTTAAAAGTGTCTGTTGCAATCAAGAAAGAGCACATTGCCTGTTGCTCTTTCTTGATTGCTTTATTCAAATAGGCGAGATGAAAGCATTTAAGGTTAGAATTGATCGTTTCGCTAGTTTGTAGTAACCCATAATGGCTACTGCACATAGGCGGGTCATAATTGATCTGTTTAGCCTTATTATCTTGATCGAATACTATATCTTTTCTAGTAGTGAGTTATGATAGCTCTTTATTGATTGTTTTATTCAAAATAGTCGAGCTGTAGACAGTAGAGATCAGGACTGATTTTTTCGCCTGGTTCTAGTAGCTCACAATTCCGGCACCCAGGCCGATCTTGAGCCTTCTCAGCATATTGTTCATTCCACATCCGGGTTGGCATTTTTTAAAGCGATAATTGTTAAATAAACTTCTTCTCTCACTTTAAATATAAAGGCTGATTTTTTAACCGTTTCAGATTTAAAATTAAAAAAAAAAACAGAAAATTTGCAAAGTGAATGAATTATTTATTTGGGAATAAATTTAAGCCTGCCGTATATTTTGTAAAGATTGTTTCATGTAAATATTGCCCGTGGCTACGCTGTAGGCGGTCCATCGGTGGGCTTAAATTTTGGAATCCTTTTTTCAGCATTTCGTATATATTGTAAGACTTCACATATCCCCATAAAAATAGTCTCATGGTATCAAATCGCATGATCTTGGCGGCCAATGGTCTGCTCCAAAACGTGAAATTAATTGCTCGCATGCTGTGTGGCATGTAGCACTGGCTCGTTGAAACCACATGTTAATGGAATGACAACCATTACTTAGCCTTTTTAACATTTTGCCATATGTCGTGAATCTTTTTTACACTAAAAAACCAAATATCAAAACACACGTTATTTTAAAATATTCTTCAATAAATAAATATTCTTCAATAACTGACCTTAGCTGCAAAGCCAACGTTTCTTTAAATATAGGTTGAACTCAAAAAATGTTAATGTAAAAAACCTCAATGTGAAGTCAAGCTCAATTAAATAATATTGTCACAAGTTGACATTTAAAATTCATCTTGACAATTTGAACTAAAAAATGTCACCTCTTTAAATTTAGATGCCGGTTTTGTTTTAAGATTCGTTAAGTCAATAGTAGAATAAGTTTAATTATTGTTTGGCTTAAACTTTAAAATATTTATTTACAAAAATTTTTTAAACCTTTGTCGTGTCTACATACAAGCCAAACATTGATTTTTTAAATCCTGGATATTTACAATTTATCACACATTTTTAACCAGAAAAAGAAAAGGAAAAATATGTGTAATTTTTTCGAAGGCATTAAATATCTATAATAAACACTTGCTCTACGCTCTTAAATAAAATCTGCTTTTTGGCGCCAAAATAAAAATAAATGAAACAATCAGTTCATACACGCTATACTCGTCGTAGTCATCAGCCAGTATTACTTCGCGGTTATTTTACTTTTCAAACACTGGCATTGGTCCATCGAATGCCATTTCTGGTTTATTTTCATTTCTCGTTAACAGCTCTGGCGAAACAACAGCAACAAATTGTATTTGCGATTTTTTCTTTTTTTATTTTTTGAATAATTTGCAGCCATAAAATATGCAATAAGCCAACATCTGTTGCGAGAAATTGTTTTCAAAGCCGCGTCATCATATTATTTAAACACAATTTCTTTCTTTTTTTCCTGTTACTGCTTCTGTTTTATTTAAAATAAAGAAAAAAAGTGATAGGGAGAAGAGGAGGGGGGGCAATGAAAGCAGGGACGTATAAGACATTTAGAGAATTAACTCAAACATCCAACTGCTAAGGGCACAATTTTAGGAATCCATTCAACTTTCTTGTGTTTTTACTTATTAGTCACTTTTTTATGTATATGCCGCCCTATATTATGGCCACCACTGTCTTTTTAAATTTATTTAATTCGTCACATACAATTACATATTGTTTTTGTAAAACACTATTTGGACATGTATATAAATAAAGGATTTTACAAAAACAAAAACTACAAAAAATTTAAGTGAAAAGCAGCCTTAAGCTAAACAACTCTGCTCGACAACTACTATCAACAGCAACAAATTCGAACCCGAAAAAAAATGAATAAAAATTGCAAAATATTTTGTTTGCCATCATACAACGTCGACGAATATCAAGAAAATTTCAATATTAAAATAATAAAATTAAACTTATGGCAGTCAAAGGAGAAAATATTTTAAATATTTTGGCACTTTTTGTACTTGTTGTTGGTGTTGTTATTCTATTTAACGAAAAAGGACCTTGACAAAAATAGAGAGAGAGAGAGAGAGAGAGAGAGAGAGAGAAAGAAAAAAGGAACATCATTTGCATATCATCTCGTTTATAACAAATGAAATTGAAACGAAAAAATACTCGTATTTACTGAATACTCAGTTGAACATAAACTTTAAGTCTTTACAACAACTACAGGCTCTCTTTTTATAAAATGATTGTATGCGAGTATTACAACAATAACGAATGAAATAATAAATGCATTTTAATATTTAAACTGTCGAAAGATTTTCAGCCTTGAATTCTTTAAAGAAAAATAAAGAAACGTCAGCCAGAAATAAATTTCCATAAAATATATGGCAGTTAGCAGCATATTGCATATAAAGGATTTCATTTAATACTCGCAAAATGCAATTGTTTTTTTTTTTCAAAAAGCCTTAAACTGTCTTAATGCTAAAAAGTATGCTTTAAATTTTTACAAATTTTAAAGCCAGAAAATATGTAATCAAATTTTTATATTTCAAAATAAATCGTCAAGTAAATGCAATTTGTTATATAAACATACAAATTACTGATGGTTATGTCTCACTATATGATACCCCACATCAACCATCTATAGGCTGGGAAATTTATCGGTTTATATTTGAACCAGCGGTTATTTCGAATCTGGCAATACTTATATCATGTTATGGCAATGCCACTGACACAAAATTCAGTATATTATCTCCTTTGAACGAAATGAATGGATTTACGCTTGAGTAACGCTGGGATTTATTGGAAATTTATCATCATTTAAAATCATCTTTTCGGATGAAGCTCATTTCCATTTTGATGGGTAGGTTAATAAGCAAAATTGCCGTATTTAAGGCTCAGAAAACCTGGTCTTACAGAAGCCAATTCACCCATTACGAGTGACTGTTTGGTGCGGCTTAGAGGCATCATTGGCCCGTATTTCATATTTCGCAACCATTACGATCCATGGAGACACCTATCGCACCATGATAACCGATTTTTCTCCGTCCGCTCGTTATGGTATTGATGGTATTGATGTGAACGATGTTTGGTTTCAACAGGATGGTGCAACTTGTGACACATATCATGCCACAATCGATTTATTGTGTCAAACGTTTGATGGCCGTTTAATTAGCCGAAATGGTGATGTCAGTTGGCCGCCAATTTGGCAAAATTTCAAACCGTTTTTGTTTTATTGCATATTTAAATTTCAACTTTTAAATTGCCCTCTACAATACTTTTTAGAATTAAAAATTGTTGAAATAGAATTAAACATCTGTCAGCCTTGTCATGAATATTCCCCGGGAAATAAGTTCCCTGAGAAATCATTTTTCCCGTGAATAAAATCCTTCTATTCCAAACAATCAGGGAAAATAGTTTTCGGGAAAGCGAATTTTTACTTTTCGTGTTAAAATTTATAAACTAATTTTAGAGCATACCTCACGGATTTAAGTTTTAACTTTTTATCATATACTGAATATTGAAACTTTATTAAATTGATAACTCCTAAAAATATGTAAAGAAAACTGAAAACATTTTTTGTGTATTCAATTTGTTTATAAGTCCGTCCTGAGTAATCGATTTTGACAGGTAGATCCAGCTAATAAAAGTGTTATAAGATATACATACACTAGTGGCAAAAACTAAAGCAATTGATGTTACACAGCTACGTTTTGGCCAATGTAATGCCTTAGAAACAACTTAGACGGAAAATTTTTCTGTTTTTTATTAACAATCTATTCACAAAACAAACAAAAAATGAACTTATCATTTACTTTTTTAACAGATATTTTGTTATCAAAATAATGAAAAAAGTCTAAAATATGCCTGCTCAAAACTAAAGCAACTTTTGTATATCTGTCAAGGAACTTCAAAATTAAATTAATAGTCGTAGCGTAACCTTTATTTTTAATGATAACAATACACCTTCGGAGCATTGCATCAACAAGACCTTCAATTTGAGTTTCAGAAACGGTGTAGCACACCTCCTGGACACGAATAAAAATGGTGTGTTTTTTCTTCTTAGAATCCTTTTTTTACGATCTATGATGTTCCATAGACTTTAAAATAGGGTTAAGGTCAAACAATTTAGCTGGCTACGCGAGAACTCTTGCTTCTGAATTACCCAATCACTCTTTGACAAGTTTTTTATAATGTTGGAAAGCCCAAACCAGATGCATATTTGCTTGTTCATAAGGTAACATAACATTTTCTAACACATTTATATAAATAAATCGATCCGTTTTTTGATTAACTGGGCGGTGCCACGCCCATATACAATTTTTTTTATATGTCTATATCTTTCAAACAGTAATAGTAAGAGTTTCTAAATTTGGCTCAAATAACTTTGTGGTCAATACAAATTATCAGTCAAAAAGTGGGCGGAATCGAATAAGTAGGGGTAACGCCTCATATACAAAAAAAAATACTGATTTTTGTATATCTTTGGTACGGTAATAGTGAAAGGTTCTAAATTTGGTGGTAAATAACTTTGGAGTCAATACACATTATCAGTCGATATATGGGCGAAATTGAATAAGTGAGTGTGGCACCTCTGATACAAAGTAAATATTGATTTTTATATATCTAGAGAATGGCGGTTAGAATGGTAGTTACTGAAGTTGATCTAAATGACTTGGTAGTTAATATAAACCATTAATTTTAGTTCATTTTATTAAATTTTTCTTATGAGAAATACCTTTTATAGGTAAAGAACAGAAAGGCTCTCAGCAAAGCGGGTAGGGTTACTCTAGTTTATATGGCAGACATAAGATTATTTCGTATAAATTGTGGCGACTACCGAATATATTAAATCGATTAAAATACCTAAAATTACAACCCTGAAAAGATATAAGCATCGTTTAAAAAAAAAACGTGAAAGGGGAAAGAATATAGTGGTACCTCATGGCCGACAAAACAAAACCAATTGTCAAATGAAGATCTTCGAGATTATACGCCAAGACAACGTGCTCATTTACAGACGTACACATTGAACTGGCACAAATATGGCACAAAGTTATTGTTATTTTTTTTAATTTTTCAATGGAGAACCTCTTAAACACCTCTTTTTAGTAAAAAAAAAGATTTTATAAAAATGTGAAATCAATATCTTAATTTCAGCATGTGCCGCATGTACTTACGAACGCTGCATTAAGCTGGTTCTTATATGCCGCAAAGTTTTTTTTTTACATTTTCAATGGGGAACCTCTTTAATTGTTCTTTTTAGTAACATTATTCTTTTTGGAAACAAGACCGTTTGCTTGTTTTTGTTGGAACGTTATTTACAGAACATCTCTTAAAAGTTTCACACATTACTTCAGAATCAAGCAAAGAAATTTCTAGTACGGCATTTGATACTTTGAAGAACTGGAGTTTGCTGCAAAGAGTTCAAGCTTTCGTGTTTGACACAACATATTACGACAGATTAAATGAAGCTTACACACTACAAGAGATTAAATTGGGGCGGAAAATACCGTACCTTGCATGTCGCCACCGCAAATTCTTACCATTTTTTAAATAATGGACTTTACGGAAGAAATAGCAGCTTGTAAAACTAATTCAAAAATGTGGCGGCGACCACTCTATGGAACTTAACATTATTTTCACATGTTAAACTTAACATCCTTAATACAATTGTAAATTCCACACTGATCTATGGTGGTGAAACATAAAACATTGTCTCCGAGATACGCAGAAGATGTGTTTTGAAATCAATGACACCAAAGGTTTCTACAATTCTTTTGGCTCAGAATCATTCAGGCTGTGGTGCATTCCAACCAGAAACATATAAACATGAAAATGGACACACTCACATCCAAAAAAAATACACTTCTTACCACTTTTTGTGATATAATTTCAGATTAAACAGAGAAGTATTTTGCCTAGTACAGTACCTTTTAAAAGAAGTGTCTTGCATTTACACATACATTTTATTTTTCCCCTTAATATTCTGCTCAAGTATTATTTAATTTATAATTTATTTTTGCTTTCTTCCAGCCACCCAAAAAGAAGAAAAAAGCAAAGCCAAGTAAGTAATAATTGAAATTTTTTTTTTTATAAATCTTTGTCTTGTCTTAATATTAATAAATTATAAGAATAAAAGAACTTTAAGTGAAAACTTTAAAAGAAAATTACTTTTTTTTGAACATAACTTTCTCAATTATTAATTCCGCTAATAAAGAAATATCGACATAAAGAGATATTTATTTTATGACGAAAGATGACAAAGGCTAACAAGCGAAAAGAAAGTAAACAAAAAGTACATCCTTTGGAAGTACACCGCGATCATTGAAACGGTAAACACTAGGTCTCATCTCTTCATTTTAAACAAGGTACAGAGACTAGAATGACTTGATATTACTGGCTTCACTCTAGTGACAATGATAGACATAACTCTTCCGATAGAAATATAAATGCAATGCAAGAAAACATTATACAGGAAAATAGCAGGCCCAACCAATACCTTTACAAATTTCTTTGTAGCAATGATTAGGTGCGAACTTTGTTCTTCTGGAAGACAAAGTTTACTGATGGTTTCAAAACGAAAAAGGCATTAAGGCTCTTGTGTTTACTCTAATGAACTCGGCCTTTTGATCTCTTTAAGACTGCATAACGACTGCACCGTTTTCCAGGCGGATGTCTTTGCTACTGACAGAAAATTAATATTGATAATAATAATAATAATAATAATAATAATAATAATAATAATAATAATAATAATAATAATAATAATAATAATAATAATAATAATAATAATAATAATAATAATAATAATAATAATAATGCCTTTAAAATTTAAATCAATCATGCAGATTTCACAGAACTTTTGTTCACGATCAATAAACACGTGTTCTTACGCTCTTGCTTTTAATCGTCAATGAAACAGCGACGAGTGAAAATTTTCGCAAAATATTAAGATTTTTAATTTTTTTAATAAAAACAAATTCATTTCGATTCTGGACACCACTATTTTAAGTCCAACGTAAGGTCCAAGACTGTCCCAGTTCTCAGAAAGAATTTGATTAGACTTCTTACTGCAGTGTATAGAAGAAAATTTATCATTCATTTGATTGCCACTTTCATAACATGGAATATTTCAGAAATGTGTTGTTGACGAATTTGATCAAGCTATCCGCACAATGAATGCTGCTTTAAATCCAACGTAGCGATCAAGAATTTCCTATAGTAGTTCTTAGAAAGAATTCCATTACGCTTCATACTGGCGGTGTCTAGAAGATAACAAAACACCATATATTTGACTGGCTCTTTCTCCATGGACAACGGCTAGACCATCTTAATACAGCTTTTTTCACAACCTGGACTATCTCAGACATATATCTTTGACAAATTTGATCAAGCTTTCATGTGGCCACTTCAAAGAAAAGTTTGACGATATTTAGATGTAATCTTAACGGGGTTTTATTCCGCTTTGAAACATCGCTCCACCAAAACACAATCAAAGACGAATCTAATATTGGTCACAATTTCTTTGGAAAGACGCAGAGTTATTCACATTGATTATCTTGAAAACGATTACCTGAAAAAATAATCGTCTAGTCACAGAATTATACTGTTCTCGAATTTGTGTTTGCGAATTTTTGAACCGCCCTCGTAATTGTCATTAGTATGCATATCAATTATTGTTTTTTATTAAATTCTATATAACTCTCATACGTTTGTACTGGGTGCCAAGTTCCCATCACAGAATGGGCGCTATGATTGGCGTTGATGGTATTATTCTTGCCGATCTTCAGAATAATGCTGACATAGTAATTCCTTTGTTGATGGCTGTTTATAAGGCATGTAGGGTGGATATTATTCCGAAGGGGAGCAAAACCTCCCACACGGGTCTAAAGGACTTCAGACCCATCAGCCTGTCTTCTATTCTCTTGAAGAACTTAGAAAGGTTGGTAGACATGCATCTTCGTAGTACGATAGAACTTGACATATTATCTGCGCCCACACATGCCTAACGAGGGGCAAACTTGTTGAGTGCGCTTCACTCGCTTGTGGAGTATATGGAAAATGCCCTCGAGCACTGGGAATATAGTAAGCATTATTGGCTTTTCTGGATATGGAGGGGGCCTTTAACAATGTCACGCTGGATGCGAGTAAGTCGGCTATAGTAGGACTGAGTGCTCATTTGTCCGTGATTAGATTCATAGGGAAACTCTTGATCTACAGGGTCATTGTCTTCACTATAGAGTCTGCCGTCTATGGCAGTGGCCTTTTCAGCCATCCAAAATGGAGAGCTTATCCCAGTCAACATTTTGCTCGTGAAGCTGAATTATACGAGGCTCAAGACTGTAGCGTATGCGGATGTTGTTGCTGTGGCTGTGTCGGGCAAATTTTTCGATACACTTTGGCAGCGTTTTCAGACATTGTTAAGTGCTAATCCGGGGAAGACGGAATTGGTGTTTTTCACGCGTAGGTACAAAAAACAGTCTTTCCCTACCGCGCCTACACGGAGTGACACTGGGGCCGTCGGGGGTAATCCTGGACTCCAGAATACGTGAGCGAAGGTGGCAAGGGCAAACGTTGCGCCGCACGTGTGTCTTAGGACCATTGTCAAGCCCTGGGGTCTCATCCCTAGAATTTCCAAGTGGATTTTTGACACGGTAGGTAAGCCCGTACTAATGTATGATGCGGTTTTTTTTATTAAATTCCCATAACTTTCCATTAAGGAACATGGAAACTTCTCTCAGGCAATGAGCTGCTCGCGATTATATTTTTAGACACATTGAAAGGGACCTACAGTTTAACGCCAACTCCAAATGGCAAATGCATTGAGATGGGTTCAATAGTAGTAATACCCATAACCAGTTACTAGCTAATTTATGAGGTGATACCGCTGTTGAAAAACTTTTTCTTTTTTCAGATGGTCTGGCTGGGAATTGAACCGCAGACTTCTGGTTGGTAGGCGGGCGTCTTACCTACCATACCACAGCGGCATGCGGTTGTGTGGTGGAAATTTCTAGACAAGTCTACATATGGCGAAGCCTTAGACATGGTTCTGCGAAGTGCGGTGTCTGGCTAATCGATGTGCCTAACTAACTATATTATTTTTTATTTATAATTTATAACTTCATTGGGCCTTCTTAAATATTTAAATTTATTTTTAATTAAAATTCTGTTTTCATTAAATTTGATTTTCTTATTCTTTAATTCCTATTCTCGTTCATAAAACCTCTTTATATTATGAAAATTACAAAATATATTTGACATAAAAACAAACAAAAAAATTTACAATTTCACTCACATAACAACTGGGCAACTAAAAAAGACCACATATGGCCAATAATAATTATGGTCAATTAATTTTGGTCATGATTTTTGTGTGAGTAATTTACAAATGAGTTTAAGCCAACTTTGTATACTTTGTTAAATACTCCTCTATTGACCTGAAATATGCCAGAGACGACCTATACATACGCACATAGTTCAGCTCACAAAGACAGAACAACGAACACAATTCGCAAAAGAGAGAGGGGGTGGGGAAAAATTAATGGGAATTTCAATTAACCACATTAAAGGAATAGACATTAACACAACAATATATGGCCTAAAAACAAGACACTATTCACTGTAGAAGGTTACGAACATATAAACAACGTTGCCAAGCTCCTACTTCCCTTTTAAAGGCCATAAAATAGTAATTTAGTTTAAAAACAAAAAGAGTTGAAAATTAAAAAAAAAATATTTCTTAATTGTCTCTTACAAAAAAAGTTATGGTTGGGAAATGTGGAGAAATTTGGGAGAATATTCCTCTCAAGTGTAGTTTTCTACTCGTAAATGGTATTTTGTTTTTAACTTTTTCAAATACTTAATCAAGTAGCCTCTAATGCATCTATGTATGTATGTAACTCAGGGCCATAATCATTGTCTATATTTATCGTTTTTGACCATAACATTTTTAAACGGAAACGGACGATGTTGACACTGTATAGGAAAAAAAAACGAATATAAAACTTTTATGTTCGCATAGAAAAATGTCAATGTTAAAAATTGTTGTTTTTTGTTCCTCCAACAACATATTTTAATAAAAAAATAAAATAAAAGAAGACACACAACATTCAAACAAAGCCATTTAAAAAAATGATTTTCGAAAACAAACAAAAAATGCTCACTATTATCTGAACATCATCTAACAAATATTTCCCAACATTTTGTTTTTTAATTGTTTTTCCAACACATTTTTCTTTTCCGTCGTCGTTATATGTTCATACACCAAATGCGAGTAAAATAGTGAGAAAAAACACAAAAACTTTCCGTTTCTGCCTCAAAATAAAGTTTTTTTATGTTCATTTTTCCTTAGTGTTGCTAATGCCACAATGAGACAATTATGTTGCATGTTTTCATTCACAAAAAAATTAAGTAAAACCATTGCAGCTGTGACTGTTTTTTTTATTCATTTTCCCATTTCTCCCGCTTTTTTTTCACCATTTCTATTGGTTTTGTTGGCTCTTACAACTGACCGCACGCATAAAAGCCTGTTATTGACTTTAATAGTTGGATTTTGTAAAAATAAACTTAAAAAATATTTTTGGGAAAAATATTAGTTTCCACAACTGATTTTTTAAAGTTTTGTAGGAAAAGTTTCGATGTGGGAGGAAAAAGTATTTGAGTTGGGAGTTATTAAGTTCTAAGTGATTCTACAAAGAGAACACAGCGAAATCTTTTTATTATTATTTTTTTTAATGCACCTAGTTACCGCATTTTTTAACAAGCCTCGTATTGCAATTTTTAATTTTTTTTTAAATACTGTCGAATAAGAATTGTGTGTTCCATATGTATATATATCATCGTTCGAAGCGCTCTGGTCCTCTATGAAATTTGGTTAAACTAGCTAGATTGAGGAATAGAAAATAGATGCTCTTTAGGCAGTTTGCGAAATCGGGTCCAATTTTGATTATAGTCTCTACTTGAGGGTGAGGCTTGGCATGGTGTAGTGGTTAGAGGCACGCATAACAACATAAGCGACTTAGGTTCGAGCCTCAACAGAGGACATCTTGAAGAAAAATTAATTTGTGATTTCGAATATTGAATAAAGATGCTTCAACTTCCTTCTAGACAACTCCATCTAAAAAATAAAGAGAAGCCCACATGATCAGGAAAACACGCCACTTACTGGGAAAAAATTACAATGCTAAAGTAAAGATCACCATCAATTAGCAAGGATCTTCACCACTACGCAAAATCATGTGGAGGAAGCTACAGTGGATTAATCATCTACTTAGCTTGAAAGATCAAATTAATTAAAGAAACTGAAATAAAGCAATGAATGCTTTGTGGAAAGCTAATAAGCTTCCTAAAGGAGTGACGGAAAAAAATTTTTGAGGTGAGGCTAGGTTTTCGGTCGAGTAAAGCGGGTGAGTGATGGAAGCGTTCAAGATAATTGATTGTATCTGGATGGTATAGTAAGTTTGGTCTTAGTTTAAACCTTTGTTAAAACTATACTGTCTTCACTAGCAGGTACAAGATACTTTATTTTATATTGTCTAGTATTAACGGGACCGTGCTTAGATTGATTCCTGCGGTCGAATATCTGACCCTTATTCTCGATCCCGAGCTAAGTTTGAATGCTGAGAGGGCTCGCAAGGCGGCTTCTTTTGTGTAGAAGAGCAATGGGTGCGAAATGGGGACTCACTTCTAGCGTTATTTGCTTGATTTACTCGACGGTTATTGAATCTAATCTTCTTAAAGGAGTGGTGTGCTGCTGGACCACCTCCGATATATTTTGTAATGTCAGACTCCTCGATAAGGTCAGAAGATCTACTGCGATTCAAATCACAGGTGCGTTGTGTTATGTAACTTCTACTAAGACCTCTGGTTTCCACCTGGAATGCTCGCCAGCCAACAGGCTTAACTAAGCACTCCTGTATTCTGAGGAACCGCGGGTCCTGGGTGGTATCTAGATGCTTGACCTTAGGGTATCTCTCCGTCTCCCAGACCACTGGAAATTTATGGAGAGTGGTGGAGCTTCTACCACCAACATATATATTTTATCGGATGGCTGGGTTGCTATCAAATCTCTTCCAGGTGTGATTTTCCTTAGAATACTCTCACGGTAGTTTTGTGTCTTTTGTGTTCGTGGACACAGGGACGTCCCAATGACTATTTACCATGTTGAAAAATTGGTGAGGAGTGGTGTAGCTTCTAACACTAACATACAAGTATATATTTTTTATTAGTATCCAGGCGGCTATCAGAATTCTTTCAGGTTAGGTCATCTTATGGGATATTCCCATAATAGTTTTGTGTCCACCTTATTTGGGTTCGTGGACAAGGGGACATACCGGATAACTGTGCTGTTGATCAACTCGCTGACACAGTCCTTTCGGACATCCATCGACACACGAGGGTGGGTATACCTCTTACCTCCGTTAAGCTAAGCAGAACTATTTGTTGGAAGCTGATAGACAATGCGTTGAATGCTATGATGACCTAGTTTCCGGCCTATTTTAGGGAATTGTGCTTCTATATGATACATAATTGTCAGAACCGGTTAACTTGGACTTGATGACAAGCACAGCCGCATCCCTCCATGTGGTATCACAATGGGCCGACTTGTACAATGAAGATTGCCTTAGAATGGCTACGCTGCCACTCGTCCTATCCTATCCTATTATTCTGCCTAAAAACTACTAATACAATTTCTTTCTCTTGTCACGTTTTCTTTGCAGTGCTCATCGATGGCGTCGATACCTCTGAAATGGATCGTGATCAGCTGGAGGAATTTGCGTTACGCCTTAAAGCTGAAATGGATCACGAAAGAGAGGAGCGCAACTTTTTTCAAATGGAAAGAGACAAAATTCGAGTTTTCTGGGAAATTACACGTGGCCAACTTGAAGACGTCACAAATGCGCTACGAGAAAAGGATCATGAAGTAGAAATGACACAAGAAATAGCCGATATTGAGACCAAACAGATTATGCAACAGATGAAACATTTACAATTTGAGAATAGCAATAAAATTGGTGAAATACGAGCAGAGGCCATGACACAGTTAAAATTATCACAAGAAGATCATGTGAAACAGGAAATGGAATTGTTAAGTGATAAAAGAGAACTAAAAAGAATGCTAACGGAAAGTGAGGAAATGCATGATCTGCAAATACAACAATTGAAAGTGAAGCACATTGAGGAGTTACAGTAAGTTAAAAACCGTATTGCTATGGCTAAGCTAAAGTGAAAATATTTCTTTATTCCTTTGAAGTGATATGCGTACCGGTTTCGAAAGGGAGACCAAAGATATGACACTCTTGCATGAGGAGAAAATGTTGGCCTTAAAATCTGAAATTGAATTGATTTATCGCATGCAAATGTTTGAGGTGGAAGAGCGTAAAAATACTCAGATACAAAAACTAATTGAAGACCATGATTTAGCCTATAATGATATGAAGAACTACTATAATGATATAACGCTCAACAATCTGGGTTTGATTAGCTCTCTGAAAGAACAAATGGAAGTATTGCGTAAGCAAGCCGAAAGAAGTGATCGCATCGCGCAGGAAATGACTAATGAAAATCGTGACCTTAAAGAGCCACTCGAACTAGCCCAACAAGAATTGGCTACTTTAAGAAGAAAATTCGAGTTTTATGATCGTGACAGAGCGCAATTACAACGTCTCAAGAATCGTAACAATTATGTAGAGAAGGAATTGGAATCTTTGACATGGGAAACGGAAGCTTTACTTTTGCGCAATGACACCTTGGTAAAGGAAAGAGAAGAACTTAAAGAGAAATTCGAAGATGTTGTCATTGAACTACAGCAAAAGACAGGACTCAAGAATGTTTTATTGGAACGTAAGATATCTATTTTGGAAAGAGAAGGTGAAAAGCAAGAGTTGATGGTTAAAGAAACCGTGAACTCTTATGCTGCAGCGGTGAAAGCTACTGGCTTACAACCACAAACATATGTTGATCTCGAGAAGAAAGCTCTAAGTGTTCTGGATGAAAAGAATAAAATCATACAAGATCTACGCTATGAACTCGCCAAAGTTACAAAGGCACATGATGATCTCTTGGCCACATATGAAGCGAAATTGACACAGTTTGGTATACCCAAAGATGAGTTAGGCTTTGAGCCATTGAAAACTACCTCCCAATGGACATATCTGTGTGGGCCGGCTGGTTTGGTTACCAAAAATCAATAAAAAAAATTATTTTTTTTACACGTTTTGTAAATAAATTTATTTTAATTTCCAGTTTTTCTTTAGCATTTTCTTACGTTGTTTTAATGGTCTTCAAAGGTCTTTGTCTTCTTCGACTTTTTTTTAAATGTATTTGAATTGAATTTTTTTTTTTATTTACTTCCAGCCATAAAAGTCTATCATTAACGCATTCCGTGCTTATTCATGTGTGCTTTATGATATTTAACTTTTTTACTTTTAAATGGAGTCGTGGCTTTTGCTTCTTTCTTTACTCCCCGTCTATGTGTTCAGTTTGTTGGACTTTGTCCAAATGAAAACAAAAGACTCTACAGTGGCAAGAAATTTAAAACAAAAGGACATGCAAAAATGACAACAAAAAGAAAAAGATATTAACAACCCACTTCTGTTTTTGGCAACTCACAACTACTGAACTTGAGACTCTTCCACATTTTCTGCTAACATTATGACTCTTTTATGCACTCGTACGTAGTACTTAAAGCGATGAAATTATAAAGATTATTTTAAGACTTTAACTGCATTGCATTTTAAATAAAGTTAAGAATTAAGTCAACAACTACAACTACTCTGTTGGACTTATTTAAAATATGAGTGCACTGCTTATGAAAAATAAATATAAAATAATTAAAAGAAAATTATATTGAAAAATAATTAATGCAAATTTCTATTTTAAAAGCCACTCAAATAGAAGCTTATTTCAGTAATGACCGCTTTGAATTTCAAATTTGGAAAGAAAAAACAGTTGCAAAAGACTACATCTAAAGAGTATACTAAATACGAAAGTAGTTCGTAGCCCGAACTGTAGATTTTCACCTTTGTGACTGTTTATGTGTGCTCCAGTGCATTGTTTTAATAGAACAGCTCTTTACTCTCTGCTAAAAGAAATTTATTTTGCTTGAAATCAATATCCAAGCCTTTTAAAGGCTTTCATTAGGGATTTACGGTTATTCGACCATGTGACATTATGGCATGTTCTGTAAACCGAAATCGAGTGCAATTGAATATGCAATTTCGAAAAGGGCAAATGTCCGAATATTTAAAATTTACAGGAAATGAAAAAACTAAATGAACTAAATGAAACTTTAATGAAGTACAATAGCTCTAAAAATTGTATACGGATTATATTTTGGGGCTAATTTGCACCCTATTCAGAGACCGCAGAGGGCCATAGCGGAAAATTTTCACTGAAAAGAAGAAAGAAAAAAGAGGGAAGGAAAGTAAAAAGGGAAGAAAATAAAGAGTTAAATAGAAAATATAAAGAAAAAAGGTATTAAGAAAGGATGCCCAAATAAGACAATCGAGTATCACTTCTTGAGCCAGCCAACACGTGATAAATAACTTTCAAAGTCACATATCTTAGCTAAAGCTACCTTACATAGGCCGTTGAAGAAGCCATGACCTAGCAACTAGTCGTGCCCGCTTCCCATAGCGTCGTCCTCGACCTTACACCGTAGTGCCCATATTCCATTCTTATATTGAAGAAACCCATTCCGTCATAAAGCGGTCAAGTTTAGGCCAAAGCAGCCTGGAGATACTACAGTCCCTTCTGCCATTCACTATCTACAGAGCTCACAAAGAAACCAATGTCAATAAAAAGACCACCACATCTCCTCTAGCGGCCAAGTCGCGATTTCGATCGGCTGCCATAAGGACAGCAAAGACCTCAGCCTGAAAGACATTACACTCGTTCGGGCAGCTCAGAAACCTATAAACTCCTTGCCAAGAGTATCTGTTTGGAAATACTGCCGAAGGGCTCCTGCTGAAGTCGAATTCCCTGACCCTATAGTTCGTAGAACCAGAAGACCCCACCTCTTACTAATAGCAATTATAACCGCATAGTATTCAATCCTTATATAAGGTCATTTAAAAGTATGCGGAGATGGTGTTGGTGCCAATACATCGGATAATAATTCAATTGTGCCAAAAGCATTTCTAAGTGCATGTCCGGTCAAAGATGGTTTGTTTGATGTCAAAGATGCATTATGCTCTTGTCGATCATTCCTTGTAGTCAGTTATGGAAAAATTGGATGAAATTTTGTAACTGCAGGGCGACACACAAATACAAAGAGTTTTTGATCAGTAAAAAAAGTCTGCTGTGTACTATTAAAACAAGCTTGATGATTTCGATTCAATTATATAATTTAAATTTAAAATGCAATGACATAAAAACGGTTTGAAATTTCGCCAAATTTGTTTTTTTTGTGAAGTACAATTGTTCCAATTTTCGGATCCATTTGATCGGACAAATTTTCGAGAACCTTTTTTTTGGCATCACGAATGTTGTCTTCCAAATTCTCAATTGTCTCTGATTTGTCGGCATAACACTTGTTTTTAACGGCGCCAGCACAGAAAATAGCCCAACGGTGTTAAAGAGCAGCTTATTGGCGGCAAACTGACATCACCCTTTCGGCTAATTAAGCAGCCATCATTGACGCAAAAAATTGATGGTGGCATGAGATGTGTGGCAAGTTGCACCATCAATAACATGAAGAGCGAGCACAAAAAAATCGGTTATCATGGTGCGATAGGTGTCTCCATTGACCGTAATGATTGCAAAATAAGAAATATGAGCAGCCGCTCGTAATGGGTGCATTGACTTCTGTAAGACCACGTTTGGGTTTTTGAGCCCCAAATACAGCAATTTTGCTTATTAACGTACCCATCAAGATAAAAATGAGCTTTATCCTAAAAGATGATTTGCATTTCGTTCAGTGGAGATAATATAGTATACTGAATTTTGTGACAGAATAGAATGACAGAAGTATTGCCAGATTCGAAATAACAGCTGGTTTAAATTTAAACTTTTAAATTGCCCATCCTACATATACACTGTAGAGGAAATTCAAATTTATCATAATAAAATCCCAGGAATGATGTTACATAACAAAATTAAAAAGTACACAAAAAGTTTAACGCACTGCTGGTGTAAATTGATATTATAAGACATACTAAACCTATTTAGAGCAGCTTGACTTCCATACAAACCCACTAGTCCATGATACCATAAATAAGTAAATAAATAAGTTCCGCCTTTTTTGTTGTTTGATAGTTTGAATAAGTAATAGATTTTTTTATTTTATTTAAATGCTTTTTGTTTTTAGTTTTAAATCGTATAATATATGAATTATTCATTACATTACATTATTAATAATAATTAAATGTTAATTCGCAAATTACAATACGAAAAGATTAAACGACTACAGAATTTTGACACTTCAAAGTTTTTAAATTTAAAAAGTGTTTTTAAAATTGTATAACGCACAAATTGGTTGGCTACAATAAAACATCGACTTATTAGAGATATTATTAATATTATTAATTTTATTTTATTTTTCTTATGCTATAAGAAAAACTAATGATTAAACACGTAGTATGTGATTATTAATTATTAATTTAAATATTATGTAAAATTTTACTTTTTCTCTTTTTTGTAATACATTAAGAGACTTATATAGATTTAAGAAAAAATAATAATAAAAAAATGTTTTACACAATAAACAAAATATTTTTATTTTTTATTATCAGTCCTGTTTTAAAAACTTTAATAAACAAAAATATAAAATAAGAAGTTAATCTAAGAAAAAAATTAATAAATTGTTAAAAAAAATGAAAAAATCGCTGAGTAATTTTAAAACAAAATACTAATAAAAAATGAGGTGTTTTCGCTTTATATTTTTCTTAAGAAAATGTACACTTGCCAGTATAAACTATCTATTCGGACATTTTAAAAACTTTATTTTAATTCCAATAACATCTATCAGGGATTGTAAGGTCTTTGGTACTATAGTGATAACACAACGGCATTAACTCTATGGACTTAAATAAGCGGACAACTGCCAATTGAACCCAACCTAACCATGGCAGAAATTACTTTTCTATCCAGTACATCATTAAAAACTTCCAGTCCACGTTTTGCCTCCTTCAAGCTTTGTACAGACTTTGATAAAAGAAAATCCAGTGAAGGAACCACCTTTCAGCAAACAAATACGAAAATGACATAAATATGTAGTAACAAAAATCAGGGAAAGTATTATTTTCCGACAAAAGCAGTTTTTTCATATTTGGATAAAAAATATAAAAGAAAACACAGTTAGTTTAAGGAAAGAATGAAACTGCTCTTCATAAAGGAAGCTTTGTTTCCAATCTTCTACACACAAGCCAAATACTAACCAAAATTTAATGTGGTTTGTATGCGGGCGGTTTCAGAACGAAATTAGTGTTCACAAATGTGTGTAAAAAGGGAAATCTGGTATAAGTATGTCGCCTTCAGACTCCTGGAAGGATGTAGCATCCTGCACATTATATATTTATATAATAACTGAGGGCAATTCTTTGATAAATTTCCTTAATGATGTGTATATAACATCTAAGCTGGTACGAGAATGACAAGCTTGGCTAAAGTTAATAGAGACTGATATATGTAGATGTCAGGTACATGAAACCATTAAGTGGTATATAATTGATCACAACCTGGCGAAGAATGAAGTTCGATTAGGGAATTCGAATATTGTTGATTTTTGGAGTCTTCCTTTTACCACATGCTAGGACTGTATCGAATTTGATTTCATGAAATTAACCCAGATCGGGTGAAAAGATAAGCCTACTTACACTCTTAACGAGGAATTTTCATTCACGCTTAAATAGACTTTGGACTTTGTAACTTTCGGTTATCCAGGGCGAAAGTGCATTATCAGCGGGGTTGTTATGTACTTTGATGCGAAAAGATAAACATTTCGAAAGCAATTTCCTTCTGAATAATTTACGAACGTTTCAATGCATTCATTTTCGTAAATAGTACTACATAATACAATTTGTACGAATTCGTACGTTTTTTCCTTCCGAATCGAAATACATAATAACCCCCCTGGTGATGATTGTCTCGAGGTACTGCAGATTTGAAACCCATACCGAGAGAATGATTTCCTTTTTAGCAATTATTCTACAACGGTTTCTGGACACGCCGTACTTTTTCTTTTTTCTACATTTCTAACATAGTGGTTAGATATGTAAGTATGATATATAAGCTAAAGGAGTTGGAAAATTAACATTTACTGAATCCAGAATAGACTAGCATCTACTAATGAGTTATTTTAAAATGAATGAAGAAGAAAATTCAAAATTAGTTACCTCAATACCAAAACGACTAACAAATGTTATTTTAAGGAGAAAGATATCCTACCACTTACTTTTGATTTTGATATTATAAAATTACTTTTTGCTAATAATTAAATTTTATAATTTTGGCTTATTTTGCTTCGGAAAGATTTAAAAATGTTTAAAATATTTAAATGTTTTTTCAGTTTGAAATTTTAGAATTAAGATGTACGAAAAATTTTTCTGACAAGTGTATAATTAACAAAACATATTATAAATAATTCGTGTTTACTTTATTTATTAAATATTATCCGTTATTCTAATGTTTCAAATTGATTGCGGTTTAATTTTGTTGTTGTTTATTTTATTTTTTATTTTGCATTTAGTGTTTGAAATATTTTTAAGTTTTTATTCTTTTTCAAGATATCACATGAGGGTTTCAACGGTATTTCGAATGTTTTTTGTTTAGTTTTTTTTTTTAATTATTTTATTTCCTTTGGATATTTAAAATAAGCAATTTTTAATACTATTTAAATTTTTTCAATTTCTTTACTATTTATCGATTTTTAAACAAATCGTTAAAAAATAAATTAGTTTTCTAAAGCAGAAAATAACAGTTTTGTTTGGTAAATAATTTATATGTATTTTCAGTTAAATTTCAGTTAATTTTTATACGGTTTAAATTTATTTTATTTCGTCTGTATTTTAGTTTTATTTCATTTTCAAAGGTACTTTTTGTTCCAGTTTCTTGTTTTAATGTTTCTTTAAAAAATTTTGTTTAACTAAATTATGTTTTGTATTCGTTTTATTTTCTTTTTTAGCTTTTTTTTCAAATTTGGTTGTTTGTTTTCTTTTTAATACTTTCAACTTAATTTAAAACTATAATATGAGTTTTGAATTGTTTTAATTTTTTAATTCTTTATCGATATTTAAGTTGTATTTTTAATAAGGTATGGATCACAATGTTTGCTTATTAAAATTTTATTTCACTCACAGATTTTGTTTTGAAGAATTTTTGGAAAATTAAAATTAATTATAATTAATTTTTAATACTATTAATTCTGTTATATATTTTATTTGTTTGCTTTTAGCTTAATTTGTTTTAAGGTGGCGTAAATTTATTTTTTAATATAATTTATTTAAAAATTATATAAATATATACTATTTTCAATTTTTACTAAAACAAAGGCCATACCGATTTAAGAAATATGTAAAGTACATACAAATTGGAAAGTTAGGCAGCTGCAGCTTTTCAAGTTCATTTTTAAAAACAAACAAATGTTTTACATGTGTAACTCTCAGATTTTACTAATACACTCAGGCTTATATTCATAAAAAATAAAATAAAATGATTTTAAGAGAAATTTTAAATAAATCGCATTTCAAATTTATTCTAATTTTTCTGAGTATGAGGGCCAGAATTTCAAAAGTTAAAACAATTTTGCTTTCAACTTATCTTCCCATCGAGCGTTTCAATTTACGTTAAAAAACTGCTGATTGTAATTCTTATGAACATATTATTGTTATTTTTTCCCTAGTTATTCGATGGAAAAAAAAGAAAAGCCAAATACGGCCTACACCCCATTAGAAAGTCCAGTGTTCTGGTGAAATGTATGATAAAGAAACTTATGATTTAGAAACTTGCTGTTGCTAAAATATTGCTAGAAAACGATTCAATCGGCAAATCGAACATTTTTTTAAATATTTATTTATTATGAAAATCTGTCATATGTATATCAGTTGATCAAATTGTTTATGTCAAGACCCGGTGGCGTATTTGAACGATGCTGTCATAATCATATTCTTATCGATGAATCATGTCACAAAATCTGTATCAAGTCGAATTTAACATTTAGATGAAATATTTTATTGATGAATTCTCGTGGCAACAGAACAAAGAGAATTATCAGGCCTAGAGGCATTCGACATCGATATCGCAAAGAAAACTGTTTTAAAATTGTATGAAATATCATCCAATATCGAATGCTCTGATTTGCCATCTGTTCTGAAGATCATGTAATTACAAATTACAAACTAATTCAAAATCACGCGGGTGATTTTTAGCTTTTTTCCAAAACACTTAATTTTTAATTTTTTTCGAAATCACGAGCAAACAAGTTTTAAGTTTTGAAAGTGTTCCAAGTACTAAAAGTATATTTATTTCAATAAATTAATAAGAAAAATGTTGTGTCCCATTTTGAGTGTGGGCTTCGATTCAAGTAGATAAATAATAAAATGTCTAAATTTGGTGTTTTTTTTTTTTTTTCAAAACAAACTACTATTTTTGCTCACATTCTATATATTTGTTTGAGAAATAATTTATAGTAAAAAAGTTCTTAAATTTAACCAAGCCTTCACTGTATTTGGCGACCTAAAGTATAGTTTTGAGAGATTTTATGTGTGTCACATTTTACGCGTGAGTAGCTGTATGTTTTGAAAACTATAATCGTTCGGTTTATGTTGTGCCATCAGTTTGACAGTAGCAAAAAAATAAAATTAGAAAAAAAAAGTCTTTCTTCTCTACCCTTCTCGCCTACAAGAAAAAACAATATGATTTTTACTCATGATTGTGGATTGAATGTAACACTTTGCTAAAAATAACGCATAATGCCGTAAGATTTTTGCCGATAAGTGGGCTAAAATAAGGGATATAAACGCCACACACAACTTAAATAATAAAAAAGGGTCATCAATTAAGATAAGTGTTTCAAAAGTTACTTATTTGATTTGAAGAAAGCTGTTTAACCTATGAAATTCCAAATTGTATGGCGGGATTAATTTTCTTTTTTTTTTTTTCTTTTTAAAATAATGGCACAATTGTAAACCAAATATTTTGAATATTTCTTTTGTCGGCTTTTTCTTTCTTTTTTTACTAATATAAACTATTATTGTTCAAATTTGTTGTTTGTTTAAATTTAAAACTAATTTTTTAGTTTGAATTATGCCAGTCGTAGAATACGTTAAACGTATATTTTTTAAAAATAATTTTTTTGTCTATAAGCTATTTACTTTTAGAATTTATATAATAATTTAGTCTAAAATAAATTTATTTAGTTATTCTTTTGTTTTTTAACTTTGAATATGTTAAAATATGGTTATGTTTGAGTTTTGTCACTATTTTTTTTTTAGATTTTTTAATTTAATATCAAATTTTTCAATATTGCTTTTAAAAATTACGAGATTTCTTGTTTCTTTTAAATTATAAACAGATTGGATGTTATCAGGCAGTTTTGAAATTTTTGTTATTTTATTATTATTATTTTTTTAATTTTGTTTAAACTATATATAATGTTTTTAATGGTTTTTAAATAGTTTTGTATTTTGTTTTATTTCCTGTGTGTGTAAATATAAAATGTAATTCTTTTGTTTCTTCTGTTTTATTTGACGAGTATGAGAGTATTTCCGAATTTTAGATTTCTGTTTACTGTATACTAAAAATATCATTTATAATTTACTTAAATTTAAACTTAACTTGCCATTTTAGTTTGTAATATATAAACCTTTTTTTTAGAAATTTGGTAGAAAAATAAAATATATATCTATAAAAAATGCTTTTTTGTTTGTTTAGGTTTCTTCCTGTCAATAAATTTTTTGTAAGTCCAATTATTAGTGGAAGATTCATGTTATTTTTTTCTCTTTTGTTTTATAAATAAAAATATAATTTAACTATTTTCTGTTTTTTATTTTTATTTTTAAATAAAAACTT
Source organism: Wohlfahrtia magnifica (assembly GCA_023159175.1). Lineage (NCBI taxonomy): Eukaryota > Metazoa > Arthropoda > Insecta > Diptera > Sarcophagidae > Wohlfahrtia > Wohlfahrtia magnifica. The sequence continues at coordinate 3,185,655 of JAKWBJ010000214.1, forward strand.
TTGTTTCGCAATATTTACTTGTTTTTATTTTAATTTAAACAGATTTCTGTGGGTACTAAGACAAAATATTTTTAATATTTTTATTTTTAATTTATAATTTAGACTTTAAAATTTGTTTAATTCACTAAAAACTATTATAATAGGAGGTGTTTGTAATAATATTTTATTTATTTTTTAGTATTAATTTACCAAACATATGTAGTATTTTGTCTTAGTACCAGCGTTTGTGTATGTGTATTTTTTAAGGCAATTTTATTCTTTTAGCATCCATACGGTTTATAAAAAATGTTTAAATTATAACAAGTTATCCAAACAATTTTATAAATAAATTCGAGTTTGTTTTATAATTAAAAAATATAAAAAAATAATAATAAAAAATTTAAGATTTCATTTAGAGTTCTTAAAAACAAAAGTTAAAAATTCAAACTTTTATATAGTAATAAAAAAAATAATAATAAAATTTCTTCAGATACCTTCATCTTTATAACACAATATAAATTCTTAAATATTTTTCGTTATACGCATATATATTTAAATACGTATGCATGTACGTTATAATGTATGAGATAATTCTTACGTAAGCATATTTCGTTCTATAAATGATTACAACTTTTAATATAATTATAGAGAATATGCTTGTTTATCTATAAGATATATGTATTCTTTTTAATTATAATGCGTTTTAATGTTATCTAAAAATTTTATAAGAAAATAGCGGTTATCACTCTTGGTAGTAGAGTACAGTGCACTTTAGAAGTCTTTGTAAAGTAATAAAAATTTTAATACCTTAGCAGTAAGATAGCCGTAGTCAATATTTAAACTGAGTTTCCTTAAAGCAAACAGCTGTTTAGGGTATTCAAAAACATGGAATTTAATTTAAAAAAAAATCGGTTTTCGGTTATGGTATTAAGTAATTATTCGAAAATTTTGCCAATTTTAACGGTTGTATGTAAAAAACCGATAAACGGAAAACTATGGTGGATTATAAAGCGTACTTTTAAAAGTCTTAAGTTTGTAGGAAAGAAGAAAAGAATGAGAATTGGTAAGGACTTTCTATTACCCGCTAGTTGTGTTTTACCTTTTCAAAAGCCAACTAATCAAAAATAAGTCAAGATATGACGAATATTCAAACGAGATGTAAAAAAACACTTCCTCTGTCTAAGCAATAAAGAAAGTTTAAATAAGGATTCAAGAAAATCTTCAATTCAATTTAACTTTCCTGCCTGTAATACATTGTAATAGTGTTTTAAGTAAAAAAAGCGTTTAAACGGTTTTTTTTTAATAAAAATTATGGCGGGGTATAAACAAAAACTTACAATTTCGTTCCATACTCTTTGCAAATTGTTTTGGTTAGACCACTTTCAGACATGAACAATTTTCTTTGCAAAGTGTTGAGTTTAAAGGAGAGAGAAAGAGAGAAATATTGCAAAAAACGAAAAATTTCCTCTGTCTAAGCATGAAAGAAAATTTCAAAGGAAATTCAAAATAATCTGTTTAATTCCACTTTCCCTGTATAATACGTTAAAATTCGTACTGTTATACGTAAAAAATCCGTTTAATAACATCTCTTTATAAAAAAGTTACTATTCACTTCAAGATTTTTTAAAGTTTATTTTTATAAAAAATTTTGTTTGTAGGATAGAGAGAGAGAGAAAAGAGTGGTAGTTACTTTGTTTTTCTTTTTTAAATAGTAAAACTTTATCTCTTTCTACTTTACATAAACAAATAAAAAATAAGTTAAATAATAAAATAATTTCGTTAGAAAGTAAAAAACAAACTTTCTCTGTCTAAGCTCAAAAGAAAGTTTTAGCAGTTAACTCTGGAAAAATCTGTTAAAGTTTACTTTTCTTATCCAAAGTTGTAAAAGACAAGAGGAAGAGGAGGAGCAGGTGGTCGCTTTGCTTTTAAGATAGAACAATTTCTGAAAATTTTGAAAAATGAAAAACATTCAAACAATAAAACTTTTCCTGTCTAAGCACAAATAATAGCTTAAAAGAGAATTTAGCAAAAACTGATAACAATTTTTCCTGTATCTAAAAGAGGAATAAATAATATATTAAAAGCAGCATGCTTTGACGAGGTGAAATAAATAAGCAAATAACCCCACTGAATGGTTTGATTAAAGAAACATTTTTGTATTTAACAATGTGGCCCGTTAACCAAGACTGACGGAAACAATGGAATATTTCAAATAATTCGAAAATATAAAAAATCAAAACCAGTAAATTTTTGAAAGCAACGTAAAACAAAACCGTTTCCGGTTTCTGAATACTTTACAGCTGATTTTCTTTCCAGGAAAACCATTTTGTTAGTTTTGTAAGTTTTGTTGTAACTGTTTTTTATCACAGAAAAATAACTTCAGTTTCCATAATACTTATATGCATTCTAGTTCTGGATTTTTAACTTTTTCCTTAGAATTACCAATTTTGTTAAAAACATAATAAATTTTTTATGAATCTAAAAAAACAGCTGCTTGTTTAGAAAGTAAAAGATGGTATTTCGCATTCAATATAAAAGATTTTTTTAAACTTAACGCAAAGAGTGAAAACCGCTTATATGTATTTTACTTACTATTATGATTTTATTAATTCGTTTTAATACTTTAATAGCTTTTTTTCAATCGTTCGCTGCTTTTTATATGTGTTTAGTCAAAACGATGGTTGGCAAATTGATATATAAGATTGATAGTATGTTCATCTAAACCACATATTTCCAATATATCTTCCTTACGTATATCAGAATATTTCATGGAACGTTTATATTTTAATAAATCAAGTATAATAAACCTGGAAGAATATTTAAGCGGTTTTTTTTGTTAGTGTATTGTATCTGAACGTATTATTAAATTTTAGATCTTGTTTTGCTATAAAATAGATTTATCTTAGAACTTAGCCTAACACAACTTAAAGTTGATTAAAAAAGTTTTAAAGTTAAGTATAACCTCAAACGTTTCTATCGATTAACTATAGAGATCTTAAAAAAAAAAACTTTAAAAAAAGTTGTTCAAAATTGAATTCTAATAAACAGGGAAAGTAGAAATATGCAATTGTATGTTCTGTTATGCGACCAATCAAGTCGGATGTAAGATATTTATTCCTTTCATGAATTTTTATGAATTGTGGCATAGATTTGTTAAAAAACATTTTAGCATATTTTGCTCATAACAGCATTTTTGCATATTTCAGTTTAAAGAGCTTGTTGTCGACATTTTTTTTAAACCTTTTTAGCGAACATTTTGTTTTTTTATGCTCTAAAATATTTTTACTACGAAAGCAAAATTTTTGTTTAAAGTATTTACCGTCATGTCATTTCTATATTTGAATTAAGTTCATAGCCGCTTACCAGGATCTTTAACAATTTTTGGAAGAATATACAAACCATAAAGTGCGATCAGAAGGCGTTTAACGTTCAAACTATGCTTGTATATCGAAAATATTTACCAAAAATGCTTAGATGACATACGCAAAAGCCGAATCATAAAAGACGAATCTTTAGGGGTTTCAGTAGATTAAACACTTGATGCCACTGAAAAATAAAATCGCAAATGTAGGTGTTAACATTTGGAAAGAACTGTATCCAGCACTTCAATTTCCACACGAACCAGTTTGAACTCGTTAGAGAACATGGTTTGCGGTCATCAATTAATACGTTTACAATTATGATAAGATCTTAGCAGTTCTGGCCAAAAAATGTAAGTGAATTAATTTTTATCGCTGCAAAATTCGATTGTATTCAAGAGTTAGTTAAAAAACTGCAAGTGAATGGCCTAAGATTAGTTGAGCACTTTATCATATTAACTGAATCGCTTCAGAATATTGGCAAGACGAGAGATTGTAATACAAAATTTATTATTAAAACTGAGCTAAAACAGACGAAGGACTTGATATAGTAAAATTTATATGACAATATATACCAAAGGATCTTACTGCATCTTCTTCAAATCAAGTTTTAAAATATCTAAGTAAGGAATTTTTATCCTTTATATATGCCCCCATACATCAGTACAAAAATTTGATCAGATGTGGTAGGCAACGTTTAACATTTCAAAATTTAAGTCAATTCTTTGTTGATTATTGCAACAACAAACACCAATGAAAAAATGTTGTCTTTCTTTATAAAACCTTGCCAATTGGACTTATTGTAATTTGAAAACGTACGCTTATTTGGTTCTATGATGTCACTCGGCTTCTCTATTGTGATAAAGACAGGGATGTGGCCTGAGCTCAATGCAGTTTGTGTTTGGCAGGTGGTATAGGAGAGTAACGACGGGCAGACAACAGAGATGTCTGGGGAGCTTGAACATCTTGGAATGATTTAGGTGGAAAAGTCCTCGTTTATCACGGCAAAGTATGAGTCGTCTCTCTGGTCGGCAATCGAGACACCACGGGAATCGTTTGCACAATACTGTACTCAATTATGAATGCTAGCCCACCCCCATGATGCTTATCTCTATCTTTCCACATGATGTTATAGTTTCCAGAAGATGATGGAGAACAATCACTGGTCAGCTTTGTCTTGAATGAGTGCGTGCGTAGGGCATGATTGTTTTTCTGGCAACTGAGGTGGAGTAGTTGTCCGAGTTATCTGTAGTTGCAGGGGATAGCGTACACGGGATGGCACTAAGCTGCGAGAAGATTGTGTAGCTAAGGCAGGAGTAGATGCTGTTGTAGTAGTAGCATCGGCTATAAAGTTGCTACTTCATTCTTTATGTGAGCGTAAATTAACCCATCGTCGAAGATGACACCAAATTTGATAACCATTGCAGAGCACGGATGTTGTACTCCTACGGAGTATACACCGAAATACCGCACACGTCCATTGCGATAACCTGCATAATTGTGCGTCGCAAGTGTTGTGTTGACATTATTCTGGGTAATAGGGAGAGGTTCCATTAGTTTTTGGTACGTTACAACAACTCGCCCTGAAGTTGGAAGACCAGTCACGGTGACTGTCGAGACCCAAACATCTTTTTAAGTGGCACCAATTATTGCAGACAGTACATCTTATAGAGGTGCTGTTACGCTAAATGCGTGTGTGACATATAGAGCAAATTCAAACATTAGGAACTGGATTCTATTCAATGTCAGCTCTTATTAATATAATTCCAAGCAAAACTATTGGCATGTTTTACTCAGCTGGTAAAAGAAACTTTCGGCTGATACAGTTGTCGCTGAGTTGACAATCCTTAGCCAACTGGAGTCATTCCAGATCGACCACTAGATTGTCTTGAGAATGTTTAAGTTTTGTATTTACATCTCCTTAGAACATACTTACCTACAACTTTTATGTTTTATTCTTTTGTATTGTTAATGTTTTAAATCTTACTTTATATATTTTAAAGATATTGAAGAATAAACCTTTCCTCTATTAAGCCTGGTATTGAGTTCAAAATTTCATGCGAAATGCTGTCAAATTACATATGAAAATGTTGAGAAAGCAGTATTCTGTTCTTTATACGAAATATATGTGAAATACATATGTCAACATTCTTATCAAAATGCAACAAATTTCTAGCAACATTTTATTCAACTACGAAATAACACCAGACACACTTATTTCGTACGAAATTTTAAGCAGCAGTAGAGGCATAAATACTACTTTCTTTTCTTTTGAATTTAATATTTTGTCATGAATGCAAACAATATATTCGCAAGTTGCTGAATACAACATCAAGAATACAATGTAAGTAAGACTGCTAGAAATGTATTTAAAACACATAAATCAGAACTGCTCTTAGCGAAAGGATGTTAAATCAGATTAAACAATTTTTTTTTTACTCTCCAGTTACGGTAATTTAGTGCGACTTTCTATAGTCACTGCCATAATATTATCTCTATTCTTTGCTATAATTCGTTGTGAAACTGTGGTAAAAAGTTGCAACACACATCATTCAGTAACAATGGTTATTATTATTATTGAAATTTGTTGTCAATTTGATTCAAAGCTATATTTTTCAAATTATGTACCGTGTTTTAAGGGCAAAAATTTACGATGACTAGAAAAATTTCTACAGGAGGAAAAACTACCAAAAATGTAAAACTGCAACAAACCAACCAAACTACCAAACCGTTTTTAAAAAACGAAAAACTACCAAGTTTGGTCCGATTGGACCAAAGCGGCAACGCTGGCAAGGTACACACTTTGCAACATGTTTAAAAAGTATATATTAGTGTTTAGGTTTAATTTCGTGTTGAGTTCGATGTTTCAAAAATATCAAAATACAAATCTTGATATTTTCGGGTTACTTTCTATGTTTATCAAAATATGCAACATGAATATTAAACGTGTTGCGTGAACACCTTTCAAAGTGTGTATGTAGTAGTTTTTAGGTTTAATTTCGCGTTGAATTTGATGTTTCAAAAATATCAAGATACAAATTTTGAAAATATCAAAATACAAATTTTCGAGTTACGTTCTGTATTTATCAAAATATGCGACATGAATAATAAACGTGTTGCGTGAACACGTTTCAAAGTGTGTATCTAGCATTAGATTATATCTTCAGATTTTCACTACTTATTTTATGCGATAAAACACTTTATTAAGATTATATTTTTGCTTTCTCCGGCAATAATTTTATAAGCGAACGCGCTTATAAAAAAAAACCAACCCTATATACAAATGCTGAAATAAAAGAAACAAGTAATTATGAAAAGTAACTTACCTTGCTTTGGGATTTTTAGTTTCATGATATTTATCCAACCATTTGCAAAGAAAGTCAGAATTTTGTTTAGGATTACCCCGACCAGCAGTTGGTACAATACATAGGAAAACATCATAGATTTCTTTACTTGCTAAAGCATTCATAATAGGCACGATTAAACGCTGTTTGTTTTTATCATTCTAAAAGTACATACATAGAAAAATTAAATAACTGGTTTCTGAATTAAGTACGAAAAAAGAAAAAATATTTCTTTTCATGTTTTTTTCGAAACTGACCTGTGCTGCGTCATACGAAGCAAAAGCCAACTCTGCTGAATAATCATTTTGAATAGTTATTGGACTTAATTTCGCTGTGTCATCAGACCAATAGAAAATATCTACTTTAGACTCACGTTTGAAAAAGCCAAATGATAAAGCTCTACAAGCATCATAATAATTTAATTTCTTATGATTCTTAAGCATTTCTAAAATACAAAGAAAATTTAACAAAATAAACAAAATTAATTCCATGCAGTATTGTCATATTTATTTACTTACTCTTCTTGTAATTGGTTTGCAAGTTCAAAGTGATGAACATACGTAAGTTACCGGTTTCAGTTTGCCAATTAAATGACTCCTGATAGAGATTTTCCAAGTATTCTAGCTTAAGTGCTTCCAATCTTTTAGGTGGTACGTTATTTACATCATTTAGGCCAATTTGGCGTAAATGCATTAATAAATGTATTGGATGTATATTAGATTTTTTGCTAAAATCCTTGTTTTCCAATAGCTTCTGACAAATTTTAAAATTCTTTTTAGTTTTGAAATGATTGAAACGAGCCATTTTACGCCAATGCTTTAGAATGTGCAAGTAAGGCATACTGGGCAATACAGCTTCCATTATGACGGGATGACGTAAGAGATAACCAGGAACTTGAGTGTAGGTTAATTTATATTTACGTATAATTTTAATAGCTTCATGCTTTGAACAGTAGGTGCGTAATTTTGCAATGGCCGCAACTACATTGCCGGGTGTTGGTTTAGTCGATTTAGTTCTAGTTCCTGGACCAATTGGTGTTTCATCTACCTGTTGATTATCAACTACCATAGGTGTTGTTGGTGTTGTTGTTGCTGTTGTAGCAGCTTGCTCTGTTGATGATTGTTGTTCGGTGTTCTGATGGATCTGAGTCGCTTCGGTGAGAGAAACCGCAGCATCATTATTATCAACTACCATTGGTGTTGTTGCACTATCATTAGAATCCATGTTAACTACAGCATCACTAGCTGTTGTAGCAGCTTGCTCTGTTGACGATTCTTGTTCGATGTTCTGACGGATCTGGGTCGTTTCGGTGTGAGAAACCACATCATCAGTTGTTGTTGTTGTAGCACTACTAGTTGTTGTAGCAATACTAGTCGCTGTAGCATCAGTTGTTGTTGTACCAGCGCTAGTAGTAGTTGTTGTTATTGTAGCAGAACTAGTAGTAGTCGTTGAGGTTGGTGCAACAGGTAATAAGCCATTATCTTTCATTATTTGAGTGCAAGTCTTGAAGAATGGTTTAACCGCATCTCCGGATCCAATAGTTTTGTCCGTAATGTGACATAATTTTATTAAAACCTTGTGCGAAAAACCATGAGACCCACGACGTTCTAGCCACATTGCAGCTATTTCCTCGGGCGACCGATTTGCATACCAATCAGTAATTGCTTTGCGCACTGTCTTTGAAAAGATTTTACGGTTTTGTTGGCCAGCAATCATTGTTGCCATTTTACAGAATAAAAACAAATCATCGTCATTCAATATCAATGCTGGAAAAGCTTTACGCACTAATGTTTTAACTTTAATATCAATGGTTGAGGCCAAGTATGCAGCATATACGAGAAGGGTCTAACAAATAGAGGAGAATATAATAGGAAATAATTAATGTTAATTTTGAAATAATAAAATTTTCGTAAACTGCAATGTGGGCAGAAGTCAGCCAAACAAAATGTCTATTAAGGCCGAAGTTGGACACGAATGTTTTTTCGCTCTAAGGTTAGTTTCATTCTTGACCAGGTACTATACAATGAGATTTAAACCTATCAAAAGGTATAACCTGGAGAGTTAACAGAAAACTGGCAGACTTCTAACGAAGAAGCTAGTTGTCATTAGCTTGTCCCAACCTTGTTTTCAGTGGCAAAATCTCTTCTTTCAGTATGAAATTCATACTGTATCCTGTGACAACAGCTGTGTTGATAGAGGTGCGATTTAAACCAGCCTCTAGGAGTGTTCTAGGTCAACGTCATCATGACCTTGTGTTCCTTGTCTGCGAAAACCTTTGTTTCGTTGTATAGGTGGTGCTCAAAAGTGATGGTACTAAGTGCACCATTTTGGCAGCTTTCAATATTCCTCCGCTAAGTATCACTAGGCGAAGGCGACCACACTAGAACCGTATAATTAAGCACTGAAGACGCATAATTAACCTTTAAATACGAAACCAAAAGCCTCATTTACTTCCACCTTCCAGGTGATAAAGAGTGTTGCAGTGGATTTCGATGGTAATAGCTTTAGATTTCGCGCAAAGAAAAAGTGATGTATTTCGTCGAATATTACCATCCATTAAAACGCATAATTCGTTATCATTCACCCTATCGTGAATAAAAAGCGAACAAAATTTTCACGTAAATATTTTCCCTAAACAAAGAGTTGAAAGTTCAACAAAATGGTACACAAGGCAACAAAAACAATTTAAAATTCCCGATCAGGATTTAGTGAAAATGGCCATTGCAACGTGTCTATGATAATACAGCCATACATAGAAGATCGCAATCACTGAAGGTAGAGGTAATAGCTTTAGATTTCGCGCAAAGAAAAAGTGATGTATTTCGTCGAATATTACCATCCATTAAAACGCATAATTCGTTATCATTCACCCTATCGTGAATAAAAAGCGAACAAAATTTTCACGTAAATATTTTCCCTAAACAAAGAGTTGAAAGTTCAACAAAATGGTACACAAGGCAACAAAAACAATTTAAAATTCCCGATCAGGATTTAGTGAAAATGGCCATTGCAACGTGTCTATGATAATACAGCCATACATAGAAGATCGCAATCACTGAAGGTAGAGGTGTAGTGAGCTTAAAGAAATAACAATTAAACAAAAGCGGAGATAAATCTCCGTCCTGTGGGGTACGCCTTGTTCAATCTACATGGATTCGTATAAACGCTATGTAGGAAGAAGTCATATGCCCACTGCGTCCTTGTATAGAGATTGAAGGTAGAAGGTGGTTTTCCAGAAATATATATGATACATAAATCAAGTGTTTTACTAGCCCACCGGTATCGTAGAGAATGGAGTCACAGTGCTCTTAACATAAATTTATTATTCGAAGTCTTTACCACAAAAAACATTCGAGTTACAATTGTTTGGGCGTAGAAGTCTGTCAACTATCGTGCACAATTAAACACGACTATCGGAATCTTTTAAATCCCTGACTATAGAGCGTTTTTTCACTGGATGTAAAATAGCCTATTCTAGCGATTTAGAATTTGTTCACAGCCACTACGTGTCGCAACCACTCACCGGGTCTATTTCTATTAGAACTAGCTGGTATCAAGTTGGCCCGGAAACTAAACCCAAATTGTGATAGACCACCAAACGATAAAAAATAAAATTGTAACCGCAGTATAAGAATTGCCTGTTTAGACTTTTAAAATCTGGTACCTGGTAATACCAGACCACCCAGCTTATGTCGCTCCTGCATCGGTAGCTTAATCAATATGCAAAGGCCGCTAAAGGTTTAACTATGCCACTAGGAATACCGGTGTATCATTAGCAACATTGGTAGCAATGTGATTACACACTGAGTAAGATTAGCATAATTGTACTGTCTAAAGGGCAGCAACTACCAGTAATCACTGAACTGCTGCTACCGGTCTAACTAAATAGTGATATCTAACCATATTCTATCTCAGCAGATCAAACCAAATGTGCAATTGGCCACTAAACCTAGTTAAACCTAGCCACAGAGGGCATTCATTTTTAATCTCTTATAGCGACTATCCTTCGTTTCTTATCAAAGCAAGCAAGCTGTTTCTGCCTTAGTGTTGCTTCCCTAAAAATATATAATACCACTGCTATATTAGCAACTCTACTTACATTATAACTACAGTAATGATTGCCATTAAAATTGCCGTGGTTTTGTTACTAGAGTTCCAGACTTACCTCATCTTTGCGTACTAATTTCGCTTCTTTCAGCATTTCTCTCATAAAGGCGACAAAATCAGTCTCATTTATTTCCTTTATGAGGCCGTCAATAATGGGGTAACATACCCTGACATTAACAGGGAGACGCAAGTGAACATAGACCGGTTCAAAGGAACCCAAGAAGCAAAAACGTCTCAGTTTTGACTTATTATCCATTTCGGCAAGCAGTTTATAATATTTTAAGGGAGCAACTAAAACGATTTGATTTTTAATAAGAAAAATTTGAAGAAAAATAAATAATTTAAGCGATTACCTCGACCACTAGAACACTACCAGTAAAATGTGTTTTCCTTACAGATTTTTTGCTGAACACAGCAAAGGAATTCAAGTGATGATGAAGAGCAGAGACGTCGCGCTTTCAATTAGAGAGTAGTGGTAATGCCACAAACAGTAATGACAGCAATATCAACCAGCAAATACTATGGTAGTAATGAAGATGATGATGATAATGACGTTATGTAGAGAGACTATAACAGCAACAACAAGTAAGAAACTGCTTAAACGGTGACAGAATATTTTTTGAACCTTTTTCAATTCATAAATGGGGCGATGCCTCTATGTTGAATGTATCGTACGTAGCTTGTTGTAGCTTCTTTTTATATATTTTTCTGCTTTTCTTTTGTGCTACTTTTAAGTAATATTTTTCTAATTCAACATTTGCGTTTCAAATCCGTTTATGTACTTTCTGTTCTTTTAAGTTCCGATACTCCGCTAATAACACCACTTTTTACTGCTGCTGCTGCTGCTACTACTGCGGTTGGCGCTAATAATGCTTTTTGTTCTTTTATTGCTGCCGTTATTAAAAATTCCGTTCGAAGCTTGTTTATTGTTATTGTTGTATATAACAAAATTTCTGGATGCCGCTATTTCTTGTTTTCGATCTTCTTTTGTCTTTTCCAAACCAAAATTTCCTCTACTTACTGTAGTTACTTCCTATCTGTGCCTGTTTTTTAAACAAAAACAAAATAAGCAACAACAACGTCAACGCCAGCGTCACCATTAATATACGTGTGTATCCATGAATATTTTTTGTATGGGCACAGTTTTTTGTTTTTGCATAAAAATTTTAAGATTTTATTAGAAAATAAATGAATAAAAACAATTCAATTTCGATTATTTCACTTACAGTCCGAGTGTCAGCACTTTTTGATATCACTTGATAGAAATCTTTTTTCGGTAATTTTTTTTGTCTATATTCGGCTGATTTTCAATTGCGGGTTAGGTGATGTGTAGCAGTGACTTCGAGTGGAAAGAAATGTTTACTGGATGACAATAAAAGCAAAATGAAGATGAGACAACAACAATAATAATGAAAAAATAAAAGTAAATAAACAATTGGGTTGCCAAGCTTTTTCATATTCTAATTGGATTTCTCGCATATAGTAATAGATTAAAAGAAAATTGTGACTTAGCAAAGACAGCAACCCGTTTTTCAACAGCATTGCCAGCTGAAATGTAAAAAAAATAAAGATACATTTGTTAGTTATATGTGCTAATACTTCGCAATTGGTGGAGTAAATAAAGCGGAAGTGATATTTGTAAAATAATCGATTAAAAATTGTGTTTTACTAAAAATCTGTGATCGAATATAAAGGATAAGAAAATTTCTCGCATGTCAAAATCCGAAATAAATGAAATCCGTACAGTATCAAGATATTTAATACCTTATAATAGTGCGGCAGTGAGCACTGAGACAACTGACCCACGGAAGACAAACAATTGAGAATTTTATTAAGTAATAAAATTGCTTCGGTCATGGTGTACCTATGCAACAACAACTATGTAGTGCCCCATACCTAAGAAGCATTAAATTTGTTGATCCTGCACAGTTGGATTAGTTAAGGCTACATCATGTATAATGGTGTATAATAGTGGTCTTATATGTAAATAAATTTACATATGAGTGTCCCATGACTTTTGTGAATAATAGTCTCTGATTGAAGACAGACAGAAATATTGTATTTGTTATAAAAATCCTAAAATATGTAGCCACCTCTGTACATACTTAATTCTGAGCTCTCCTAGCTTTGAGCAGAGACATAGAAAATACTGTTACAAAAGTAAAAATGCCTAAAAAGAAAATACACCACATTAGTACCGTTGGGACTGTATTGTGCGATTTTTGTCTATTGGTTTGTGTCAAGATTGATAATGTGTTATCCTGGTATTGATGGTATTGCCGTACTGATTTGTGTATTTGACGGCACTACCAATCCGAACATCTTTGGGTAACACAATCTTACATGTTTAAAATTAACGGATATAAAATAGGAGATTTGAGAGCGTTGGGAACATTTCCAGAACTTTCCAACCTGTAGGCAATTAGGTATATAAGAAGGCTGCTTTTCTACGTCCAGATACTTATTGTTTTGCAGTCATAGCCGTAAATAAAAGTGTTGTATAAACAAATATTAAGTGCAAGATAAATAAGTTGCTGTGTAAAGATAAGCTGTATAAAGATAAAGTGAGGAAACAAAAACTGTAAAACAACAACAACGTGGTGTTTATATTATTTTATGCAATTTAAAAGAACTGAAATGTTTTAAAAAAGATTGAAAGGTAACAATACTGTCAAGATAAGAGAAGTCTTTTACTGGACCATTCGTTTAATTATGCACTGCTTAGTAAAGGCACAAGCAACGAACGTCTTGTAAAGCTTGCCTAGACCTAAACAATTTTCTTTCTTATTGACTCCTTATACATACACATGTAACCATCCTATTGATATGCTTTAATGTTTTGTACGCTCCAATATAAGCGAATAAGCCTAAAACTGCCTAGGGCTTAGTTCGCTCACTAGTTCTCTATAGAGATTCTTCTCCCAAAGTTGCTATAGTTGCTTGTAATTTTATTCTATAAATGGTTACAAGTTGTAACTTACAACATACGAAGGCTTCTTTAAAAGCTGGTACTGAGATCAAACTTATTAAAGATATAAACCTATTTTCATCCGGCATTTGTTTATTTGCCGTTTTTAAGTTAAGGATTTAACTGAACGCAGTTCTATTATGGGCAATTCTCTCCCCGTTTTTTTGTTCTTTAACTTACATTGACCCATTATATGTACACCCAGAAATGGAAACTTCATATTTTGTTGCATTATTAGCTACTAGAAGAGAATCGCTTTGTCTGTTCTTCTCGTTTCTTAGGGCTGATTTTTACCACAAATATCTTAGCTCATCAATAACTCTGGGATAGCTCAATAACAATACTAAAGTCAAGTCCAATTTTGATTAGAATGTAATATATACACAGTAACTTAATTGCAAGCAATATGGGTCACATTCTAACATAGAAAGACAGAGATACAAGCTTACTTTAAATTTGAGTTTAACTAGAATTTAGGATAGCCTTGAGCTCCTTCCAAAAAGATACTGTAGGATCTCCTTTTTAGCTGTATACAGTCTTCACACAAACTGACATTCATTTTTATACCCGCTTATCAAATCTTTCCCGCTTTTTGGCTGATGTGGATACATAACAAAACTTTAATTGTTGTTCTGCACGTATAAAAAATTCCATATTTGGTATAAATGGGAGTTGCCACGCCTATTTATACAATCTCTCCCAGTTATTGACCGATGGTGTAATTTTCCACTAAGTTGTTTGAACCAAATTTAGAAACTTCTACTATTACCGTTCCCAAGATACATATAGAAAAATTAATGTTTACTATGTATGGGTTATGTCACGCCCATTTATTCAAGTACCGCATATTTTTTGACTACTTGATTTTTATTGACTACAAAACTATTACACCAAACTCAGAAATTTCCATATTTACCGTTCTCAAGATATACAAATATCAATATACACTTTGCATGGGAGATACCACTCCCACGTGTCTTATTCCGCCCACTTTTTGACTGATGATTATGTTGATTTTGGAGCTAATTGAATTAAATTTAGAGACTGACTGTTAGCGTTTTGAAGGTATAGACACTTAAATATTTGTACGATATAAAGTATCTGGAATACCAGTTGCCTATTCCTCTCAAAAGCTGCTTCAATATTCTCAATCGATCGATAAAGATCTAAGATGGTACCTCTCTATGCAAGTTCATCCGTCTTCATTATCTTTAAATGCTAAGAAGTCCATTTCTTTTTTTCCCCGTTACTCCTCTTGGAAGCATATGACTTCCACAAAGCATCTCTGCTGTTGTTTGTGCTTAATCTCATCTTAGATTGTTTTGTCTTAGTTCCTGGATCCAGCATTTCTTGAGCCTTGCGGCTCACTCCACTAGAATGTCACTAGTGATACTATCGGGACTGTTTCGAATGGTGTGACCGATCCACTCCCATTTTCTTTTCCTTATCTGTTTCAGTATAGGTTTCTCATAAATCATGTTCCAGATCTCGGTATTGCTTATGGTGTTAGCATAGAATATTCTGCATATGATTCTGAGGTATATGTTGATGAATACCTGGAACTTTTGCGTGATGTTATTCGATACAAGCCAGTTTTCACTGTCAAACAGTAGAACTGATTTAACGCAACGAGTTGAATATTCTGAACTTAGTACGTCTTTATATATGTTAACTTCTCCATAGTGACTGTCGTAGTCTGAATGCCGCTCTCGCTTTATTTAGTCACACTTTAACGTCAGGTTTTTTAAGATTATTGAAGCCTTTTACGAAAATGGGAGTCCAAAACAAAATGCATTTCGTGCACTTCGTGATTTTTTTGGTCAGATTAATCGACCAAATGTGTTCGCAATTAAAAGAATTGTAAGCAAATTACAGCAAATCGGGTCTGTAAGAAATGCGAAAACACCTGTGCATGCTCGCTAGTTCGTTCTGCGGAAAACATGATAATGGACTTCTTGTAGCCGATATGTGGTGCCACTTGCCACCCAGCTAACGAAACAATGGCTCTTTTGTGCGTGAAATTCAATGGCCATGTTATCTCATGTTGTGGCGATGTTAGTTGGCCGCCATAATCATGTGACTTGATACCGTTAGACTTCTTTCTTTGGGGATATTTAAAATAAAATACGAACAGATGGATAGAGGTATTTCACCTAAGCCGTGGAGAGCATTTGGCCGATATTTTGTTTCACACGTAATTGTCATAATAAAAAATATTAAGATAATTCTCTGAAAACTTTTTGTTTTATTTCCAATTAACATCGTGCGTTTTGGTTGGACCACCCTTTAGCATGATGTTTTCCGTGCTAGAATTGTTTATTCTCATGATCATGGTTTCGTTGATATTTATCTCAAGTCACACATGGCGAGATAATTTTTCTAGGTCCTTCAGTTTCGACTGCATATGGGAAATGTTATACCAGAGTAGACAAATGTCATCCGCATATTCTAATTTTCGAGTTGGCGTGAGTGACTCCGTGTTATTTCCTTTCTCTTGGGACAGACTTTGCGGCACGATAGTGAATAACTGAGGTGATAGTGGGCATCCTTGTTTAGCTCCAGTGTTGGTGTGAAGTCTGCTAGTATATAGATTGTTTATTTTGCTTTGAAGCTTTCCATGTATTATGGCTGGAAGTATCTTATATATGGTTTTAAGCAGAGTACTTCCTCCTCAATTATTACAGTCTTTCAAGTCGCCATTTTTTGGTAACTTTACAATGATGCACTTTTAGCACGCTGGAGGCAGCCTCTCTTCCTCCCATACTAATGTGGTGTGAGGCCGTAGAAGTTCAGCCATGGTTTTGATGTGAGCTCGTAGAATTTCCGCTGGTAGTCCATCTTCGCCTGCTGCCTTAGTATTTCTTATTTTACCAATCCAACCTCTTTAGGAGTGCTGCAATGTTTCTGAAAAAACTGCATATATAGTGCGTATAAATATATAAATCAATAGCCTCTCTAGGGAGGGTTATACAGTGACTTTTCTGAAATATCGGCCGCGAAACGTGAATGAAAGTAAAGTTCTGGTATCCTATTTAGGATGTCAACCAAGTTCAAAATTTAAGCGTATCCCTAGTCACGAAAGTTATCTTATTTTCGAAGGTAACCAATTCAAAAGCTTTCTTTGATGGAATAATTCTTATAGCGCCAGTTATCGCTATTGTTCTCATAAGTGCTATTCATATTTGGTTAACTATTCAATCGAGAGGTCCTCGGCTTAATCTCAGTCCAGATAAAAGAAATAATCACCTCAAAATCACCTCGGTACCACCTCATTAGCTTCGCTAGTAACTGATTATGAATATTACCACTATGCAACTCATTGAGTGAGAGAAGTCCCCGTACTCCTCCATGGAATGTTATGAGAATTATTACTGAATGTATTTTAGTTTTTTCTACAATTACTGAAAATTTCCGGAGAAGACATTACTAATTCAGAGTAAATGTTCTCCAAAACTGTCGATGCAATTTCTGGATGGCTAGTTGATATACTATATTATTTGGCGGTATGAAATTTACACAAATCTGCTGTTCGTGGTATTAATAATTCAAAAAATGCTTTAACACGTTGGCTGCCATGTTGATCGTATATTTTCTTCTAGTGACTCTTTTAAAGATGCATTTTTTTTACTGAATACGATTTTTTAAGTCTTTGTTCAAACAAGTCGCATTTTCACATTGATTTTTCTTTATTTCTTTTTTATATGGTGGCAGTCAACGTGTTAACAGTTCGTTTGCAAAGATATTGCTCAGTTTTAAACATTTTTATTAATAACGTCGTGGTGTGTAGAATATGTCGGGCTGATAAAAAAGTGTACCTTCTTATTGTAGTTCACAAATTGAATTTGAAATTACAACTACCCAGTGGTCTCAATAAGTTTGTTAACAATAGTTCACATACATACATTACCTTCTTTGAATTGTTTTTCATCAAAATTAATTAAAAAAATAAAAACTCATTTAGAATAATTGTTTAAGTGAAAGTTTTTTTTTATTAATTTCTTTGTCTCTTTGTTAGGGTATTTTATTATTTTGAGTGTTAATTTTTGTTAAAAGTTGTTTGTTTTTTTAATATTTTATTCGAGTATCGTTTTTATATGCCGGCCTTTTAGTAAAAATCGAAAGCAAACTAAATATGTTTTAATATAATTTTTGCTCTGTTATTTTTTTTAAGGGTATATTTATACTTTTTGTCGAAAAGTTTTGTTTTTTAGTAATAAAGTTTTATTTTTAATATTTTTTGCTTTTTATTTAATATTGCTTTTTATTGTTATTTATATTTAAATTTGTTTACTTTTTTGCATGAAAACGTAATAGATAAATCGAAAATATTTTTTATGAATATGGCGGTTAGTGTATGTGTACTCGTATATTTATTGAGCAAAACATTTTATAAAGGGTTTATTAAAATAAAAAGATATTGAAAGGCAAAGAGGGAATATTTTTAAAAGTATAAAGCAAAATAAGTTTTATTTCAGCGAATAGGGCGGAATTATTTTAAGTTTTTTTCTCCTTTTTTTCTGATTTTATTGAAATTTTGAAATGAAATAATTGATTACACTACCAAATCATCATAAACAGAGATTAATTCTTGTTTTGAATATATAGTAACATGCTGTTTCCTAAAGTCTACAACTAGAAATTAACGCAACTACAGTGGCACATATTCGTATAAAAGCACCCTTAATATTAAGTTTGCTTCCTTCTTTCTCTTTTGTCAATGCATTGCTTAAAACAAGTCCCATTTCGTATTGTTGACTAAAGTAACGGTAGCTTGTATTAAGTGCGAAAAGTTGTTTTCGTTGTTGTTGTTTTCCATAAATCATTACAGTTTCAAAAAACCACAAAATATTGGTACATATTCGCTATTAATTTCCAATAGGAAGACCACAGTTGATAAGATTTCAATACTTAATTGTTCCATAATTGATATTTATAATTTCAAAAATATGATTTGGCACCAATTTCATCGAATTTTTCCGCAACTGATAACCTAATCATCCTAAGTTTGCTTAATGACTAACTGGCGCTCTAACACGGTCCTGTAAAGGTATCCTTTGGCTTTTTGTCATAGATTATGATTGATCGAGACTACATGGAAGCCACTCCATAAGTGGGATGTTGTGATGTGCAAAATCATTGCAATGACTCTTTAGCAACGTGTATGGCAGCTTTTCATGTTGTGTCCATGCATTTTATCACCCAAAAATGAATTGAGAGCATCATCTAACAATTTCGTGTATAAACTTGAATTAATTTTGAAACAAATCACTGAGAAAACCTGTGTTAAGCCACATCACAAATAACCGATCTGAGACACAGAACACATCCAGTTGGCAACTAAGTGGAACAAAGTTGTGTTTTCGGAAAAAAATCAACTTATACGTCCCCTGCCCTTAAAATTGTTATGGGTATGGTTTGCGTAACGAGAAACTTTGGTAGTTGCTGTGGGGGCATTTTTATCGAGAGGTAAAGTAAATATTTGCCTTGTGTCGTCCAAAATCAATTCAATAATATACACGGCATTGTTGGATGATGTTTTCGTTTCATTTTTTTAATAATATAATAGATGAAGAAAGCATTTTTCATAACAAGGGCGTATAGGAATAATACTCCGCAGACGGCTCTGAATGTAATGCTAAACGTCCGTCCTTTGGACTTTCAAATTCACCTTCAAGCGCAAGGAGTGCCCTACGGCTTAGGGAACTGGGCTTTTGGCGGGATGCTGATTATGGACATGCGCGTGCTCTTCGCTGTCTGAATTTGAGTCTTAGAACGAATGAAAGAAGTGACTATGTCCTGCCTATCATGAGTTTTGAGACTGTGGAAGTGGTGATACCGAGCAGGACTGATTAGCAGCGGTGTCACCCTTATCTCGGTGGTCTGGCTTTTTACAGACGGATCTAAGACGGTGGAAAGCACCGGTGCTAACGTCTACTGCAAACAACTTGACCTTAGGTGTTCCTCCAAGTTGTGCGGCGAATGCTATGTCTTCCAGGCGGAAGTTTTGGCGGTTAGGAAGGCAGTGGAGATAATCAAGAATGCGATTGGGTGCATTAGTTCGTGTCTGATCAGATCCAAAGTCGTTCGAGACTACAAATTAGACTTGGGTGGGCTACGGAACGACGTACAACTCTGCTGGGTACCCAGGTCATTGTGGTATCGCTGGCAATGAAAAGGCTGATGAACTGGCCTGTCATAGATATACGTCAACAGTCTTTCGGACTGAAGTCCCTATCCTACCGCCGTTGAGTCATTTCATCAGTGTGCTAGAAAGGTTCTTCGCTGAGAAGGCTGAGAAGGGTTGCAAGGTCTCTGGATCTATGTGGCCGGTTATTTTCAGTCGTAGGATATCTGCTCTTCTCTCTATGAGTAAAGTGGAGCTGAGGCTAACTGCGGGCGTTATTAGGAGCCATTGCGGTATCCGTGTGATGACTCGTAGATGGGCAAATATTGACAGCGATTACCCTAGGCTGTGAGAGAACGAGGAAGAGTTAGAGGCAATCTAATACCTATTATGACATTGTCCTAGGCCCTCGAGCAAGAGACAACGACCCTTAGGTGATTTTACTTTCGTGTATCGACTCTACCGTTATCCCTCGGTTTACCTGGTTGTGGCATGGGGATTGATTGAATCCCGGGGAGTGTAGGACCTACAAGTTTTTCTTTTAGTTTTCTCTTTTTGCTTGTTATTATTTTTTTCTTTCTTCCATGTCTTATCGGTTTGCTTTTGCACAGAACGATCACAATAGATTACTATTATGACCAGATGGATGCTCTACCTCAAACCAAACCAAATTATTAGAAACAAAACAACTGTGGTGTTCATATTGGAAATCTACTCAGTGCGCTTAAGCGAATATGTACCAATTTTTAGTAGTATTTTGAAACTGCAAGGATTGTAGAAAAACAACAACAAAAACAACTCTTTGCTCTCATTCCAATCTATCGTTACTTTAGTCAATAAGATGAGCCGGGACTTGTTCTGTTCTTTTAAATTTTTAGCGACAAATAATGAAATAGCAGAGAAGTGCTAACGTGTTACGTTTTAAAAACATTCTTCAATTGAATTCTCTATAGACTTGTTAAAAATAAGACATTTTTAATTAAATTATAAAAAGTTAAAAAATAATAATAAATTTTAACAAAGAATTTTTTTAATATTATAAATAAAAATATTGAAATATTAAATTAAAAAATATTAAAGCCTAGTAAACTAAATATTAAAAATGTATTAATTATTTTCTACATCATTTACTTGTAGATGATTTATTTAATTGTTATTATTTAGACTATTACGTTAATTCTTAAATAATTTATCAAAAGTTTTTTATTTTTTTTTTTTTTTTGTAATGAAATATTCTTTTTGTTCTTTCTTTTATTTTATTCTTTTGCATTTGAAGCTATGGATTTATATTTTTAAATACTTTTTTGCTTTGGCTTGGAAAATAAGAAACACTAAGTGCATTCAAATATAAATTAAAATTTTGTTTTTTGAAATATAATAGTAAATTAATAAATTAAAAGAAATATTATGATAAAAAATGTGCTCAAATAAAATAGATGCATTATTATATAAAAAAGTATTATATGTTAGTTTTGGCATTGAAAGTTTTTAAAAATATAAAAATTATTAAAAATAAAATCGAACAATAATACAAACCAAACACAAATACAATACACTTGAAATAAAAAATTATACAATTTAAGGACGGATGTTTTAAAATCTGATGTTAAAAGGCTTCAGTTTATTATTTCATAAGCATTCATATATCGGGTGGGCCATCTATCGGCTTAAATTTGGACCAGCAATACTTATGTCATTCTATTCTGTTAAAAAATTCAGTACAAATAAATCAATTTACGCTTGAGCAACGTTGGGATTTATTGGAAATCCATTTCCAAAACAAGGGCAATTGGTCGGAAACAGATTTCAAAATTTATCATTTTCACCTTGTTATCATTTTCAGAAAACCCAAACGTCGTCTTACAGAAGCCAATGCACACATTATAACTAACTGTTTGGTGCGGCTTGTGGAGCGGTTCCATCGTTGGCCCATATTTCTTTTAAAGTGAGGACAGAGTAACTATTACGGTCAATGGGGACACCGTGCTTGCTTTTCATGGTATTGATGTGAACGATGTTTGATCAACGGGATGGTGCAACTTGCCACACATCTCATGCCACAATCAATTTATTGCGTCAAACGTTTCATGGCCGTTTAATTAGCCGAAATGTTGATGTCAGTTGGCCGTCAAAAAGCTGCGATTTGACATCGCTGGACTATTTTCTGTGGGGCGACGTTAAAGACAAGTGGTATGCCGACAAACCAGAGACAATTGAGCACTTGAAGGCCAACATTCGTGATGCCATTGCCGAGAGTTCCTGTGTAAAATTAAAATGATTAATTTTAATTTAGATAACTCAGTATTAGGGAAGTCATCGTTATATCGGACTTGGCTGAACAAATTATATCTACAGTTTTACCTAAGCTAGAGCAAAATGTCAAAATGTTTACGAAAAATTTAAATAACGCGGCTTCAATGCTTTGCAAATGGTCGATGTTGCATAAGTCGATGTAAGTAGTCGCTGTAATTTCAGGCCATGATCATTACTTTTTATGACAGATTGTGACGTCAAAACCAGACGGTTTTTTTGACAGCGTTATGCTTGACGCAATGATTTGTTTTAAATTGCTAATACGGTTAATTCTGCTTGCCACGACATTCGATAATAACATCACCTTCGAACGTTTGGCAAACATTTCTCTGATAAAACATTCGAAAACGAGTATTGGAAACGAAACGAAAAAGAAATCATAGAGTTCACCCGTCACTCAGTTTGTGACAGCAAATTTATCGATTTCGAACGCTTGCCTGTAATACAGCTTGAGGCATTTTATTATTTTATTTATTTATAACGTTAATCATCTAAATTCACTTAAAATAAAAAACAAAGAAAATTCCTAGTTTTTTGAATGCGACAAAACATAAGCGCCTCCTTAATAAATTAACTTAAAATATAATTATTACTAACATTTATTATTTTTTTTAATAAAAAAATGTTATGGACTCGATTAGATTCGATACTGCTTCACCAGAAATTTCATTCAATGCAATTTCTACTTGCCAATAAAATTCGTCCTTATTTATGCAATTATCGCGGTATATTTTAAGATCTACAATATCCCACAGATTTTAAGGTGGATTGAGATCTGACGATTATGCTAAACATTTCAAAACGTTGATTTGTTTGCTTACAAAGCACTCTTCACTCGTTTATTTGTGCATTTTTCGGCTGTTGTCCTGTTCATATCTCCAATCAACTGGCATTTTATCCCCTTATCTGCGGCATCAGTATCTATTGCAGGGTATTCTTGTTGGAAAATCGATCTATTACACACTTTATTTTGTGTATTGGCCAAATTTCATGCCCAGCCTAAAATACTTCCTTCTTCATGTTTCATCGTGTCTTTGGTATATCGAGGATTAAGGCGTTGTTCTTCCTATTCAGCTTAACAGTCTAAATCCATAGGAATGTCTCACATTAAACTTAGATTCATCAGAGAAGAATACGGTCTTCCATTAAAAGTATACCTAAGCTTACTTGCTCTATTGTAAATTCAATTCTGACCAACCTATTTTTGGCAATAGTAAATGGTCTTTTTATACTTCAACATGATACTAATCCAGGGGTGTACCACCTCTGTGTATGGAGCCGGAAACGGCTTATAATACGGTATATAATTTCCAAATTTGTTTGAGATTGATGTCACTGATTCCTCTTTATGTTAATCATTGATTATTTTTTCTTCTAATTGCTAATTCCTGTTATCCATTTTTGTTGAATATTGCATATTATTGTTATCTAGGAACAGATTTTGATAGATTTGGTAAGATTGTAAAGACGTTCAAATTTTCTTTAATTATATCTCTAATGTTGAAATGATCGCTTATGTTATTGAACGATTTTTGTAGTTGGTAATTTAACTATATTGCTATTTCGTGCTATTGTTTTGACACTTGCAAAATAGCGGTTTTGTAACTTTAACATATATTTTTACTGTTACAAATTTGTTTTTCTTTTTTTGACTTTTCTTAGTAAAAAGAGTATATTATCGTTATAAATTAATACATCAAATTAAAATTCGAATGAGCTTTTCTAAGTTATGAATATAAATGATAGTAAATACAGGCTCGTGCATATGTTTTGTTGCATACTGTACGTATGAAACTAAAAGAGAGGAGCAGCTCATTGCCTGAATCTGTTTTAAAGAAACAAGAAAACAAAAGCAAAAATATAAAAATATCAGCACAAACGCTATACGCGAGTTCATTCGTCGCTGTTTCAGCGATAACTATATGTGAACTGAGAAGGAACAAAAGTCTTATGAAATGAATAGCAATGTTCTATGCTCTTTTAAGCATTTCTGTTCGATAAAAACACATATTTTTGTTTTGAGAATTCTTCGCTAATAGCGAACAATTACCTATTGCGAATGTCAAAACAAGCGGGATGACTTTGTTAATATATGAATGCTTTTCGTGGTAGTTGTATATACTATAGTTGTATTTGCGTATGGTGTGTTAAGATAATTCTCAATGTAAGGTACTTCGAAATCCACTTAATTTAAAATGGAATGAAATTTTAAATAACTATGATTTAAGAATTCTGACAGGATTTTAGATCATTAAGCATTACTATTATTTCTTTGATAATGCAGAGAACTAAAGTTAGTTTTTAATTTCAATTGATTTTGATTTAGATTACATAGAGGAATATCTACATATGTATGTGTGTATACGAAAATATTAAAGAAAAAATTAAAAATGTGTAGTATTTAACATAAGAATAAGAAGAAGAATATCCATTAAATATTATCCCATTTTTAGTTTCTATAAAGTTTATATATATTATAGACTGATATAAAGTTTTATAATTATTATTTTAACTATATTTTCTTAGTAATAGATATACTAATTGTTGTTGTATTATGTTTTTAATTCGTATAATATATATATTTTTTATCTTAATATTTTTTAACTACCAGATTTTTATGTATTTTATTTATTAAGGATTATTAAAAAAATTCATATTATTTTAGTAATAAGTTAATTATTATTATTTTTATTTTAGTTTTTTTTTTTTAATTGTAAGTTATCATTATTATTTTACATGAAATCACAGTCGGTATGTGAGAAAAATTTTATTTTAAAGATGGTGTTATAATATATATTTTTGTTTTTTATATAAATTATAGCTACATTTTTACTTATTTCTTTTTTTTCTTCAGTATTATAATTATTTTGTATGATAAGTATGTTATTAAATGATTTTCTTATTTGTTATTATTTTTTTTTAATTAAAAATTTAAGCTTTTATTAGTTTTCTAAATTAATTTCTTCTTTTTTCTTTTCTGAAAACAAGGCATTTTTTAAGTTTCTTTTATGAAATAATTTTGAAATATTTTTGGTTTATTATTTTTCACTAGGCATAGTATTTTTTTAATTTGATATTATGCTTTTTTATTTTTATTATATATTTTTTTCTTTTTTTTTTGGTAATTATCATATAACTACGATTATGCTGTGTAATTTAATTCTATTAATTGAAAACTATCCTTAATAAATATATGATTTTATGTGTTAAATTAATATTTATTTTTAATTTCTATCTATAAAAGACATGAGTGTAGGTTTTAAATTTACATAAAATTAAAAAATTGATATTTAAAGAATTGTTAAGAGAAATTTGTGTTTCAATAAAAGAGAATAATAGAAAAAAATATATATTTACTTTTAAAATCCTTTTGAATTAAAATATTCTTAATTATGCTGTGAAACATTATTAATTTTTTTTAGAAATACAAAATAACCATCTATTTGACATCGACATCACAAGAAACAAGAGGTTGACATATATCGTTTGTTGAAAATCTGTATGCCTATTATCAAAATTAAAGACTGTCGACATAATTTTCGTATTCTCTAAAAAGTACTGATTTTGTCGACTTATATAGGCTTACATACGAGTACATACTGTTCTGATACCTCTAAGGAGAGTGAATCAACTCAAAATTTACAAATTTTCTTCAGAGACAAAAATCGTTCAGTTTTATATTAAATTACATCACAAAAGAGGATACAAGTGTGATTTTTCTTTTTTTATTTATTTATTTATTTTTTTTTTTTGCTGAAAGAGTAAAGAAAATTATATAAGATTTTTACAGTGGATTGTACGAGGGGTACTATTTACATATATTACGAGAACTGTCGACACTAATGTTAAGAGCTAAAATCTGGCAACATCATAATAAAGTTTGATATTTGTTAGCATAAACGTACTCACAACGTTTTGATGTACAAGTGCAATTTGTTTTGTTTATAGTGAGTTAAGAAAATCAATTTGGCCAAAAAATTGAAATTTCAAGAGGTTTCCGTTAAATTATTTTTCACAATTTTCGAAGTAGATTAGCTAAACAAGAATGTGTCGATGAACTCAGTTCTTTGTATGACGATAAAGTACCTTCAAAAACCACAGTATATCGCTGGTACAGTGAATTCAATCGTAGTCGTAGTTTGGTCGCCGTTGAATTCCGTGAAGGTCATCCAAAATCAGTTGTTGTGCCACAAAACATCCATATAGTGCATGAACTGGTAATGAAGATCGACATGTGATATATTGTGAGATAGAGGCATTCTTTATCAATCGCTCAAAAAAAAGGTTCTCGTCGTTTTGTGTAGGGAAATGATTGAAAAGTTCGACCGTGGTGCTTCAAAAGACGTGCATAAAACCAAAACAGCAATCGATCGTGTGTGTATTCTAACATAAATCCAACAAAAATTGTTCGTAGAAAAAGCACAGCAAAGCAAATGGTCGCCCGTTTTTTCGGCCGGTTGGGTCATGTGGCCATTGTTCCGTTTGAGCAACGTAAAACGGTTAATTATGAGTGAGGAGGAAGCAGTCAAAGAAGCGTTTAAAAACCATGTTTTGGAGGTATTTCAAGAGGAATGGAAAAATTGTTTTGAGTGGGGTCGCGCGAACAGGATCAACCCAAACGCGCGCAAGACCCAATGTTGTTTACTGACACACAGACGTGGTGGTGTGCAGTCATCTGTGTCCATGGGTAATGTAGGCATTGAGGAATCAGATGCTCTGAATGTTCTGGGCATGAGAATTCACTGTGACGTCCGTTGAAATGATCAAATATTTCGAGTGTTGAAAGAAGCATTTAAGTGCCTCGCTTTTTGAAGACGGTGCAGGAATTACTTCATTCGATCTGAACTCCTTAATATTTAAAAGATCTATATCTGACGCAAATTGGAATACAATTCCCATGTATGGGCCGGTGCTTCAAAGTCTATTTTGGAGATTCTCGACCTCGTACAAGATAGGCCGAAGGTTCTTATTAATGACGGTAAGAGAGCCAACTCTATCGATTCATTAGAGCATCGTCGCAATGTGGCGTGTATTTCATTGTTCTATCGGTACTATAATGGATTATGTTCTGACGAAATTAAGGAACTAATTCCTAGTAATCATATATTCTTACGTAGTACTCGTATTTCTCGTAGAGGTCATCCATTTGTACTTGATTGTCCAGTGAATCGCACAACGCGTTATAGGGAGAATTAGTTCTTTGGTTGTATTGTTCGCCCTGCCAACACGACATGAGCAAATTTAAATTGAACTTCCATAGACACTGCTCTATCCATCCTCCTTCCCACAACCTATTTTCCTAGTACCAGCATAATGCACCGCATGAGTAGCGGTTATCTTCTGGTCTTAAAAGAAAAAAAGAATTTGGACAAATTTACCTGATTAGTTGACACGTTTTTTTAGTAACGGGCTTTTTAATAACAGAAAAATAATATTAATTTATATGCTTAAGTAAAACTAAGCCTCTCAGATCCAACATTATGTTTAAAATACTAAGCAACTATGATCCCTTTTTTGCTTTTGTTTTGTCTTGTTTCACTTTTTCCTTCCATATTGCATGGGACCATAAATAACAGGAGCTCGTATTTTGGGTTATTTTATTATACGACCACAATAAGTAAATTTCTTTTTTAGAAAGTGCTGCAGAAGTTTTTGTTCTGTGTTATTTCCGTTATGAACGCAATTAGTCCATAATACATATAATTTTAGTTTTTTTCTGTAGGTTGACATTTCAAAGCTTTCCATTTCATTCATCAATGCCTATAGATCAGCTTTCGGCAAACTAATATTAATAGATTTTATAATTGTGGTAGTTATTGAAAGTCTCTCAGTTAGGCCACTTTGCACTGTGTTTTTCCACTTGTTTTCTCTTTACTTCTCTTTGTTTATTTTTTGACTAAGCGTGTGACTAAGTCAGTAGGAAAATAGAAGAGCAGCTCTTTGCCGAAATCTGCTATAGATAGTGTTTGCACAAGTTTGTTTGTTGTTTTGGTAATCTCTTGTTAAGTTTTTTCTACTGTGGTCCTCCGAAATCGTTTCACTGACTTCATTCGCGCTTTTTTCGTCCAAAAAAATCTTGCACGTCACTTTCCATCAACAATTGCTTGAGCTGCTGCTCTCAGTCCTTTATTTCGTGCCATTCGATTTTAGTATAAGCATGTAGACGGCTGCACAGGGTTATTTTTTTATATTTATATGAGGATTCAGGATACTAGTCGAAACGAATTGGAAATAAAAATGAATTCAAAATATTCGGTTGAAAAATATCCAGCAAGTTGCACGCCAGGACTGAAAAGGATATTATATTAATAGAAGAGAAGGGGAAAATAATAACGATAAGTCCCATAACATTCCAGAGACAAACAATGGAAAGGAACCTACTCTTTAATGCCGGCTCCGAACGGCAAAGGCATTGGAGAAGTTTTCAATAATAGTAATACTCATAACCAAATACTAGCTATGTTTTGGGGTAATATTTTCAGATGGTCTAGCCTGGGATTAAACTACTGTATGATGCATAAAATTTGAATTGTTGAATTGCTTATACGAATTACACCGTTTACATGTGTTCACACAGAATTTTAAAAATGGAAAAAAAGTTGGGAAATTAAATAAACAAATGTAATGTAAATAAACACCTGATCAATATTAGAGATCACATTGATTTTTTAGTAAGCATCGAAGTAATTGGAACTGAATTACTTACAATATGGGTGGTTTGCTTTTAAAATTTTGTTAAAGGAATTATGTAATTCGGCTCATAATTTATTGCTGAATAATGAATGAAGCATCGAACTTGGAAAAAACGTTGTTTTGTAAACATGGGATTATTCCATTTGTGACCTCAAATACGTATAAAGTATGTAAGTGCATGAATGAACGAAAAATTGACTTTTTACTCGTAATTCAAGATTTTGAAGTTGTTTGGAAAATTTTAAAAACAGAATTTTATTGTAAAGGGTGTCCAAAATTGAGGTATTATCTTAATTTTGCTGCCATTTTTTTTCCTATTTGTAATTTTTATTCAATATTTTTACTTTCAGATTCTAAATACACTCCGATTGATTAATATGGCACGTTACACGTAGGAACAGCGTGTTTTTATTATTAAAACATTTTTTGATCCATTCATTATCGTTTGTAGCAATTAAACATCAAACTATCCACATTATTCAACATTTTGCATCGTGATCTCAATTTAAAGACTCATAAGATCCAGCTGACTCAAGATTTAAAACCAGCTGACCACGCATTACGTTGACAATTCGTTTCTTTGGCCATCGAAAAACAAGAAGAAAATTAGAATTTTTTTTAACAAAGTAATCTTCAGCTACGAAACCCATTTCCAGCTCAATTGCTGCGTCAACAAGCAGAATTGCCGAATTTGGGGTGTAGAGAATCCAAGAGTTATCTTAGAGCAATCATTACATCTAGAAAAAGTTACGGTCTGGTATGGTTTGTGGTCCGGAGAAATTAGCGGACTATATTTTTTTGGAAACGAAAATAAAAATGCAATTACGGTCAATGAAAATCTCTACTTGGAGATGATCCGAAGCTTTTTGTGGCGTAAAATTGATGATTTAGACGTAGAGAATACTTATGTGGTTTCACAGCATGAGAATGGATCTTTTGAAAGAAAAGTTCGATAATCGCATTATTTCTCGCATAGGAGGAGTAATTTGACCACCAAGATCGTGTGATATGATGACACCTTTAGATTTTTTTCTGGGGTTTTTTGAAATCGAACGAGTACAACAAAAATACCACAAAAAAATTATAATTTTGGTAAAAGATTGGGAGCCTGCCGATCCAGTAGAGGGGGCCACCGACATAAATTTTAACCGGAACTCATTTGTAATAAACTGAAATAAAAATATTTTAAATATCTGAAGAAAAGTCTTTTTCTTAAAATTAAAATTATACCTCAATTTTGGACAACCTTTAAGGGCGGTTTACATGATAATGCAAGACGTACGACATGTCAAGTTTTTGTGTAGAAGAGAGCGAATAGTATCGTTTAAACACAATATGTAATGAGAGCGTACGACACGGAGAAAATACGGATGAGAATTTGGCAGTCATACGGCTCTCTTTGTTTACACACTTCATTAAATCAGGGATGTATTTTTATGTAAACAAATAAAATAAACAAAGAAAAACGCAATTTTTCTTTCGCTCGCACTATTAGTCTCTTTTACAACAGCTGCTTTCATTTTACTTTGTTTTGGTTTTTTACGTATCGTGTAAACGTAAAAAAATCTTTCGTAAAATTTTTATTCCCACTTTTGAAAAAACAGATGGGAATTTATAATATTTTCTCTCTGATTTTAGGTTCGTAAAGTATTAACGTGTAAACTACCCTTTACTTGTCAGAAATATTTTATTACTTCACCGGTGTTTATTTTATTTTTTGTTGTTGTCGAATGTTGCAAGTTATTTAATTTTAAATAACAAGCCTGCCATTAATTAATTTGTAACTAAATTACATAAATATTTTTCAATTTAGCAAAAGCACATATGCTTAAAAGTTCTGAAGTCATAATTTTAAAATATTCACAAACCTAGAAACTTATTTGAAACATTTTTGTGTAAAAGCTTTTACAAAAAATCAATAAAATTTTACATTTTTTTAAATAATAAGTTAAAGAAGCTTTGTTAAAAAGCTTACAACTTTAAAACGTGTATTAAGCTTTTTTATTTTCCAAAGTTATTTTTGTGTGTTTTTTTATTTTTAGTCTTTTTATATTAACTAAACTTTTTTATACATATATATTTTTTTGTATATTTATTTTTTTTAAATTTAATGTAAAATTTAAATTTTAATTGTATATTAAATATTAAAAAAAATTTTATATGTAAGTATGTATGAATATTGTCTTGAAAGCTTTTTAGTTTAGTTTGAAGAAGAAAATAATGATTGAAGTTTATTTTAAATATAAAGAAAAATGAAAATTTTATTAAGGATTTGTTTAAATGTTTTTTTATTTTTTATTTTTTTAAATATATTATTTATTATAATTTTTGTCAAACTTTTACAATTTTTTTGTTTCTTTTTTTGTTGGGTTAGCTTACTTAACTACAAAAGAGTTTTTTTTTTAATTATTTACTTTTAAAGCTTAAGAAGAAATTCTTTTTTGTTTTATGATTTTTCTATTTTTTAATTTTATTATTTTAGTAATGCTTCGTAGTTTTCATATATAAATTTGACTAAATTGTTGTTGTTTTTTTATAAATATTAATTTTATTATTATTTTTGACTTATATGTTTTTGTAATTGAATAAAAAAGAACGATTCATAAGCACTTTATTTTAATTTATTTTATAATTTCCTTTTTTTTGTAAGGTGACCCTACTTTTTTTAAATATTTTTTAGTTTTAATATGACAAAACGGTTTTTTTTATTTCAAGTTTTTCTCCGTAAAAATACTACATTTGCTTTTTGGAAATACATTTTTGGTTATAGGAAGAAAAAGTGAGTGAGATGTGGAGAGATGTAGAGTTGGAAGGGCGGGAGGGAGGGTGGAGGATAGAGCTTAATTTAATTTAAAAGGCCATACTCGTACGTCGTCCACCTACACCGGGACCTGCTCGAAAAGCTCCGCCACCACCACGTGGAAGACCGCTATGCGAAACACTGCGTCCCATACGAGTCTCACTACCACGACGTTCACGTGCTTTACGCAATAGGTCTGAAGTGCTCGGACGTCGACTATTGCTGGTCGATGAAGAGGCGCTGCGCTTACTACCAGACATTATGTCCGATGTAGACGATCGCCTAATGTTTTGCGACGAAGAGGCGAAAGCATGCGGCGATAGAAAATATGGTGACGGAGAACTAGCCTGTGAACGCGACATTTCGTAGCGATGTGGTGATGGTTGTTGCAAAAGATGATTGTTGCTATTACCGTTTAGATGTAGTAGCTGGTTAGTCGAACGATTATCATCATTTGAACTATTGCGACGTGACGAGTATGGCGATTGGGGATAATCGATTAATAAATTTTCCGATTCTTCATTATCAACCGCTTCGATTTTCAAATAGGGTGGCATACGATTATAGGGATGATATTGTTCGTTTATATTTAATTCACTACCATTCGCATTAAGACCCACTGTCAGAGCAATTTTACTTATATCTCCTCCAGCATCATTGCCACTAACACCATCACCTGCGTTACTACCACTCATTGACATGCCATCTGTTGCCATTAAATTGGTTGATTGAGAGTGTGACTTGTTTTGATTGGCCGATGAACCATTGCGTAAACCACTATATAATGATTTAATGTGAAAATCAAAAGATTTAAAATTCAAAAGGGAACGTTTCTTTTGATTTTTAGCGGGTGGCGCTGGCGGAGGCGGTGGTGGTGGTGTTTCAATCACTTCACCATTATTGTTATTGGCATTGGCGCAGGCGCGTAATGTTAGCGCAGTATTAAGAGTATTTTCGAAATTATTATTTAATGTATCGATTTGTATGGTATTTGGTATGGGTGTTGTTGCTGTGATACTATCTAAACGATTTGTTGTTGTTGTTGTTGCCACTGAACCCAATGATGCGGTGATTGTATTGTCCAGACTGTATGTAGTATTTTGAGAAAAACGATGTTGTTGCTGCTGCTGTTGCTGTTGTTGCTGTTGTTGTTGTTGCTGTTGTAAGAGCAATAATTGCTGTTGTTGCTGCAGTTGTTGTTGTTGTAAATCATGTTTACTTATTGTTGTTGTCATTGTGGTACTACTTAAACTAGTTTTACTACTAATTGCTTTAATAAATTTATTATCATTATCTAAGGACTCCTTTCGTCACTGAATAGCGCAAAAGCCTTGTTTAGAGGCCTCCTTAGCATCGCCATCCTCACCACAAAATGCTGCCACTTCATCATTTTTGGGTGAGTCTTGCCCACAGGGACCAATGCCACTGCCGCCAGCGACACCGCCACTAAGGCTAGGAGGCCCCTGAGGGCATGCTGATTGTCACCGAAGTGCCAGTGTAGATATCATCGGCGGTCGCACCGGTTTATTCTCTAATATACGTTCCAGTTCTAGCATAACGCTGGTTGTTAAACGTGGCAGTAGCTAGAAAAGAAAAATACGAATAAAATAATGAAACACAAAGAAAAAGACAACAAATAACTTCTCTTACCTGTAAAGATTGTAAACTTTGATGTAATTGTTCAGCAGAAGTGGCACCTAAAAGTAAACATTGTACTGGTTCATGCTTCAATGACCAGGCGATTGACAATTGAGTGGGTGTGCAACCCAGTTTTTCAGCTAAAGCCGCTAAATCCTTTAAACGATCACAATGCCGGCGACCTTCCTCCATACGTTCTTTATTCCAACTACCCTGAGGCGATAAGGCAGCCTAAAAATAAACATCCTTTTATAGGCCTTGTTCTTCAAACAAAATTGTACGTCATACAATACTTACATTCTTGTTTACCTCATCTTCAGTCCAAGAATAACTATGACTTTTTGTTTTGAATGAACCCTTTGGTAAAAAGATTTTCTCACCATTTTGAGCATCACTTAAGGCCATCGATAGTGGACCCCAGGCCATTAGACCAACACCAATTTTATTGTACATTTCCGGTATATAAAGTTCACATTTCTCCCGACAGAACATGTGATACTCGGATTGTTCGACTATCGGTGTTATACAGTTAAACTGACGGCAGTTTGTATAGGCTTCCATTATTTCGACTTGCGACCAACGGGCAGTGCCCCAATACATGGCCCAACCCTCGTGAATGACATAATTCATAGCTCGTACAATTTCTGTAATATAAGGAGTTTTCTTAAGGGATTTTTATTTCAATTTCATTGTATATGGCTTCTCACCTTCCATGGGACACATGGCATCCGCTTTATGTATAATAACAATATCAATATATTGCAATTGAAGCCGCTGTAAACTGGCTTTAACCGACTCGATAATGTGTTTGCGCGAAAGGCCCCGTTCCTCGGATCTAAAACAACAAAATATTCATCTTATATATAAAAATACATGTGTGTTTGTATGTAAGTATGTATGCCTGCTTCAAGTATATAGACAACTAAACGGCTTAACCGATTTTCTTGAAATTCTTACAGTATCTCTCTGTGTGGCTGGAAGGAACTCTAGGCTGTATAATTTTTAATAATTCCAATTGGGCGGTGCCACGCCTTTCCAAATGGTAACATTGAGAGTCTCTAAATTTAGTCCATATGGTGTCGTACTCAATATAAATCATCCAAAAAAGGGAGTAATTAGATAAATGGGCATGATACTTAATATACATACTAGATATTAATTTCTGTATATCATGAGAATGGTTAAAGTAAAAGTTTCAGAATTAGATCTAAACGACATCGTAGTTATTATAAATCATGCCGACAAGTCGGCATGGTTTCATACAAACTAAATATTAATTTTTGTACATCTTAAAAACGGTCAAAGCTAAAGTATTTTTCAGGCAAAATACTGGGCTGAAATGTACAAGTGGACGTGGAACCTTCCATATAAACTAAGTATTGATTTCTGTATATCCAGAGAATGGTTTGAAATAAAGACTCAGTATTTGGTCCGAATAGCTTCATAGTCAATCCATATTATCAGTAAAAAAGTGGGCGGAATTGAACAAGTGGGCGTGGTACCTCCCATATAAACAAAATATTTATTTTTGTGTATTTTGAGAAGGGTTAAAGCTAAAGTTCCAGTATTTGATCTGACTGGTTTCATAGTCAATCCAAATTATAAGTAAAAAAGTGGGCGGAATTGTCAAGTGTGCGTGGTACCAGCCATACAAACTAAATATTGATTTATATATATCTTGAGAACGGTCAGAGCTAAGGGTTCTGTATTTGGTCTGAGTAACTTTATATTCAATGAAAATCATTTGCCAAAAAGTAAGTGGAATTGGACAAGTGGGCGTGGTACTTCCAATACAAACTAAGTATCGTTTTTAATATGTCTTCAGAATGGTTAGAGCTAAAGACTTAGTATTTGGTCTGAATGACTTCATATTCAATGCAAATTATTAGCTCAAAAGTGGGCGGAATTTGAATAGTGGGCGTGAAACCTTCCATATAAAATAAAATTTATACTTTTGAATATTTTAAGAATGATTAAAGTTAAAGTTTCAATGTTTGGTATGAATGACTTCACAGCCAGTGAAAATCCTCAGTCAAAGAGAGGGTGCACAAGCAGGAGTGGTACCTCCCATACAAACTAAATATTGATTTCATTATACCTTGAGAACGGTTAAAGCTAAAGTTTCAGTATTTGGTCTGAATGGCTTTATAGTCAATCCAAACTATCAGTCAAAAAGTGGGCGGAATTGTACAAGTGGGCGTGGTAGCACCCATACAAAATAAATACTAATTGTTGTATATTTTAAGAATGGCAATAGTAGAAGTTTGTAAATTAGGTTCAGACAACGTCGTGTGCAATACATATCGTCAGTCAGTAAAGGGTCCATTCAGACTAAATATTGGATTTTGTATGCTAAACGCTGACAGAATTTTGATCGGAAGGGAACAAAATGTGTAAAAGGGATAAAAATGTAACTTAAATAGCATTTAAAAAAATACTAATTAGGATAGGAGTAGCGAAGCACGCCGGGTTTTTGCTAGTACTACATAAAAAAGAATGTGTGTTTGTTATGAGACTGTATACAGCTTAAAAGTAAAACCTACAGTGCCTCATGGAAAGAACTATAGGCTAAATATTTAAATTTGGACTGAAAGTGTATAAAATGGGGAATAAAAGGGTAAAAAATGTAACGAAGATAACAGTTAAGATAATAATTAAGATAGGGGTAGCGAAGCACAAAGAGTTTTAGCCAGTAATTACTAAATTAATTAATAGAACTATTGAATTTTAAAAAAAATTGTGTAAATAAAATAGGGTTCTATAGTTAAAATCTGTGAATTTTAAAATTAATTAAGGCAGTAATCGGTGGTTCCTGATTTTTTTTATATTATAATGCCTTAGAGAACTAATGTAACGTTGTTATAACCTCTTGTACTTACTTGGTACTCCAATAAACTTTTGTTGTTATTACATAAGCTGTTCGCTTCCAGCCAGTCCTCTGCAATATTTTGCCAATTTCCGTCTCCGAATGGGCCTCTGATATATCAAACAAATTGATGCCACTTTCGATGGCCAATTTGAGTATAGCTTCTGCCTGTTCATCGCTAACGCCGGGCGAGAAAACCGGCCAAGTACCCAAGCCTACATTGCTAACGCGTAAGCCACTTTTGCCCAGATTTTTGTAACGCAAGCCCGGTGTAGGTGTGGAGCCGGGCCTCAACGGTAAAGCCGGATTTGAACCCAGACTTATGGAGCGGCCTGTCACATTAACACAAGGAGAATTCAAGGGTATAGTAATGAACATGTTATTAAATGATATTTAGGAACTAATTTATTTTAAAAAATTTAAGCGTTTTTTTAATTTTCTAAAAATAGTTTTTTTTTTTTAATTAAATCTAACGTGCACTCGAACAAGACAAAACTTAGACACAAAACTAGAACAAAACGCAATGTAACACAAGTACGAAAGAAAGTACCACCCAAATGGTTTGGCAACAAAATTAAAACTAAAAATTATTTGTAACGAAATAAATAATACAAAACTTAACAAAAAATTTTTTGTGTGTTTTGCTAACAAGTGCTTACAACTTTATTTTGTATTTTTTACGTTTTTTCCTCGTTTGTTGTGTGTTAAAGTTGTTATAAAAAACTATGGGGGTGCCACGATATTTAAAATATAAAAAAATAAATAACAAAAAAACCAGAAGTAGTATATAAAATAAAATATATTGTTGGTTACCTTTTTATTATTCTTTTTTTTCAGTTTACACACACACACATTTACTAAAAAAAATATAAAAAAATAACAAACACAGTGACGATGCCATGATGATTAATTGTATTACACAGGATACGAAAAGCTAAACATTTACAAACACGTATACATATGAACACAAGGATTATATTTGTGTATCCCTTTTGCTGTTTAGTCTTATTATTATCGACATTGTCTTGATAAGGCTGTATACGGCTTAATGAGTTTCTAAAACCAAAATCCATTAACACGCTATCATTTTTTAAGAAACGAAAATTCGAAGTAAATTTCAATAAAAGCTAAGTGAGAAGTCAATGTTTACTTAACAGCTCTCTAATTTTAATTCGCCATTTTGTGGCAACCAAACTTTGGTCGCATTTAGAAGACACAATTTGAACACTTTTTTAAAAAACTAAATAGAAGCTTACCAATTAGGTAGAGGCATATAATGTTTTATTTCAATATTTTGATACACAAAACAGATCTTTCGAGACAGCGTACACTTTAAAATTATTGGGTTGGATAGTAAGTTCTTAGCGTTTTTAAATTTTCTTTCTTTTGACAAAGATTTGTTGACAAAGTTTTCAATATTCATTCGATTCCGCAAGAGTTCTCTGCTCTACAAAACTGTGCTTATCGTATCTTTAAAACAAAGGCATTCCTGCGAAGATTGTCATACTGATTAGTGAGCTGTACAGGAATGCTGAGATTACAATTCGCTTTAACGGAAGTGAAAGTTTCACAAAAGTGTAAAACAGGAGTGTATCATTTTATCCACCCTTTTCTTAATTCTGCTGGATTCTGTTCTAGATTTAACTAATAATCAGCCACCGTATGTTATTCAATGGCTTCCTTGGTGACGTCGACTACGCTGACGACATTTGTTTTTACATAGCATAGCTTTGAACGCATTAAAGCCAAATACCTGCAAGAAAATGCTCCCAGAATTCGTCTGAGAATAAATACTAGTAAGACCAAGCTCATGAGAATAGGCACAACAAATGTAAATCCGCTTTCTCTGGTTGGGAGGCTCATTAAAGACGTCGACACCTAACTTGGTAGTAGAATAACAAAAGATAGTGAATCAGAGGCGGACATACGTGATCGTATCAACAAAGCTAGAATTGCTTTTCTTAAGCTATATATCGGGTGGACCATCTTTCGGTTTAAATTTGAACTAGCGGTTATTTCGAATCTGGCAATACTTTCTGTCACAAAATTCAGTATATTATCTCCACTGAACGAAATTAATCGATTTTCGCTCGAACAATGTTGGGATTTATTGGAAATTTGTTTCCAAAACAAAGACAATTGGTCGGAAATTGCACGAAAATGTCGTACAAAATTTGGTCGCAGAGAAGAATATATATTTCTTTGAAAATGAGGACGTCTCGACCATTGACAACTGATTTTTTGTGCCGGCTCTTCATGGTATTGATGTGAGCGATGTATGGTTTCAACAGGATAGCGCAACTTGCCACATATTTCATGCCACAATCGATTTATTTCGTTAAACGTTTGTTGGTCGGTTAATTAGCCGAAATGGTGATGTCACTTGGCCGCCAAGAAGCTGCGACTTGACACCGTTGAACTATTTTCTATGTATCGCCGTTAAAGACAAGTGTTATGCCGACAAACCAGAGACAATTGAGCATTTGAAGGCCAACATTCGTGATGCCATCGCCGAGATACGACCCTATACACTCGAAAAAGTTCTCGAAAATTGTTCCAATAGAATGAGGTACTGTGAGAACAGCCCCAGGAGCTATATGAATGAAATATTTCATTTCTAACCGGAAAAACTTTACTTCGCAACAAAAAAATTAATTTGGCAAAATTTCAAACCCTTTTTGTTACATTGCATAATTAAAAATATTAAATTTTTAAATGGTCCACTCTATACAACTTATAGATGCAACAACATCTCGCGTAGAACAAAAATAGGAATTTTCAACTGTAGCGTCAAGTCCACCCTACTATATGGCTGCATACCTTTGAGTTTGACTTAAGCGACAACTAGCAAGCAACTTCAATTATTAATTATTTCCGTATTTCATATGAAGAACTGCTACTGCGAACAAATACTAGCCCAGTCAAAGTCGAAATGTGCAGAAGAAAATGGACATGGTTGGGCCACATCTTTCGTTGTCCACAAAATGATATCGCAAGAGCTGTGTTAGACTGGAACCCCCAAGGGCAACGTAGAAGTGGCTGTCCAAGGAACAACGATGGATATGATGTACTAAAAGAGAACTATAATCCGCCCGAATCAAGCAAAAACATTGGCCAATGATAGAACAAGATGGAGAGAACTTGTCAATGCCTTATGTTAACTTTGAGCTTTTTACCATTGTCTCATAAAATTGTTTTATGTAATGTTATTGTAAAAAATTGCCAACACATATAGAGATAGATGTACTCTTGACTACATAGCTTCTGCAAATATCAAGCTATGACGCTAAGATTTAGCAGGACTATAAACAACAGATGTTCCAACCAAACAAAAAAAAAAAAAAAAAAAAAAGAAATCAAATCGGAACGATGGCGGAGGGTTATTCCGGAACTTTTTAATCAAGTTAGTATATACATATATATTTTTTTGTTACTCCTGAGGGAATATCCAGGAGGTAAAAAACAAAATGTTCGGTACCTGCTCTTCTTTGCTTTTCATCAAGGCTAAAAAGCTAAGGGAACATTTGCAATGTATGCGAAAAAGGTGTCATATATGAGTGTAAAGAAATGTTAAAAAAGTTAAAAAATAAAATGTTTGACGACGATGACATGACCTTTTGATTTCGACAAAGAGCATCTCAAAGCATTCTCGAAGAAGGACAGTCGTCAAACACGTTGTAAATTGGCCGAAAAATGAAGTGCTTGCATAAAACGATTCTCAATCATCTCTCTTCAATAGGATTTACTTAAAAAAACATTTTTCCTAACGACAATGCCAGGCCTCATTCTACAAAATCCGCACCCCAAGGGGTAGAACATATGGTGTTTTAACATCCTCCGTTTTTTCCAAACTTTGCACCGACAGTTTACCATCTTTTCCGCTCCTTGTCGAACAATATGAAAGGCATTACCTTCAACAATGAATAGATCGCTTAAAACTGGCTTAACAAATTTTTAGGTAGCAAACTTAGCAATTTATGGCAAAAAACTTTGACAAATTGATCCAGAGGCGGGAGGAGGTCTTATAATTTTTGATAAGAACACTTCCAACTTATTATCCAAGCCAACAGTATCAAAATTTTATTTGTAAAATTTGAATAGACTCGAACATCAGCATGATTTCGTAAAAATGTGGATGAAAACCAGGCACGGATTCATAGTCTGTCGCTGCAATTTAGAATTTCGAGATATAAATCCCTCAAGACTTACAAACTTCAAGATGATTAATCAAAAGTAAACATAAATATAACGCAATTATTGCGATAAATTTGTGGTCTGAAGATCAACGCTTTCTTGAAAACTATACAAAAAAAAAAAAAAACTTTTTATAGTCAGTAGAGTGCAGCAACAGAATATGGTAACCAATTTTTGAGAAGCCAAGTGAACCTTAGCGCCTCCAGTTGTGAAAATAAGACTTGTAAACAAACAGAAAAATAAAGCATTTAGCGATTGAAAAAACAACTGTTGTGAATGCCTAGTGGTCTAACAACCAATACTATTTGTGTGCGAACATAATAAATGAATTTTTGAAAAACCAACAAAAAATGTTGACTTTAGGAACCACTGCTTCGAGAAACTTAAAGCCATACATAAGCAAGAACTACAGCGCTAATTGAGTCCAAATTTTTTACACTACAACACTTCTATCGGGTTCTGAAATTGTTTGGGTGTCTTTAAAGAATAGAGTTGGATAAATATTCACTTAAATATTTAAAGGACTGATTTAAGTTGTTCAATGCAACTTCAGGTTTCACAGATTTGTTATGGTAGACAATGTTCAAGTTTCTTATAATTAGGTCATGGGATGATCTTGCTTGACGCAATATACAAAAATATTCATGATTTGAAACCGATTAACTTAGGCACAATCGGTTTGACTTTTTATGGTAATCTTTACATAAAAAATACATGGAATTAGAATAAAAAAATCAACTGCACAGAACTTATTTAGGTTTACCTCATTTACAGAACAGGGCTGTAAAAATGGACTAGAAAACAGCTCGTATACAGTTAAAATGTCAAAAAGTTAAAAGTTTCCACTTCCAGTCGAAGAAACAAATAATTCACGACTATTGAATCATGATATTGTAGCTACTCACACAGTATAATGGCTGGTCCAACTATAATGCACGATGTTAATTGTGAGTCACACCTTAACGTGAAGTTTTTTGCCCAACTTGATTTGACATTTCTTTGCTGCAGTGTTTGAAAAATAAAACCATGAAAAGGTTATGATCGTTGAAGCCTTTTACGAAAATGGTCTTTCAAATCAAAACACATTTCGTGCTCTTTGTGAATTTTTTGGTAGACCAAATGTGCCAAATGTGCCTTTTACGAAAATGGCCTTTCAAATCAAAACACATTTTGTGCTCTTTGTGCATTTTTTGGTAGACCAAATGTGTCCACTATCGGTAGAATTGTGCCCAAATTTCAGCAGATCGTGCCTGTAGGAAATCTGGGAACAACTGTACATGCTCACTCAGCTCGTTCTGCATAAAACATTGCTGTTGTTCGTGCTAGTGTGGCAGTAAAGCCGTGAACCACGGGTCGGCGTCAAGCGAGATGATAACGGACTTCTTGTGGCCCGAAATTGCGTATATGAACCTGGACAATATGTGGTTCGAACAAGATGGTGTCACTTGCCACACAGCCAACGAAACAATGGCTATTTTGCGTGAGAAAATGGCAAGCTAATGTCGTGGCGATGTTAGTTGCTCACCATGATCGTGTGATTTGACACCGTTGAACTTCTTTCTTTGGCGATATTTCAAATAAAAAGTGAGCCTCAATAAGCCAAGAACAATTCAACAGCTAAA
Source organism: Wohlfahrtia magnifica (assembly GCA_023159175.1). NCBI lineage: Eukaryota > Metazoa > Arthropoda > Insecta > Diptera > Sarcophagidae > Wohlfahrtia > Wohlfahrtia magnifica. Next base: position 3,227,662 of record JAKWBJ010000214.1, read on the forward strand.
GGATTAGATAATTCGGCACATTAGCTACATTGAACCTCAGTTATATCTCAGAGTCATTGATAATATTGACTAACGAATAGAGGTATGCCACCGAAGTTATGGCCTGCATTTGGCCGATATTTTGTTTTTTATTAAGATAATTCTCTGAAAAATTTTTGTTTCATTTAAAATTAATATCGTGCGTGTTGGTTGGATCATTCTTTAGCTTGTGTTTAAATTTTAAGCTTAAATCAATACAATAATTAATGCATTCACATTATTCACATCGAATTCATTTTCACATTCCCTATTTGTATTACTTATATGAATTACACTGTTCGCACGGCACTTTCCTAATTCGTATATCTTCAAGAAAGCTATGAACTTATACATAAATGCATGAAGGTACGAAAACCCGGTTTTTTACCCGCTACTCAAGATTTAACTATTATTTAAAACGCAGAATTGAAGAAATCAATTTAAACTACTGCTCACTTTCGCAATTGGTATTTTAAATCTGCTAAATAACATTTTCATATAAAATTATTAGTTTTTTGTTTGCTAACCATTTACACATATGTACGGTGAGTACATATAATACATATGATATTTTGTGTAAATTTTTGTATTTTACAACAACATTTTACTTTAAATGCTCGAAAATCTTTACATCTAAAAATAGTTGTTTTTAAAACATAAAAAGTTAAAAAGTTGTTAGTACAAGGCTATGGATTAAATGTTGAAATAATACATGAAAAATAATTTAAAAAAATGTTTTATGTTAAGATACAACAAACAACAAAAGAAAATAATTATTTATTACAGAACAACCACATATATTTAGTAAAAACAACGAACCAACCAACCAACTAACAAAACGAACAAAAATTACACAAAATCATACACAAAATTTAAAAATTAAAAAACAAACAAAACAAAGAAACAAAAAAAAAAATTCAAGATATTTAAAGAAAAGAACAAATTAAATAGTGATTTGTTAGAGATTGATACCGAAATCAAGATGACCTCCCGTACCACTGAACTCCTCCATGCAGTCGAGTGATGCTATAGGGGCCCGACACCTGAAATTAAAAGAAATAAATTATTTTATTTTTTTATAATAACATTTTATGTAGTCAGTTTTAGACATTTGTTTTAAATTTAATTTCTTTCATTTCTAGGGCTTTGATATACTTTCAATATTTATCACATGATCTAGAATACAAAATATTGGGTTATACTACGATATGGAACGGGATTCTATAAAATAAAGATGATAAATATTGAACGTGTAACAGTGCCCGTAAATACAATAAATATTTAATAATTTTTTACTCTTCTTTTGACATTGATGAATACGGGCTTGTAGGAGAAGAATTATTGCTATACATGGTTATCGAGATTAAAGGGGGAGTTTCTCTTTTTGACATTGCCGCTCTAGAGGTTGTTGGAGGAGAATCGCTTCTATATATCATGCTTGAGATTGTGGGAGGGGAATCGCAACTAAGCGTCGAACTCGAGGGTGGAGAAAGAGATTCACTTTTTGGCAATGCTGCCTTTGAGGTTGTAGCAGATGAATCACTTCTTAATATTGTTGCATTCGAGGTTGTCGGGGTAGAATCATTTGAAGGCATTGTTCTGGAGATTGCAGCAGCAGCTTCTCTCTTTACCAATGCCGCCTTTGAGGTTGTAGAAGGTGAATCGCTTCTATATATCAACGTCGACTCTGAAGTATGAGATTCGGTCTCTCTTTTTAACATTGCCGCCTTTGAGGTTGTAGGAGGCGAATTACTTCTATACATCAAAGTCGACTCTGAAGCAAGACATTCGCTCTCTCTTTTTAACATTGCCGCCTTTGAGGCTGTGGGAGGTGAATAACTTCTATACATCAAAGACGACTCTCTCTCTCTTTTTAACATTGCCGCCTTCGAAGTTGTAGGAGGTGAATCACTTCTATATACAGTTCTCGAAGCCGTAGAAACACATTCTATTGTTAACATTGCCGTTTTTGAGGTTATAGGAGGCGAATCGCTTCTATACATCAAAGTCGAGTCTGTAGTGAGAGATTCGCTCTCTCTTTTTAACATTGCCGCTCTTGATGTTGTAGGAGGTGAATTACTTCTATATACCGTTGACGAAATCGTAGGAATAGATTCTATTTTTAATATTGCATCCCTCGAGGTTGTAGGAGGCGATTCGCTTCTATACATAAAATTCGATGTTGAAGCAAGAGACTCACTTTTTAACATTGCCGCCCTCGAAGTTGTCGCAGGCGATTCACTTTTATACATCAAAGTCAAGTCTGTAGTAAGAGATTCGCTCTCTCTTTTTAACATTGCCGCTTTTGAGGTTGTAGGAGGTGAATCACTTCTATATACCGTTCTCGAAATCGTAGGTACAGATTCTATTTTTAATATTGCATCTCTCGAGGTTGTAGGGCGCGATTCGCTTCTATACATAGCACTCGAGGTTGAAGTAATAGACTCTGCTTTTAACATTGCCGACCTCGTGGTTGTTGGGGGCGAATCGCTTCTATACATCGAAGTAGAGTCTTGCTCTCTTTTTAACATCGCCGCCCTTGAGGTTGTCGGAGGCGAATCGCTTCTATACATCAGAGTTGAGTCTTGCTCTCTTTTTAACATTGCCGCCCTAGAGGTTGTTGGAGGGGAATTGCTTCTATATACCAAAGTCGAGTCTTGATCTCTTTTTAACATTGCCGCCCTTGAGGTTGTCGGAGGCGAATCGCTTCTATACATCAGAGTCGATTCTGAAGCAAGAGACTCCTCTCTCTCTCTCTTTTTTGACATTGCCGCCCTTGAGGTTGTTGGAGGGGAATTACTTCTATACATTAAAGTGGAGTCTTGCTCTCTCTTTAACAATGCCGCTCTTGAGGTTGTGGGAGGGGAATTGCTTCTATACATCAAAGTCGAGTCTGCAGCAAGACGCTCTCTCTCTCTCTTTAACATTGCCTCCCTTGATGTTGTAGGAGGGGAGTCGCTTCTAAATATCGTGTTTGAGCTTGTCGCTGCAGTATCTCTGCTAAGTCCCCATCCTGTGGAAGCAGAATCTCTGCTAATTTCCGAGGCTGTAGCAGGTAAATCTCCGCTAGACCCTAAAGCTGCATCAGGAGGATCTGCGTGAAGCCAATAAACTGAAGGAGAAGGATCTTTTTTAAACCGCGAGGATGGAGGCTGTGACGGAGGAGAATCTTCAGAAAGCCATGAGGGTGGAGGTGAAGAATTGCTTTTCGATTCTTTCGATTTTCTAGAAGGAGAATTTTTTTTCTTCTTCATATTTCGAGTAAGTGGAGTGGAATGTTTTTTCATTTTTTTTTAACACAAGACACATAAACATTTAGAAAAACAACATTTAACTAAAACACAAAAAATTTCGAAAAAAAAATTCTTTAAAATCGTCTTGCACTATCCACTAATACGTGAACTGATACATAATTTTGCTATTTTTGAACTGTGTTTAAAAATTAAACGGGATATTTTTATGTTAAATATCTTTTGTTTGTAAAACTTTGTACAGAAACGAAGGAGAAAAGAAAATATAAAAATTAATATATATTTTTGTTGTTGTTGTTGTTGTTGTTGTTGTTAGCTTATGTGAGAGACCAGATCATGATTAAAAGAGAATATCATTTACAATTGTATCACAGAGAAAACAGCATTTCAAGAATATAATTAACCGCTTCAGATTCTTGATGATGACGATAACAATAATATAGATGTTGAACCAGCTGTTAGAGTTACCACGCTGTAAAGTTTTATAATTAAGACAAGAAAAGTATTGTCGTTCTACGATGTAATACGACAACATTTTATTTTTTTTATATTTTGGACAAAAATTCGTATTTTAACTGGACTCGAATATTGTTCTTTCTATGTTTGATATAGTTGTGAGGGCACAATAAAAATGTTCACGTATGTACGTATGCACATATATAATTTTGACTCTTTTTACTTTTTTTGTCTTAATGTCAGGGTTGGCAACCCACTCGGTAATTAAAAGTTTTTGTTGTTTATTTATAACAAAAAAATTAAAAATTGGTGGTACAAATTAATTCGGTCCTCTTTTTTTTAGCTCCAAAATGATGATGATTTAACAATTTTATCCGAATGAAAAATAATCAAATCACTGGTTTACATCTTTCCCCAGCTCTGTACTAATGTCCGAATTCCATCTTAGAACAACTTCTCGTTTTTTGAGGCAATCCACTTTGAAGCCGATTTTATATTTCTTCAAAAAGAAGTGATTCGGTAACATACTATTGTAATAGATAGATTGCATACATCGCAAGACAATAGTCAGAAAGAGCTATGTTTGGAGAATTCGATCATTTCTAAAAATTGTGTGGCAACTTTGCCACGAGAGACTAAGCTTTGTCAGGCAAAAGAAAAACTTTATATGTCTGTTTGTCTGTCCATATATTCTGGCCGTTTTTTTCATAATGCACGGTTCAACCGAAGTAATTACAATCTGCTCCGAATACCGGGTTTTAGCAGCTTATAGTACACAATGCCGTCTTGATCAGACTAAGAATGCAAAGTTGTATGGTATGTATTAAAACAACGTAATTATACTAACAAACAAAAAATATTGTCGAATTAAATGAAGTTTGGAAGTTTGGGCTGGGTTTCTTTTTAAAAAATGCGGGTTTTTGCCAACCCTGCTAAAAATACACTGACTTTCATAGGTTTTTATAAAAATAAAAGTTTTTTTAATTTTTTAATTCTATTCTTTCGGAATTAAGAAAATTAAATTTGAATCTTCGAAAAAAATAATAGTAAATTTTCAGAAATTTTATTTTATATACATACATACAGTCGTACAGAAAAGTATACATACCCTACTTATTAGTCACCTGATAACCCCCACAGAGAACTTATTTGAAATTTTATTTTATATACATACATACAGTCGTACAGAAAAGTATACATACCCTACTTATTAGTCACCTGATAACCCCCACAGAGAACTTATTTGATATATTGGACCATAGAGTATAAAAAAACGGAATTAAAACCAGACAGGGCTTGAAGACTGCTCTTGCTAAAGAATTGATCGATAATTCCAGTAACATTGCAACAAAAAAATATATTTTAGGAGAAAAGCTCATTTAATGACTCCATTTAAAGGCTCCATGGAATATAAATTAACAATAAAAATATTACCAAATATTGAAGAGTATGTATACTTTTCTGTGTGCAGAAAATTGAATTTCTTATTTTTCTTACAATTTAAGGAATGCGTTATAGGAAAGTTAGTATAGTTTTGTTTTATTTTTCGCGTAGATTTACATTATATCGCTTTTAAAAGTCAAAACCGTATAGTTCTGTGTAAAATCCAGATTTTGGGGAGGTATGTATACTTCTCTGTGCTACTGTATATATCCCTTATTTACAATTTAAATTACATTTCATAAAACATTTTTATTTTTCAAAGTGAACATAAGGCATCGACAAGCTCCCCCATCTTACTCTATCGTTGGCCAATGTTTTTGCGTGATTCCAAGATATTCGGGCTGATTATAGTTCTCTTTTAGATAATCGCATCCAAGTATTTCTTGGACAGCCTCTTCTATGTTGCCCTTGGGGGTTTTAGTCTAAAATAGCTGGCGCTATATTGTTGTGTGAACAATGAAAAATATGGCATAACCATGTCCATCTTCTTCTGCAGATTTCGACTCTGACTAGGCTAGTATTTATTCGCAGTAGCAGTTCTTCAATTGAAATCCGGTTTGGCCAGAAAATTCTTAATAATTGTTGTAGACAGCGGTTGATAAAAACTTTGAGTTTGCGTGTTATCGCCTGATTCAAGCTCAAAACTGTGCAGCCATATAGTAAGGTTGACTTGAGGCTACAGTTAAAAATTCTTATATTTATCCTACGCGAGATATTGTCGACTCTGACTAGGCTAGTATTTATTCGCAGTAGCAGTTCTTCAATTGAAATCCGGTTTGACCAGAAAATTCTTAATAATTGATGTAGACAGCGGTTGATAAAAACTTTGAGTTTGCGAGTTATCGCCTGATTCAAGCTCAAAACTGTGCAGCCATATAGTAAGGTTGACTTGAGGCTACAGTTAAAAATTCATATATTTGTCCTACGCGAGATGTTGTTGCATCTCCAAATTCTATCTGATCCTCCAACTTTAGTCATTCTACTGCCAAAATAGCAAAAGCTGTCAACGTCTTCAATGTATTCCCTCCATAGAAAGCGGATTTACTTTTATTGTGCCTATTCTCATGAGCTTGGTCTTACTACTATTTATCCACAGACCAACTCTGGTAGCATTTTCTTGCAGGTATTCCAGCTTGACGTGAATGTGTTCAAAGCTATGCGCGGGACAACAAATGTTGTCAGACAAGGAAACCATTGACGCTTCAGCGAATGCCATACGGTGCCTGATTATTTGTTGAATGTGGAACAAAATCCAATAGAATCAGGAAAGGGGGGGGGTAAAAGAATGCTTTCCTGTTTTACACGTTTGTGAGGCTTTCCCTTCCGTTAAAACGAACTGTAAACGAACGAACAGCTCAATAATCAGTGTGACCATCTTCGTCGTAATGCTTTTGATTATTTTATTCTCTGCTCTTTTTGTGTTCTAAACGGTATTTTTTTGTTATATTATAGTTAAGAAAGTATTGCCTTTTACACCATACGGTCTCCGCCCTATTCGCTTTGCCTTAAATATTTTTTGAGTTGTTTTCGAATTAAACGTAACACTAGCTCAGCGGCACGATGGGTTGGATAATAACTGCAATCTAAAAGAGAAAACGAAAGGCAAAAACTGGAAGGTCCCACACTCCCAGAGATTCAATCATCTCCATGCCACAACCAGCTGAGGCCATTGTCAAACCGAAGGATAAGGATAGGATCGGTACACGAAAGGGAGGCTAGAGTTTGGATCGTAAATTCACCAAATAGTCGAGAGTCTCCTGCTGAGAGCCTGAGACAATGACATAATAGGTGTTCGATCATCTCTAATTCTTCTTCGTTCTTGCATAGCCTACAGTAATCAGCGTCAGTATTTGCCTTTTTATTGTTGAAGATAACGCCGCTCATATGTTTCGAAAGGCAGAGGAAAAACGATAAACCATTGTGGCTTTGACGTCTTGTGCAACACGAGGCCTGGGGTTGTCGTAAAGCGTCTCACATGCGATGCAGTTAGACTATGTTGTTGTGTTATAGCAGCTCGTAGTGTTTGTTCATGTGCGTTCATCGGGTTTAGCCTCCATGTTGAGATCGAAAAAGGAAACGCCCAGAATTACTATTGCCTGAAGTGAGTTTGCCATGCAGGCAGGTGTTCTGAACTGTGCTGTCAATTCGAGCCCAGTCGTCTGCGCTATCCTGAGCAAAGATCAACTTGACTTATCTTGGTAAATTTCGTTTCTCTAATGAAATTCAAGGCAAGTAATCTCCGAGGATGGTATTCACACTTTATTGCCAAATGTATTCTGCCACTGCATCAGTGTAAATACTTTTCAATATTGGCTGCCTTGTTAACTCTCAAGATCATGAAGGTCTCTTCTAATATGCCTAAGAGGAGAGCGTCTATCCACTAGGTGATGGTTGGAATGGCTCGGTCGATAACATCTAAGCGGATACTGCATCGAAAATCTTTTGCTATGGTGACGCACGGACAAACATTCGACTACTCATGTGTATGATCTACTTGAGACTTGCGGAGACATCCTGCGGCAGTTCTTAGGGCAGTAATCTGGCAGGGTTGAACATTTTTAAATTGCGTATCACTAACATTTGAGAACCACAAATGTATGTGTATGTGTATATTTGGTCTGTGACTCCTTGATGACTCTGGAGTTTTTTTCGAGCATTTTCCAGTGTACCATGCCGACCAGTCACATCGAATCCAAAGCATGATATTCTTCGGATGGAGGTCAGGCTTGACCCTCGGCTTTGGAGTTTCTGCTAGGGGCACTTAACTATGAATGCGTGTGGATCGATGGTTGGATAGAAGTAGAGAAGCAATTTGAAGGTTATGTTCTTTGTTGTTTTCATTAAACTCTTGAGGCACCCGGACTACCAATTTACCGAAACTCTTTCCGTGATGTAGATTCGTCTATGACACCTCCGTACACGTTTTAAACGTTCTGGGTTTCTTTCCGCACTATTTGGCCCTGATGCAAAGTAAAGTAGATGATGTGCCTAAATTGCTATCTTTTACTATTTAAAATTTTTAAGCCGCAAAAGCAACAAAAAATTATTTTACTCAAAAGTATAATAGGCACAGTAGAGTAAAGCAGAAAGAGCTCTATCTAATGAATATTATATAGTTTGTCAATTAGAGAAAAATCGTTGTAAAACAAAAGAAAGATAAAAAAGCTACGAGCTTATTATCCAATCCAGTATTTAGTTGGAAGAAATTGATTTTAAATTTTTTTCAATTTAGGGCTTTTTGGATTTCATCATACTATATGTGTATTATGTCAATAATAAGGATAAGATATTAAGCCTTCAGGTTAAATTAAAGGCAGGTCTACAAATAATATTTTCAACCTATCAACTCTAATACAATGTTGGTTAGTTGGTAAATAGAACGAGCAAAAAAATTATGTAGAATTCTCACAATTCACATTCTTAGAAATTATTTTCGATTTTTGAATATTTTAGAAACAAATTTTCATACTTTAAAAAAAGAATCTAGCGATGATAACAAACATCAATCGAATTATAAAGAAAAAAACGCCACCTACTGGGAAATAAATTACAATACTAAGTAAAGATCACCACCGCCACTTAGCAAGGACTTTCACCACTACACAATCATATGGAGCAGAGCTACAGTGGATTAATCATCTACTTAGATTGCAAAATCAACTTGATTAATGAATTGAAATAAAGCAATGGATGCTTTGTGGAAAGCCAATATGCTCCCAAGAGGAATGACGAAGAAAAAAAAAATGCAGTAACTAGTTTGGTCTATAGTTTCTTTATGTAACATTTTGTAGCTTTTTATGGCATAAAGTATTTTATTTTCTTTTCGCTATAAATCATTATTTTACATTAAAATTTTATTTTTAAAACGATTATAAAATTATCCAACACTTACAACATAAAAAACATATTTTCTTTGCTTATTTTTAATCCGAAAAGGTCATTTTATAAATCATTTAACACAATATTTACACAAATCTGTCTCCCGGTAGTATTTTCAAAAACAAACATAAAAAAGAGTTACACTTTTGCTTTTAAATAATCGTTATGAAAACTAACAAATAAAACGCAAAAAAAACACATTAAAACAAAATTCATCCCCAGAGTAACTAAAGTTAATTGTCATATAACAGGCAACATATGTGCTGGATCCACATATGTGTGTACGAGTATATGCATGTAATACTTAAACTCGTATAGAATTAAAAAAAAATCAAAAAAAAAAAACAATAATCAACGTTGAATTTGAAAGGGAGCTACTGCTACATGACCTCCTTTAAATATTATTTTTGTTTTGAATTCTTTCCATATTTTAAATAATTACTGCGTTTAGAAAAAAAATCCTAATGAATCCAGTTCATACATATTTACATATATAACATAGTACGCCTAAAATTATACTATAACAAATTTAACACTTCCCCGTAATAATACAAATATAACTGCACACACACAAACATACACATATATTAACTAATAAAAATATTATAGGGTCTGCCAAATAAAAATGCTATAAAAAAAACTATTGAATATTTTCTCAAATTTCTTTTTTTATTTAAAAGTACAATCCCTCCGGTTAATAATGGAAAATAATATCATTCAAATGGCTGCCTCGGCTGTCCATGCAGTAGCCTACACGATCGGTCCAATTTTTTAACACATTATCGATTGTTGTCAGCTGTATTTCACCAATGACTTCACGAATATCGTCCTTTAAAGCGTCAATTGTCTCTGGCTTGTTGGCGTAACACTTATCTTTGACGGCACCCCACAAATAATAGTCCAACGGTATCAAATCGCGGCTCCGAGGTGGCTAAACGACATCAGCTCTACGGCTGATAATGCGATCTTTAAAAACAGGGCACAGAACATCGAGTGTAGCTTCGGCTGTGTGGCACGTAGCGCCGTCGTGTTGAAACCAAATGTTGCTAATATCCTCCTCTTAAATTTTTGTGAACAAAAATTCGTTCAACATGGCCCGATAACGATCGCCATTGACTGTAACGGCCACTCCTTGCTCATTTTCGAAGAAAAATGGCCCAATTATGCCTCTGGACCAAAATCCGTGACTCGTCTTGAGTGTATCGGGTTTTCTCTGCCCCAAATGCGACAATTTTGCTTGTTTACATATCCGCCAAGATCAAAATGAGCTTCATCTGAACACATCGCACACATTCTGCGACATTACCATGATTTTCAAAGTAATATTTCCCAGCGTTGTTCAACCGTATACACAACCATATACGTTCAGCGGAAGGATAAAACTAATTATCTGTCAAATCAAACATGAGCTAAGTGTTACCATTCACGAAATAAGCACTAGTTGATAAAAAAACATTAGATGGCGGACCCTATATTTTAAGGGTCTGATACGCCACTAATGTAGTATATTTGTATTCGTTTTCATAAAAAGTACGCGATTGTGCTCAAGGTCGTGTTATAATGATGCTATAAAAATAGTATACACTTACCATATACACATACACACACCTATACCTATAGAGATATTTGGTAACGAAAATGTGGCAAAACTATATATATATATATGAACAGCAACAACTACTATTACTAGAGAAGCAATAAAAATAACGTAACGGTACTAATTAACATCAACGGTAATAGTTACTGTATATGGTAACATCATTATCGTTGTAATCATTATTAATAATGTCATACAGTGAGACTAAATAAAGAAAAATAATTTTGAAGTCAAGGGACAATTAAATACTAAATAATAAAGCTTTAGATCCATATTATTAACAAACAGTACCTGGTTTCGCTATAATAACTTCGGAATTATTGAAACACACCCATTCGAAAGCAAGAATGCCCTGATCGAACAATATTGGTTCAATGATTATGTTCCTGGCGATAATTAAAATCCATATAAGGTGATGATGTAGAAGGTTATTGTTCATATTATAATAAGACAGGACATGCAGGTTTCAGGGTATACGTGTGAAAAACGGAGTCATTGCGTTTAAATTATAAACTAACATGTAACTTTAGAATTTAAGACAATGACATCAAAGATGTTGGCTCTTTTTGCTACTTAAGACAGTGCTTTTACAAAATCCAAAGGGACTTGTTTGAATATTGCAAACAGAATGAAATTAGCAAACCAAGCATTTGATCACATTTGGCAACATATCGAGATCAACAGTGCTTTTTCGGAATGTTAGAATACGTATATTCAACTTCAATGTCAAATCAATTATGCTCTATTAGAAAAATTCTTAAAATTGTTTGGCCAAAATCAGTGATTAATGAAAGGTTATGGTCGCTCACTCAACAAATTCCAATACCAATGTAATTTAGACCTTTTGATATAAATTTGTTGGTCAATTAGGATCAATTACAAATCGAAACACAATTAATTTGGTACAGTAGTAACTAAAAAATACTGAAGCACTTATAATGCCCTTTGGTTTCTGGGCAAAGTTACTAGCTACTTATCAATTACATTATGTGTAATGAAATATCAAAAAATACCAATTAAAATTAACGGTAATTGAATTTCAACAATTACAAATTGGTATTTTGTACTTACTTACCTCACTTTTTAATTTTTACATATAATTGGTGAGTTACTTCCGCCTATTCCTTTTATTAATTTATTTTAAAAGCTTTATGGTTTTAAACACCAATTACAAACTGTTTAATGCGTAAATTGTTAATTGTCGCCAATACCTTATTGCACTTGTTTTGTAATTGGACTTATATTAAGTACAAAATATAAGTGATAACTGCTAATTCTAATTTTGAGTATAGAAGCGAAACCATTTTGTATATAATTGCAGGTTCAATTATAAATTATATATAATTGTCAATTACCATTATAAGTATAATTTGCAGTCATCAATTATCCATCACCAATTATTCATCAATTATCAGTTATATAATTAAGTACAAATTATGAGTTGTAATGCCTAATTCTAATTTTAAATATGGACACAAAACCATTTTGCAGATCCAATTACCAATTACATATGTTATATTACATACCAATTATATGTATAATTTGCAGTCATCAATTATTCATCAATTACCAATTATATAATTAAGTACAAAATGTAAGTTGTAATGCCTAATTCTAATTTTAAATATGAACACAAAACCATTTTGTACATAATTACAGATCCAATTACAAATTACATATGATTGGCAATTATCAATTACCAAACACCAATTATATGTACGCGGAATTGGTGGTCATTAGTTTCAATTATAATTGGTAATTATCAATTATCAAATATGTAATTAAATACAAAATAGTGGTAATGCCAAATATAGATACAAAACTATTTTTTTACATAATTACGGGTCCAATTACAAATTAGATATAATTGGCAATTACCAATTATACATAAAATTGGTAATCACCAGGTATCAATGAATACAATGAAATTAAAAATTGATTTGATGTATAAGAATTTATTAACAAATTTATTAGCCAGTTATATTGAATTCTAATTGACAAAAGCCATATAACCAATAACTTTCAAAGGACAAAATAATGTTGAATTTGTAATTGGCATATTTCAGATTTCATCCCTTGTAATTGGTCCATATTTATTAATTATGACGTAAAAAATTATCTAATTGATAAGTAGTTGCCAATGTCGAGTTATTAAGTATCTTATATAAGAAATAGAAAAGCATTGACCATTAACCATTTGGTACTATTTACACTTGTTACTTTTGTCCAAAATTTTTTATAGAAAACAAAGCTTAAAAAAAATTTGGCACAACAACTGAGAGGTGTTATGTTATATGTTCAATATCTGTGATTTCCTAACCACTTAATTTGTTTTTCATTGCTAGTTTTCATAAATTTTATTAAGGTTCTTAGTTGCGTCTTGGATGTCTTAATTATTTATTAGATTATAGATCTAAATTTCTTCCAAAAACATTTAAAAAAACTTAAAAAATATTTTCTCATTTTCAAATTATTCAACCCACTGTTGTAAGCTATTGCAACATCATAACCAAGTCCAATTATATTTACAGCTGCAATTTTTGTCAGTGGCATTTTGTTTTTATCACTGCCACAGAATGTATAGTTTTTTTATAGTTTTCGCGGATACTTCTGTAATGATTAAGGCAAATATTCATACATGTAGATAAGAAAACACAGAGTGGCGAAATTGTTCAACTTTTAACATCATCCGTTTTTCCGCAAAAAGATGGCTACTTTGATAGAAGTAGTGCTAAGATAGCAGTTGAATTTTCTATTAAGTTAATTTTATGCAAAATTATGAGATTGTGCATTAGGAAGTGTTAATTAGCAGTAGTAGCTGCTATTTGAAATAGATGTAATATGGCGAAGATTATTATATTACTGAGTATTCGATAGCAAATGCATACATATCTGTGTCGATATGGAATAGTAGCTTAGGTCGACTTAAACTATTCTTATTTGCCGACACAGGTTTATATGACAAAAGACAAGATACGCAAAAGAAAATATCGAATACGAGTAGAGATTTTTCAATAGAAGTGTATTCTCTTGGTTTTCTTCCGAGATTGTCTCTAAGTATGATAAGTCTGTAAGTGGTAAGTAAGAATAACTTAAGTCGACTTAAGCTAGTCTTCTATATAGACAAATATATGTATACATGAAACAATATTTTCCGCTGCTTTAGATTCAAACTCATAACTATCCAATTAGGTTATGGTGTAGGTTTTATGCTTTATTTTTGCTTAATTGTAATGTAGTGCGAGACAACTAAGGCATATTTCCAAATCAGATTAAAAGTGAGTCAATTGGCACATTTTTGTTGGGCCAACTTTTAAAAATTGCGGCCATAAGACATCAAACTCAATTGAAGTGTAGTAAAAGGTTTTACCTACAAAGTTATGTTGCCAGGGTCTAAATCGTTCAGCAACGAACTAACACCACTATCGCAGAAACATCAACTAAACGCAGCACAAAATGTCGAATCTATATGGTCACTGGTAAACACAAGATTCATAGTGGCAGGTCATAAGGTACTCGGTTTAAAATCACTGTAAATTAAGGCCTGAATGAGCGTCGACACATGGAACATTGAAATACGTCGTAAAGAAAAACATCGTCGGGAGGCAGCCAGGACAATAAACGAGAAATTAAGGGCCTCGCAGATATGCAATGACTTAAAAAGAACGCACAGTGATCATGTAGATGTTATAAACGTAAATGATGTGAGTACCTTGGAGAAAGAGCAGAATCTGCAGCTAAAACCAAGAACACGAAACTTTTGTACGACATTACTAGAGAAATTGGTGGAAGAAAATACCACCCATCTTGCCCACTTAAGGATGAGCGGGGCAATGTTGTAGCAGATATAGACGAATAACCTAAGCTATTCAAAAAATAAACCCAATTTACCACCCCAGTCACCCTTGATCACAACCAACGTTCAGATAGCCAGGCAGGATACAACGCCAATTTCACAACCACCGCAAATAGATGAAGTTACGAAAGCTATAAGGGCAATGAAGAATGAAAAATCCCCGTGAGGGGATGAGAATGAAAAATCGACCGAGATGCTAAAGGCCTGTCCCAGAATCACCACTCATCTATTATTCTTGCTGTTTTCGAAAATAAGGGCTAACGAGGATTTGCACAAAGAATGGTAGGAGGGAAATTTTAGTCACAGTTCCGTAAAAAAGCCAAAAGCCAATGCAAAAATTACAGAGGTATTATGTTGTTTCATCAAAGATAAGCTGGAATCAACCATATGAAGACATATTTGGTAGCATAGATAGAGGCTGTATCAGGGATGCATTGCAGCACAGGGAATAGCGCGTAAGCATCCATTGCTTTGTTTCAGTTTCTTGAATCAATTTGATCTATCAAGCTAAATTGATGATTAATCCACTGTAGCTTTCTCCAGAACCTGGTGAAGAACCTTGCTAAATGGTGGTGATCTTTACTTTAGCATTGTAATTTTTTCGTAGTTGGTGGCGTGTTTTACTGATCATTCGTCTGATGTTTGTCATCATCGCCAGAGGTATGCGGGAAGGTCAATGTGGTTATTCTTCATTTTTTAGTTGAAGCCTCTTTATTAAACATTCGAAACTACAAATAAATTTTTCTTCATAATGTCCTCTGCTGGGGTTCAAACATCGTTTGCGTTATTATACGTGCGCTTTAACCACTACTGAAAAGGCTTAAAAAGGCTCAATACTACGGTTTTAGCTCTATTCTTTTCTACAATAATAAACTATCAGACAAATGTAACACCATCTCTAGAGTATGTCAAGGTTGTCTTATGTCATCCTGATAGCCTAATAGTTCTGGATTATTTCGTAACGCGGCAATTGATAATGGTGGAATCCATAAAATCTAATGGAAATTCTTACATCACACATGACACATGTCTATTATCATCAAGACACGCAAAAATAGACGAAATCATTTCCGAATCGCGTACAGTTGGCTTAACGATCCACTCGAGGAAGACGACCTTGACGATAATTTTAAAGTCGGTGACGACATAATAGGTAATGTTAAGTCTTTCAGCTTCCTTGGTAGTGTAATATCGTCAGATGGCGGCGCTTCCAGTGTTATTCTGAGCAGTATATCTAAGGCACAAGGTGATTTTTCACAGCTCTGAAAAATTCGGACCTCTTTCTCTGTATCAACCGGTACGAATAATTGAATGCTTAACTCAAATATAACGAAACGTGGCTAATGACAAATGTACAAAACTCCAAAGTTTTATCAACAGGAGTCTGAGAAAGATCCTTAAGATCTAGTGGCCAAATACAATATCAAACGAGAAATTGTGGGCTAAATGTAAACAAATCTCGATACATTTAGAGAGCAAAAAGAGAAGGTGGAATTGGATTGGGCACACTCTACACAAACAACCAACTGAGATTTGAAGATAAGTGCGCCAGCGAAGCTCACAGGACACCAGAGCACGAGAAGGCGCACAATAGAGAAGGATATACAACAGCTACAATGTTATTTCAACGAGGAGAAGAGCATAGCGTAGGACGGAATAAATGGCAAAATTTTGTTGTGGCTATGTGCTCCACTGGAAGCCGAAGAGAAGACTAAACTACAGTTTATTTATTTTTTATTCTTTTGCTATAAATACATTCAAGGCTACCGACCATCGACTACAAGCTGTCAAAAATAGTAGACATGCGTGCATATGAGAATAATTATTTTAGCCGCAACATGGGTACCGACTACACGACTACCATTGTAGCCGGTAGCCAACTTAGGCTAATTTCTATTTTTCTTGGCGACATCAAACAGTTTAGTGCTGTCAATACAAAAAGATGCATGAATAAGCGTTTTAAAAACACAATACATGAAATATACACATTAAAAACGCGAAAAAGTGGCACCACTGAAAAAAGTAATCATGTGTATATTTGTTTACATTTTTCTGTAACTGTAGTCGGTAAAATAATTAAGTAGCTGGTTACTTGGCTTCTTTTGCAGCCAGCGTCTTTCGTAATCGTGTGGCCAATGATCGGTAGCCTTGAATGTGTTTATAGCATTTCCGAGGGATAGTTGAAGACGATCTCCTTTTTTTTATGAATATTAATTCACTCGTACCGAATGAAATATCAAGCTTTTGAAGTATGTTTCTACCACCTGCAATTATAAATTTTTCAGCTTTTCCTCGTATTTTGACTAGAAAAATAATTGTCGCTTTAAAAATGTTTCGTGCTTGATTGTTTCGACTTGTTCACATAATGTTCGTGTAAATAGTTTTTTTTCTTCGTTTAATACAGTTGCTGCTGTTGTATACATATTTGCTATGCTTATCCACAGATTTTCTAGTTAATTTACATAATAAATGCTGTTGAGCCAAGCATATTCCAACTGTACCAGAGAGGACAACAAGTAAATTCACTACAATAGTTCTTATTTCTTATTTTTTATTTTCTGCTGACATACTGGATTTTTTTTAAAGCTTGTCACGCAACGAAAAGAAGTGAAAATATTTTTGGTTGATATACGTATAGTTTTAACAACGATTCTGGTTTATTATGAGATTTTTGCATATTTATGCATATTCGTGTTTCCCTGGTGTGATTTTCATTAACATAATTATTTAAATAAATATTAAAAAGAGGGAAACAAAAAAATGTTGAAGTAAACGTTTGCGCTGAAATTAATGTAAATGAGATGACGACACTAAAAAGATGTCATAAAAAATTGTTTAATTTTTTTATGCGGAAAAAATTGTAATTTTTACAGTATTGCGAAGTTAGTAATGCGAAGTTTTATGTAATTATGCAGGATATGGTTTGGGCATGTAATGGTTGTATTTAAAAAAAAAAAAAAAAAAAAATACGGAATATTGTTGATATATTACGCAATACATTAACAAACTATATATTTTTGCTATAATGAGCTGAGTGATTAAGACCATATGCTCCAAATATTGTATTTGATAAGAGTCTCTGGTGAAAAATATATATTTTTTTAAATTTATAGACTGACGTTAACATGCTTAACACAAAATAATATTGATATTGGGTGCATAACTTAGAAATGCGTGGTTTTCTTTATCGCACATTATGTACTTTTTTTTCGTCTTTCTGGCAACATATGGATTTCGTACCAAAACAACTGCACATTTTTTTAAGTCAAAAACGAGTCCAGCCAATTTCGAATATCTTATTCTGAAGTGAATTAACTAGATAGCTCTGCATCGAATACAAAGCATGTGAAGCAGAAACTCTCAACTACTCTCTTAGAAATAGTTTTTAACTGGCCTTGTATCATGTGACCCAATTGTTTAACGAAGCAATTGTATTCGGTATAGGTCCCAAGTGATTGTCTGAAGCGTCAATTCGCTGTGATATTACGCTTTTAGGCTTTTAACATATCTAACAGCTACCATCAATATTCAGAAACGTTGAAATTTTCCCATAAGTATTGTACAGGCTTAAAATTCAATGTGAAATGTTCCTAAATCATTTTGTTCTACCCAACATCCTGCGTTAATTACTGGCAAATTGCAATATATTGTATCGGCAACACTGAAAATTGAAGTTTATTAAAGATATTTATGACATTAAATTAATTACAAAAGATATTTTTTTTCTTATTTTTTCAAAAATATTTTTTTTAGAAAATTAATTTTTTTTTTAAATATTTTAGAAAAATATATGTACATAAGTAAGACTTTATCCATATCATAAGTGACAGGAAAAAAGAGCGGTGTGGCTAAAGAACGAATTCTCATACAATGCGCTGTGCGATTCACTAGACAATCAACTACAAAAGAATGTGCTCTACGAGTAAAAACAGTACTGCGTGAAAATATATGATTATGTGGAGTCAAATCCTTTATCTCGTTAGAGCACATTCCGTTATAGTACCGATAGAACAATGAAACACACTCCACATTGCGACAATGTTCCAAGGAATCGATAGAGTTGGCTACACTACCGTCATTAATAAGCATCTTCGCCCTCTCCTGTACGCGGTCGAGAAGCACCAAAATAGAATTTGTTGCACCGGCCCATACATGAGAGTTGTATTTCATTTTGGGTCGGATATAGGTCTTGTAAATATTGAGAAAGTCAGATGGAGTGAAGTATTTCTTGCACCGTCTTAAAAAGCCGAGGCACTTGAATACTTCTTTCGACACATTGAAAATGTGATCGTTCCAACGTACATCACAATGAATCCTCATGCCCAGATCATCAAGAGCATCTGACTCCTCAATATCTACATTACCCATAGATACACCACACCACCACGTCTGTGTGTCAGAAGACAACATTGGATCTTGGCGCGTATTAAAATCGACCCGATTCGCACGACCCCACTCGGAGATTTTCGCCAAGACACTTATGAATGTGCAATTCATATTTGACCTTTTCGCCCCAATCTCCAAAAGGCTCGGTCTACGATCAAAATAGTATGAATGACAAATGTTGCTGTCGTCTGTGAAAGAATAGATAAGATTGGGAGTGAGAAGAAGTAAGTCGTTAAGAATTATTAGAAATTGAGTTGGAGAAAGAACAGAGCCTTGCGGTACTCCTGAATTTATCCCGAACTCGACGCATGAGATCCCATCTATAACCACTCTTATAGAGCAATCTCTGAGAAAGCTCGATAGAAATGACTACCAACACCAAAAGCAATAAGTTTGGACACTAACGCCTCATGTCAAACTTTATCAAACGCCTTGGAAATATCTAGAGCCACAACTTTGATCTCACCAAAACCATGAATGGACTTGTTCCACCTCTCGGAGGGTACCGCCAGCAGGTCACCAGTTGAACGGCCCTTACGGAAGCCATATTGACGACCGCTTTTTAAATTGTTAGACTCCAAATATTTCGCAAGGTGATGATTAACCATATTCTCCATAACCTTGGAGAGTGTAGCACAGTCTGCTATTGGGCGGTAGTTTTCAGGGTTAGTAGCCATACCCTTTTTAGGGATTTTCGTTACATTACCAACCTTCCAGCAGTATGGAGAAATACCGGCGCGATATGACGCAATGAAAAGGTTGGCTAATGGACGTGCAAGCATTGAAGAGCACTACTTCAGGATCAATGCTGGTATGCCATCCGGCCTATTGACTGATACGCTTTCGAGTGCGGGCAGTGGTTGAAGGCTCCCCGGCAAGCGATAATTACTTGCAAATATTTCAGCCAAAAAGTTTGCCTTTTCAAACGGGTTCGCGAATGCTTGGTCTTTTTTTTTTAAAGAACTGGAATCGAACTAGCGCTATTCGTGAGTCTTTTAACGAATGACCAAAAGCTCTTACTTACCCTGTGAAGAGTAAGAACTTTAGCACGAAGGCACTGATCGTAAAGAGCCTTTTCACGCCTAAGTACTGCGGCACACAATGATCTCATCTGTCTGCGTAGCGAATCAGCAAGGTCGCACTTATTGTTGTGCTAATTCTCTAGATCTGACAGCCAGTTTGCTAGTCTGATTGCACCAGGTTATAATTCCCGATTTAATTGAAATCTGTTTGGCTGGAATAAACATATTCATCCCCAGCTTTATTACTCTGACGACCATCTCTGTCATGTCATCGACATTTGTGGCGAGGAAACAAAGTTTCCAATTAAAATGGCCAAACAAACAGAGCGTCTCGTAGGGCGGAGAATGAAAAAGTGGCAGAAATGTTAAAATTAACTTAGTTAACGAGAGGTGCAATAACCTTAATTTCAACTTTTCATGGTGTAAATTGAGGAAACGGTCGAGGGTATTATTTTGAAACCCATCTACACACGATATATAAGATGTGCTTCAAAATGATAAGGTCACATTTATATTTGTTCAATTCATCCAAACTATAAAATGTTATGTATGATCACTTTACTTAAAAAAAACCGGTTTTGCTCTTAGAGATGTAATGTTATATTTTGTTTATTTAAATTTACGTAAATAAGTGCAAAATTCAATGCGTTAAAATGATAAGGTCAGTGAAGCACATCTTATGTAGGTTCATTCAGTAGCTGCGCAAGGTGATTACGCACGGCAAATAGCTCAACGTATTGGCCTTCAGGAGTTGTGTTGTTTTGCATATAATACACAAATAGCTGTTTACATACGTACGGTGCGATCGGGTTCGCTCAAAACGTAAACAAATGAAACTGAACGAAACTTGACGAAAAGTTTGTTGAGTACATTATGGTTATACATACTTGATTGTATTTTATGTAATATTTTTATAACTAAAATTTTAATTTTATGTAGTTTTTTACAAAAATATTTTCACACATTTTCAGCCATTATCTCCCCTGATTAAATTATATCACAATTGACTTAACTTGCGCATATTGTGTAGTGTAAAGTAAAAAAGTAGATTATCTTTTGAACTTTTAATTAACCTAATTACTGGTTAGTTTTTGCCTTTCCCCTCAAGAGTTTCCCTCCCATATTTTACTCGTATAATTCAATAAAATTATTTTTATCATTTTGTGTGTAAAAAAGAAGTAGTGCTAGTACTTGTACAATGTGTTTGTTACACGGTAAAGAATTAGTTTTTGCTTTCTACCTGTATATTGTTACGGGATTTGAATCTTCGCTTGTATTGTCCACATTGTTGTTGTTATCATTGGGATTATTGTTGCTATTAAAGATTTCTGTGTTATTATTATTATTGCCAGCTATGGTTGTAAGGCCAGTAACAAAAACCGGTTGTCCACCGGATACTGCTGCTGTAGTACTGGCTATGCCAATACCACCCACAAAACCCAATAAATTCGAAGTCAAGGTGGCTGGTGGACCAATGCCAGCTGTACTATGAGCTGATGAATGTTGCTGTTGATGTTGTTGCTGTAGTTGTTGATGTGTTACAGCTATAAATGTAGCTGCTGCTGGATTGCCTTGAGCACCAATAACAACATTCTCACTAACACCCGTAGTAGTGCCTGTAGTATTGGCTGTACTACTAGCACTTGCCACTATTCCTGCAGCTCTATTTTCTATAGCTTGTGCTCCTGCTGTAGCTGCACCAGTACCACCTGCCGCAGCTGACATAGTGTGCATTGGTCCAATTAAGTATGTATTGGGTATTTGTTGGCTGTGCGTTGTTTTTGTTGTTGCTGTTGTGGTTGAGGTGTTGCGAGCATCGTTGCTAATATTTGTTGGGGCAGCATTAGTTCCTATTGCTGTCGTTGTTGAAGCTGTGGCTGAGGCTGTTGTTATAATTGAGTTGTTTGTTGCTACTGATGCAGTAGTCGTAGAAGTTGTAGGCATTGTATTGTAAGGGATAAAGCGACGGCCAAAAACAATTTCAAATCTCTGCGTTGTTTAATTTAATTTAATTGTAAAATATTTTTTTATATTTTTTTTTTATTTCTGTTTTTAAATTATGTACGCGTTTAGGAAATTTTATTAAAAATTATTTTTTTTATAAATTTCGACCAAAAATTTGTTTTTATTTTGTTTATAGTTTGCAGTCATCGATGTTTA
Source organism: Wohlfahrtia magnifica (assembly GCA_023159175.1). Classification (NCBI taxonomy): domain Eukaryota; kingdom Metazoa; phylum Arthropoda; class Insecta; order Diptera; family Sarcophagidae; genus Wohlfahrtia; species Wohlfahrtia magnifica. Next base: position 3,249,730 of record JAKWBJ010000214.1, read on the forward strand.
TTTCTTTAATAATTTTTTTTGTCAATTTAATTTAAAATATATATTGGACGCCATTTTAGTTTTTAAAGAGAGGTTTTGCTATTTTTAAGTTTTTATAGAATTTTCCGTTTTTAGCGGTATTTCAAAGCATTTGTTATATAAAAATATTGGTCATACGAGTACGTATATATATTGTAGTTTAAGTTTAAAAAGCTTTAGTTTTGTTTTTGTATTTATTTTTTTGTCAACTAAAAACAAATCTTTTTTAATTCATATTTCATATAAAGCATGGAATATTTGTTGAAAATATTTAATATTTATTAATTTTGTATATATTTTTTATGAAAAACTTATCACGTATTTTTGTTTTTATTATTTAAATAATTTATGTAAAAATATTGCATATTTTTATTTATGTTGTTTTTAGTTTAAAGGCAGTTTATTTTTTTATATTTATTACGTTAGTGTTGTATCGAAAGAAAACTATTTATATTTACATTTAAAATAATATTGATTTAAAATATATTTTATTTTTTTTTTTACTAAAATGTTAAAAAAAGACTTGAGTTTCGTCTATTAAAGTTGTTTTTTTCTTTGTTTTGCGTTATTAAAAGCGTTTTCAATGAAATATTTTTTTAAGTTTTTTATTTTTTTATTTTGATTTTTTAATTACAAAACTATTTTTTATTTTTCTATTCTGTATTCGCAAGTTTACATAAAGCTAAAGATCATGAAAATGGTTTCATTGTACACCCGAAAATATCGAAGTTGTCGCTGAGAGTGTGCGTGAGAATCCGTCAACATCAACTCGTTACCGTTCATAAGGAATGAACATTTCACGTACCAGTTTACGTCGATTTTTGCGAAAAGATCTCGGTATGATGCCTTATAAAGTTCAATTGGTTCAAAAGTTGAAGCCGCATGACTATCCGCTTCGTTTTCGCTTCTCTAGACGGGCCAACGAGAAACTACACAATGATGAGGATTTTGCCAAAAAAAATCATCTTATCGAATGAAGTTCATTCTCATCTTGGTGGGTACGTTAATAAGCAAAATTGTCCTATTTCGGGCTCAGAAAACCCAAACATGGTCTTATAGAGAAGCCAATGCACCCATTACGATTGACTGTTTGGTGCGGCTTGTGGAGCAAAGGCATTATTAACCCATATTTCTTTGAAAATGGGGAGGGTGCAACAATTACGGTCAATGGAGACACCTATCACATATTGATAACCAATTTTTTTGTGCCTGCTCTTCATGGTATTGATGTGAATGCTGTTTGGTTTCAACAGGATGGTACAAATTGCAACACATCTCATGTCACAATCTATTTATTGCGTCAAACGTTTGATGACCGTTTAATTAGCCGAAATGGTGATGACAGTTGGCAGCCAAGAAGCTGTGACTTGACACCGTTGGACTACTTTCTGTTGGGCGCCGTTAAAGCCAAGTAATATGCCGACAAGCCAGAGACAATTGAGCATTTGAAGGCCAACATTAGTGATGCCATTGCCAAAATACAACCCCATACACCCGAAAATGCTCTCGAAAATTGTTCCGATCGAATTGGCTACTGTGAGGCCAGCCGCGGCATTATTATTCATTTATAACCGGAATAATTTCCAACCGTTCTTGTTTTATTGCATTTTTACATTTAAACTTTTAAATGGCCCAACCGATATTTAATAATTTACATTAAAAGTTACCACACAGTGTAACATCACCATAAAGTGGTGAGTGACAAGCTTCTAATTTAAATTTAAAAACATTCGCCATTTTCGTTCTCCATCTATATTTTATAATTACAGAGAAACCATTACTGGGACAAAACCATACCGGACTGATATAGGTTACAGATCATTAAGATATTCTGAAATTAAAATCGCTGATGAGTACCTACGTAACTAACATTACGTCCTTTACATTCCCTTGGTAATGGCAAGACTACCGAGCAAATAGAACTCTTAATATTGCTCTTAAAGTAGCATGATATCTTTATTGGTATCTGAAAAAAATCAATGTCAGTATCAACGCTTAAAACTGTAACAAATGTGCAAATGAACTGTCATCATTACGGGACTCTATATAGTCGATCAACTTATAAGCTCGCCGCATACAAAATCCTACAAAGTATTATATAAGCCCAACTCATTAGAGAAGGGCATTGCCTGAGCTTCAGTTTGGAGTTAGAAAATCGTTACCAACAATAGATGCTCCAAACTTGGCAGTAAATATCGCCCAATATACTATTTCAGTTGAATGGTAAAAGGAACGTACCAAGAAATACTGTCTTGTTTTCATACTGGACGTAAGGAATTCCCTCAACTCGACAAACTCGCTACACAGTTGCTCGTAATATCATTGTGTTCCTGGTACCCAGATGAAATTAATATCAAAGAACTCGGACAGCACCCTCAATAATTCGTGACATTTCCTTACCGTCCGAGACGTAGTATACATAGAATCCAGGGACTTAATAGCGGACTGACTGTCCGTATAGATACAGACCTACCGGATAGTTGTGGCACTATCTCTCAGTAGTTCAGCACAAATACATAATGAGACACATTATACGTAATGAGAAATACGAACTGTTCTAACTAATTCTGCACGATTAGATCGAAGGCAAAAGAGGTATCGGCAGAAAACAAATATCATGACTAAGAAATATTCATAATTGCTCTAAAGTTCACAATATTAGAGATCTACTATCAATGGCATTCCGACCGAATGGCTGCAGGAAACTTTGGTAAAGATTCCAAAAAAAGGCGCATCATGCTGTTGTGTCTAACAAATAAGATTCTATGCCGGATAATTTTTGATCGCATAGCAGGTAAAATCGATGCTACTCTTCGGTACCAACAGGCATGGTTCAGGTCACAATATTCTTGTGTGGACCAGATTGCGTCCCTCCGAATCATACTAAAGCAAATCAATGAGCTGCAGCAACCGTTATACTTAGTGTTCGTCGATAACGAGAAAGCTTGCGACCGTCTGAAACAAGAAAGGGGGTTTCAAGTAAACTTTTCGCCTTATATAGGCGCAGTATGCTGCATTCAGTTGTAGAGTGTTGCACGGAGGTACGCCTTCTGAGCCTATCAATATCGTTTCAGGTGTCCGTCAGGGGTGTATCGTTTACCCACTCTGATGTTTTCCTGGTGGTAATTGATGAGGTACTTCGAATAAGTATAGATGCCACTCCCAACAGAGGCATCCAATTAGTATGCAAAACCTCATCGACTGACTTGTGCTGATGATATTGCGTTGTTATCCACGAGTCGAAGCCACATGCAGAACAAATTGAATAGTTTGCGAATATGCTCTGAAAAATATCAGTTGCTCATCAATGTCAATAAAACAAAAGCCATTTTTCCTTGATAATAAACCTGTTGAAGAGGTACATAACATACCTTGGCAGCCAAATCACACCAAATGGCGGTGCCAAAACAAATATCAAGGCTCGACTTGCGAGTGCAAAAGCGACATTTGTTAGCCTTCGAAAAGTATGGCGATGCCGGCAACTATCATCTGCAATCAAAATTCGAATATTCGATGCGAATGTAAAATCTGTACTCTTTTATGGAAGTGAAACTTGGCTTGGGTCAGTGGAGACAACGAATAAACTACAAGCCTTCATCAACCGATGTCTGAGAAATATACTGTGTATTTGGTGGCCCCACAAATGGATTTCCAACTCGGAGCTTCACAGAAGATGTAGACAAACACTCATTTCCCTGGAGATAAGATTGCGAAAATGGTGCTGGATTAGTCACACATTATGAAAGCAGATGGACAATGTTGCAAGACAAACTCTCGACTGGAATCCGCATGGAAAGCGTAGGCGCGGTCGACCAAGAGGCACATGGCGGAGAAACCTATTGGACGAGATAAAGTCTGTTGATGAGGAACTTACTTGGACGTTGATCAAAGGTATATCCAAAGATCGTAGTAAATTTAAAAAGGCACTATGCGCCACTTAGCGGCGCGTGAGCTGACTGACTATCAATGGCAAAGGACAGTGAAAAATACAGAGTGATGATGAAAAATACATAATTATAACCTGGTATGATCGCTAACATTCGAAATTGAGTATACCAAGAAGAAGAAGAAGAGCTTACTTATGGCTGCATGTTACCTACCTATCGAATGAAAAAATGTCGTTCTGAAATTTAAGAATTTTAAACCTTAAGTACTTAAAAAAATGGTGTAGCTTTTGTATATTTTTTTTCTTTTATTCTTAAAGCAAAAGTGTGTTTTTTCATGTAATAAAAGCATTTATTTGCCAAAACACTTGTATTTTATTGTTATTGGTATTGATTGCAAGTTTTTATTAAAGAATTGTTTGTACAACTTTTTTTTTAGTGTTATTTGGCCTTTTAATTTATTGCATTGTGTTGTTTGCCTTTTCTGATTTTTTATAATTTTTCGATGTTAGAACAACAATTCTTTTATTGCTTTTCTCACTTGAAAAGTTTAGAGTTCAAAGAATTGTTTAAAAACCAAAAGAAAAAAGAAAACTAAATGAAATAAACGAAAACTTTAATGAATAAATATATAAATACTAAATGCATGAAACATGATTCTTATATTTTTCAAATATTTAATATTTTAACCGCGAACCTTTTATATTTTCAATCATTAACGTTTTTCGTATTTATGCATCACTTATTTCATTATTTGGCCATTTCGTTGTTTGTAAATATATTTTTTTTTGCATTTGACATATGTAACATATAGTGGCATGCAGCATCTTTCTGTGGTTAACGGCCAAACGTTGTTGTTTAACGAATTCGTTATTCATTTTCAATGCGGTTTTCATTTTGGCTTTTCATCACTTCGACAAACACGTTATGGCAATGGTTTTAACAATTTAAAAAGCGAATTTAAATTGCTTTTAATTTCAATGTGATCAAACCGTATTTAAATTTAAGTATACAGTTGATTAATATTTAATTTGAATTATACTTAATTAATAAAAGAGTTCATTTTGATTTTTATAAAATAAATTCTATGGAAAATTTATAAGATTCACTTCATAATATAATATATACTTAAATGGTTTAATAAATTCTATTTGAAAATATCAGTCCCAGGCCTACGAGTATTTATATTTTTAATAAATAGTCAGATTTTTTCGCTTTTTTAATGAATAGACCGTCTTTTTCTAAATCACTTACGGTCAAAACTGTACTGTAGGTATTGTACTCTAGTGTACTGTACGTGGTCAGAACGTTTTGATGTACAAATACAAGCATGGTGGAGGTTCGGAAATGGTTTTTATTTTAAAGAAAAATGTGTAGCAAACTGCAGAAAAAATGGGCATTTCCAAGGATTTTATCTTGCAACATGACAATGATCCCAAACATACAGCGCTGGATTCCCAACTTTATATTCTGTACAACTGTCCCAAATACCTAAACACGTCATCTCAAAGTCCAAATCTCAATCCTGTTGAGAATTTGTGGAATTTGTATTCAACATAAATTTGAAACATTATGACATTAGAAACGTAAACGACCTGAAAGTAGCATTGAGGACGGAATGGATTAAAATATCACCACAATTAACTTCCAAACTAGTGAAATCGATGCCAAGATAACATCTCAATGCTATGATAAAGCAAAAGGGATATCCAACAAAATTTTAATTTTAATCCTTATGCATTATATCCTTAATTTTATTGAAATTGTTAGTCTGTACGAATACGGTTTTTGTTATCCATTATGTGAATACTCCGCCATCTAGCGGTCGATTCATATTACTTGTATTTTGTCATAAAAACAATAAGTAGACACAAAATATTCAGAAATTTGTTTATGCGTTGAATATTACATAAATTTTCTTAATTTTATCGGGTGTACTAATATGGGTTTTGCATACTGTATATAGTTATGTTATTTCAAGTGTGCAGTAGTTAAACTACACACAGTAGTTTGCTCGCGCTTGTTGTAATACGAAGCATACGATTGTTCTTATAAAAGCATAAAATAAATTTGTTGTTTTTTAAATTTATTGAAACTCCTAGATTTTTGATAGCATCATATAAGGTATGTTCATTGGAAATAGCAACTCCATAAACAGTTTTAACAAGTAAGTGGATAATATACATATCCATATGCCTACTCTTTATGAAATTGAAATAGTTAACATCTGAGGATTGTATAAGAATTCATTCTTTTTTTCAATTTTAAAGTTTTAAATTTTTCACAAAACATGCAATAAATGCTGGTCTTAATGTGTTAAAATTATTGAGATAATTTTTATTTATAATTTATTTTATTTTAATTCATTTATGTTAACAATTTATGAAATCAAATATTTTTAATTATAAAATATATTACCACCCATTAAAATTTCAAAACTTTTACAAATCAAAGTGCGATAATTAACAAATTCATTACTGATTTAAATATTTGTATAAAATGTTATAAAATATAAATATTTTTTGCCTATTTAATTAAATAATAACGAGGTGTATATGCAATTTTTTATTTGTGGTTAAAGGTTGCAAATGTTTTAGAGAAAGATTTTCTAAATAACTGGCTGCTGGCTGGCCATCTGGCTTCAGCCATCGTTGTTATTTCAGTTGAGTTTCATTTTGTTCATTTATTTATTGCATCTTCAACCATAAATCTAAAAAGTTGCATCAACATTTCGTGATTTATAATGGTTTTGTTTTCTAGCAACTAAAGGTGTAACTGTTATGTATGTGTATGTACAAGTGTTGTTATTGTGCATCTAATTTGTCACACTGTTTAATTAATTAGTTTTCCTAGTTTCTGTTTTTATTAATTGCAAAAAAAATTACGCATGAATTTTCAAAAAAAAAAAAACGAAAGTGTTTCTATATAATGAGCAAGCGAGTGTTCAAAGTAAAACTGTAATTAGTGCACAAAATATATACATATTTTCCTTAAACAAATATTTGCAGAAAAGTGCACAACACACTCAGTTAGAAACTAAAATAAATTCAAATTTGATTTATGAACTTTTAAACATAAAAAATTAACATTTGCTTCCTAAAGATAGGAATATATTTTTGTAATTAAAAATAATAATTTTTTTCTTAATTCTTCATAGTGTAAGGATAGGTTAAGTTAGGTTGTATGAGTTGCCAGCAAATTAGCTAAATTCTTAGCTCTACAGTACTTCTGACAAATTCGATTAGATACGTTAGTGAAGCATCTCTAGATCGTATACGATTTCTGTATTAAGAAGTAAAAGTTCACTATTTTTTTGTAAATGGGGTCCAACCATAATGCATGATGTTAATTGTGAGTCACACCTTAATGGTAAGTTTTTTGCTCAACTTAATTTAATATTTTTTTGTTTCAGTGTTTGACAAAAACCGCCATGGAGTGGTACACAATTGAGCAGCGCATTGAAATCTAAATGAAATTTGAACGACCATTTGCGTATTAGGCTTCAACAATCAACATCTAAATGAAATGTTGCAGCGCATTGAGATTGTTGAAGATTGATGATATGCATTTAGATTTGAACGCCCATATTCGTATCTACAATCAACATCTAAATGAAATGCATTTAGATTTCAACGCCCATTGTCGTATAAGGCTTCAACAATCTCAACGCACTGCTTAATTGTGTACATCTCCATGGCGGAATTTATCAAACACTGAAACAAAGAAATGTCAAATTAAGTTGAGCAAAAAAATTTAACATTAAGGTGTGACTCACAATTAACATCCATTTCGTGATTTTTATGGTCATCATAAACGACCAAATGTGTCTATAATCGGGAGAATTGAGCGCAAATTTCGGCAAACTGGTTCTGTAAGAAATGTGAAAATACCTGTCCGGGCTCGCCTAATTCGTTCTGTGAAAAACATTGCTTTTGTTGGCGATGGTGTGGCAGACAATTAAACATCTCACGAATATCACTGTTGCAAATTTTGTCTAAAGATTCGAATTTACACGCTTATAAGGTTCAATTGACTCAAGAGCTTAAGTCTACTGACCATTTAAAGCGTCGCCAACACGCCGAATGGTTGGTTGAATAGACAGAAGTGAATGGTGGCTTTACAACGAAAATCAACTTCAGCGACGAGGCACACTTTCACCTCAGTGGATTCGTTAAAAAACAGAACTGCCGCATTTGGGCAAATGATTATTGAAAAGCCGATGCATACACAAAGAGTGGCCATTTGGACAGATTTATAGGTTGGCAGCGTAAGCGGACTGTACTTCTTCGAAAATGAGGTCAGCCAAGCAGTTACCGTGAATGGTGTTTGCACTCACTATATGTAAACGGACTTCTTGGGGCCAGAAATAGGGCATATGGACCTGGACGATATACGATTCTAACAGGATGGTGCCACTTGTCACACACTCAACGAAACAATGACACTTTTGCGCGAGAAATTCAATGGCCGTGTTATCTTATGTAGTGGCGATTTTAATTGGCCGTCACGATCATGCAATACGTCACCATTGGACTACATTTTTTGGAAATATTTAAAGAAAAAAGAACATTAGAGCAAAAGGATGTGATAATTCGTTACATTAACGACATTGAACCTCAATTTGGTCCCAGAGTCATTGAAAATATATACCGACGGATAGAGGTATGCCACCGAAGCTATGGCGAGCATTTGGCCGATATTTTGTTTCACACATATTTATCATATCGTTCTATCATAATAAAAAATATTAAAATAATTCTCTGAAAATTTCTTGTCTTAGTTTGGTTGGACCAGCCTTTACAGAACATTAAAGGAAGCTAAGGTAACCTCTAGGGCAAAAAAACAAGGAAAAGAAAAATATGTGAAATTTATTAGCAAGAACCACGATTCTACCAAATACATGAAGGGCTTTGATTTTAGACAACAACAGACAGCAGCACCATCATCCAGGATATGTTATAGTAGACCGATTGCCTGCTTAGCTTGAAGTTAAAAACTGATTACGAAATAGCTAAAATAATGCGAAGTTGCTTTCTGGAAGCGATATATTTACTTCGAATAGGAGTAACAAAAAAATTTTTGTTTCCATATTTGAAAGTAATCCCGAAACTATGACCATAAATTTGTTGGCATACAAAAAGAAGATCTGTCTGTCTCTCACTTACATAGGGTTGGCCATTTAAAAGTTAAAATTTGAAAATGTAACAAAAGAAAAACGGTTTGAAATTTTTCCAAATTTATTTTTTTGTTGCGAAGTACAATAGTTCCGGTTAGAAACGATATATTATTTCATTCATATGGCTGCCTCGGCTGGTATAACAGTAACCACTTCGATCGGACTAATTTTCGAGTGTATGTATGTTCAATTAGTCCAATGGTGTCAAATTATAGCTTCTTTGCGGACAACTGACATCACAATTTCGCTTAATTAAACATTAAACATTGACCGTAATGGTTGCGCTGTTCTTATGTTCAAAGAGGTATGGGCTAATGATGCCTCCGCTCCACAAGCCGCACCAAACAATCGATCGTAATGGGAGACCACGTTTGGTTTTTCTGAGCCCCATATACAGCAATTTTGCTTACTAACGTACCCATCAAAATGAAAATGAGCTTCATTCGAAAAGATGATTTTTTTTTTGGAAAATCGATATCATCGTGCAGTTTCTCATTGGCTCATTTAGCGAAGCGAAAACGAAGCGGATGGTCATGCGGCTTTAACTCTTGAACCAATTGAACTCTGTAAAGCGTCATATCGAGATCTTTTCGCAAAATTCGACATAAAATGGTGCGTGAAATATTCAATACTTGAGAACGGTGACGAGTTGATGCTGATGGATTCTCATGCACACTCTCAGCCACAACTTCGATATTTTCGGGTGTACGCATTGTACGAGCACGCTTACGTCTTGGCGCATCAACAATGAAACCAGTTTCATGAACTTTAGCAATAAACTTGTGTATACCGTGTACTGTTGGTCCTTCTCTTTGACCAAATAATGTACAATATTATCGTACAATTTCCGACCAATTGTCTTTGTTTTGGAAATAAACTTCCAATAAATCCCAACGTTGCTCAAGCGTAAGTCGATTCATATTGTTTAGTGGAGATTATATATTGAATTTTGTGACAGAATAGAATTACATAAGTATTGCCAGATTCGAAATAAACACTGGTTAAAATTTGAACCGATAGATGGCCCACCCGATATAATGCTTTACGTTGGTATTCCAACTGAAGGTTTATGTGGCCGCTGACTCTATGTAAGTTGAACCATTGCGCGCTGATTTAATATCCAAATACGAATAACAATGGATCTGATTGTCTCTTTTAGAAAACCTTACAGTTTGATTTTATTTGCGCTGATACTCTGCCAGCGGAGCTATCTCAGTAACCTAGTTTTTAATCATTCGAAATAGTGTTAGAAATTCTTAGGGTATTTAGCAAGCACTAGGTTTGTTTTCGCATGAAGTAACCAGCTTACGAAATTAATATTTTTCATTTCCTTTAGTCTGCTCCCAAAACCTGTTTTCAACAAGGTAATGCACAGTGTTTGTTAAAAATTAGACAATAATCTGAATTACAAAATCATTTAAAATTTAAAATCTGCTTCATTTTTTCTTAAATTTTCCTACATAAACTATTTGCATTTGAAAATCGTTTCTTCTTCTTTTTTCCTTAATTTTAATTCCTTTCAGTTTGACTTCAAATCCTTTTAGTAAAAAATCAATTCTTTGCGAATTTTAATTTTCATCAAGCATTAATACTGACATCCTTGCCAAGTTTTTTTTCCCTCTTTTTCTCCCTTTCCATGTTTCTTTTTTACTTTTTTTTATAAAGATTCCTGTTCGTTAAAGTTAATACTGTGTGTTACACAACTACACATGCAACAAAAAAATGCAGTTTCCTTAAACAAAAAAATTCGTAATCCTTTTACTGTGTATGAGTATGTATGTGTATGTGTATGCGTGTATATGTATTCATAAAAAAGAGTAGAAGAAGAGGGTTTATGCAATTTTTTTTTTGGGTTACAACTGTGTTATTGTTTTCATTGTGTTGCTTGCTGTTGCCAGCATTGACAACTTCAGCAGTTACGCTTGGTTTGGGCTGCTGCCAACGATCTTTGAATTTGTGGCAACCGTCAGGGAGTGTGCTAAGGGTAAATTCATAAACACAATAGCTTTTAGTTTATAATGCTTTAAGCAAACTATTACTTGTAATCCTTTTGCACATTTAAAAACTTTTTTTTATAAAATTTTTTAAATAAAATTTCTGTTTTGAGTATATTTTTGGTTTTTAAATAAAAACCAACAGAAAAAGAAAGAAAATAAAATTCCATGTTTTTCTTCTTTTTTGCAATAATTCTATAGTATTTCTTTCTAATTGCATCATAGCAATTTATGTGCCATATAATTATCGTTCTTGGTTGTTGTTGCTTAATGTATATATTTTAAAAACTTTTGTTGTAGTAGTTGTTATTGTTGCTGTTTATTAGTGTATAGAAGGATTGCATGACATTGTTCTTAATGGAAATTAAAAATTAACAAAGCAATGCGCTAAAATATATAAAATACAACGACTAAAATAACAATGACAACAAATGGCAGCAACAATAACAATTGCAACAACACTTGCATTAAATATACAACAATAAAAAAGCCACTTTTAAATGGACATGTCCTTTTGCATCCTTTTTATATTTAACCTGCTCCTCACGCTTCCTTTTCACTTATACTCCTCCCACCCACTGTTACCAATGTCATGCATAAAGGCATGCATGTAATGTACGCGTATTTGAGGCATAAACAAACATTTAAAATTCACACATTTGTGTCAGCTGTACAGAGGTATAGCGTAAATCAGGAAAGTTAAATGAAAGCATCAAACAGAATTGTAAAAGAATGTATTCATTAAGGAATTTTCCAAAAATAGTTTTTCATCTCCTTATATATAATAATTAATGTGTGTTTGTATATATGTATGGATGTATTTATGTATATATGTACGCATGTATGTATGTATATGTAAGTCTGTTTCTTTGTGCCTTATAGTCAGCTAACTGGCTAAACCGATTCTCTTTAAATTTTTACAGTACCTCTCTGTATGTCTGGAAGAAACTCAAGACTACATAAATTTAAAAAATTCTACCTGGCGTTGCCAAACCAATACAAAGTAGATATTTATTTGTCTCCATCATTAAAATGGTAATAGTAAGAGTCTATAATTTTGATCCAAAAAGCTCTATAGTCCTTACAAACCTTTAGTCCAAAAGTGGGCGGAATAGAATAAATGGGCATGGCACCTATCATACAAATTTTATTATATCTTGAGAACGGTCAAAATTAAAGTTTTTTAATTTGTTCCGAATAATTTCATGCTCAATTCGAATTCTCAGGCAAAAACTGGGCAGAATTGAAGAAGTGGGCGTGGTACCTCCTATACAAACTAAATATTGATTTCATTATATCTTGAGAACGGTTAAAGCTAAAGTGGGCATGATACCTGCCATAAATTGTAAACATTGATTTTAATATACCTTGACAACGGTTACAGCTAAAGTTTCCGAATTTGGTCTGATTAAATTCATAATCAAGCCGAGTCATCGTTAAAAAAGTTGACAGGATTAGACAAGTGGACGTTGTAAAGAAAGAACTGCTCCGGTTCTGAGGTAAAGAATGAATCAAGCCAATTTCTGACACCCTGTTCTGAAGTGAAGCGTATTCCAGTAAGGGCGTTCTGCATCGATCGAAACAAATGGTACGTAGAAGTGGCAAGGTCTGGTCTATAAGGCTAATGAACCAAACTTCACATCCACTGTTTTCCAAATAACGTTGTATGATGAAAGTTTATGGTCTCGTGTCTGGTCGAATATTCTGCTCGTTATTCGTTGATTGATCTCTTCAAACGAACCAATTGTATTCGGTACAGGTCCCCTGTTATCGTCTGACCCGATTTCAATAGCTCATAATACAAAACATCATTCTGATCCCACCAAAAAGAGATCACAACCTTGGCGTCATAGATATTCGACTTCGGCTGGTTGGTCGGGCTCTACATAGACTTTTTTGCACTTGAGGTTATCGTAGTGTATCCATTTTTCATCACCAGTAACAATATGATGAAAAACGACTCCTTCTTGTAGCGTTCAAACATAATTTTCTACATGAAAAATCGCCTTTCAACGTCTCTCGGCTTCAATTCATATGGGACCCAATTCCCTTGCTTTTGAATGAATCCCAACGCTTTCAAATGTAAGAAAGTGGCTTGTTGTGTGACTCCCAATAATAATAATAATAATACAAGTGTTGACAACAACCTTCGTCGAGTAATGCATCGAATTCCTCAGCCTGAAAAATTTTTGGCTGACCAGGCCCCTCCTTGTGTTCTGTGTCGAAATCATTACTTTTGAATCGCGCAAACCATCTTTAACGTTTACTTCAAATTGAAGAAAATTATCAGACTTCCCCGCAAAACATCTTTTTTAGACATAAAATTCGACATTACTATAGAGATTGAAAAAAATGTGTGTTCACACGTTGGCGCCTATCGAATTATAATGACAGATGTTTACCATCCAAAATGATATATATGTTATTATTGACACAAACCATATGTCATACTTATACCATATGTTATCCAAATCGGCATTATTAACTTGCGTATATTCTATGTATATATTCTATTGGTTTGTTTCACGGCTGCGATCACACTGTCAATGATGAATCACCCTGTTATTTGTGTGTTACCAATTACGTATTAGGCAGTGTTGCCAGCTCGATTTTTGGCTATTGGGATCTTGCGTTTAAATTAACGTAAATGAATAGAAAGTTGTAGTGAATACAAGAACATTCGAAATTAATGTCAATTTATTATAAAAGGCGGCGCTTTGAGCTTAGCCGGTTAGTTGTAATTTTACGGTCATAAAGGCGTTCGTAAAAGTGTTGAGTATTTTGTGTATAAAGTGGAAGTTACATAACTTACTGTATAAAGTTAAAGTGTAGAAATATAGAGGCTGTAAAGTAAAACAACAACTTCGCGTTATTTATTTTATTTAACGCAATTAAAAAAGCAAAAAAAAACTCAAACGTTTTAAAAAGGTTAAGACATAACGGTATTGACACTTAGAAAGTTTCATTAAAAATGATCTAAACCTTACAGTAATGCGACTGATAGTTCATCACAATGGAATAATGCTTTTAAAGTATATTTCCAGAAATGCATTAGAATACGTTAGTTTTCAAATTTAAATAATTATTTAAATTTAAAAATTTCTTTTAATATATTTCAGAATGTTTAACTCTTCTAATATTTTTATATATAATAAGTAAATAAATTCTAAACCTAAAATATTTTTAAAACGAAATAAAATAAAAACATGAATATTAAAAATATTCTTCTCTCTTAAAAATTTTACACAATTTGTTACTTTTTTTCTTTTCTTTTAAATCCATATTTCCATCTCTTAATGCTCATTTTTATTCACTGCTAGAGTTTATTTTCTCTGCTAATGAAATTCGTTAGAAAAAATAATAAAAATTTTTTTTACTTTTTTTATTTTAAGAATTTTTTCATTAGCAAATCTTAGCATATTTAATACACAGAGGGAGTGATGAATTAAAGATTCAAAAGCAAAAATAAAAATGAAAAAAGGAAAACTTTAAATGAAACTACTGCACATGACGCACAAAATATTACACAGAAAACTAAAAGCAAAAATAAAGGATATTTTACTGGCAGTTTTAAAAATTTTGTAACAACCACAGAAAACTTCTGTTGAAAAATTGCAATTTTCTCAATTTCAATAGAAATATGAAGGAAAAAAACTGCAACTTAATGGAAATAAGATATCAGGTGGTAGATAAGGTTGGTTAAGGAAATTACTGAAATGAATTAAATTTAGAAACAAAGAAAAAAAAATTGTATTTCCCATAGGAGAAGTGAAGAGGTTGTTTTTAAACCATTTTTTTAAATACATATTTATAGATTCAAGAGATGGACGTGCTTTAGTGGGAAAGTGATGGCGTACCCAACCTATAGCAGTGCAGGTTCTAATACCAGTGATGACAAAGATAACATTCTTCATCATAGTATCGAAATTAAAACAATTAAAGAAGCTTCGATTCGCTTCAGATGATTTATCCAAGGAACCTTCTGAACATCCTCGAAAGTAAAAAAACAACACTTATTATAATAAAATAAAAGGTAGGCGAATTTGAGGTTAGAAAGTAAATTGGCTTAAAAACACATTTTTTTACAAATAGAGTTTTATTCATACCAATATAAAATAGAAATATGGGAATTAATAATAGAATATGATGTCGGACAAGTGTCCACCTCTAACCCGTTGGCGCACGCCCGACCACATTTTGCAACAGAGCTTCGCTTATCTCGTCAATGCAGCGCAGAGTTTCATCTTTAGAATGTCAGTTGTTTGTGGTTTGTACACGTAAACCCTGTCTTTCAAATGGCCCCAGAGAAAATAACCCAGCGGCCAATTGACGTCCCCAAATCGAGAAATTACGCGACCGGGATATTTCTCATACAATAACTGAATTGTTTGGCTGGCTATGTGACTTGTGGCGCCGTCCTGCTGAAACCTATGGCCATTGATGTCAACATTAGCCAATTTTGGCCACAAAAAATTTGTTACCATGGTTTGGTAGCAAAGAGAGTTTACGGTGACGGCGTTTCCTTGCTCGTTTTCGAAAAAATGCAGGCCGATGATGCCGCCTAACCACAAACCGCACCATTCGGTCACTTTCGTTGAATGTAATAAGTAGTTTTTCGAGAACTGTTTGTGAATTTTGCGACAATTTTGTTTGTTTACATAACCGCCTAATTGAAAATGGGCCTTATCACTAAAGATGATTTTGTTGGAAAATGCGTTGTTTTCGTTCAATTTTTCAAACAATAAATTTTCACGATTAAATTTCTTTCTTCAGGAGTATAGCGTTCCATAGTTAAAATTTTCCAATTTTTTACTAAATAAGTGTCAAAAGTCGACAGCTTAAATCTTGACATTTCGTCATTTGATAGCCAATTTATTTCCTAATTTTGCAACCATCTTCGTATCAAGGCTACGCCGTCTCCCGGGAAAAAGGATAACAAAAAGGTAGGCTATATAAAATAAACGGAGGAGATTGTTTCCACGCAATGACAGATGGCAGCACTATCATTCATTCTAGACCTGCTTAGATAGAAGACAAATTGCAAACTAAAGAGATACTGAAACAAGGCAAAAATGCTTTGTAGAAGCCATGTGCTTCAAAGAGGAATAGTGAAAAAAAATAGAATTTTTTTTTTAAACATATTACGTTGTTCGAGGGTGGTTCCAAAATTAGTCGATTTCACAAAGGAAATACAACCAATTTTGGGAAAATTTTTTTCATTTCTCAAAATCTTCTCTCTTTAGCTCGATACACTTTTCCCAGCGATAGTTATAAGCTTCGATACCCTGTTTATAGTACCATTGGTTATTTAAAACAACTACCGACTGCAGAATCTATTATTATTTCAGCATGTTTCAAACAAGAGAGCTAAAATTGTCGAATATGCTGCTTCATGAGGGATTGAAACCCTAATTCATGATGAAAAAATATTTTCCTTTTGCCTTTTGTAGCCTCTTTTTCATTAGAAGATAATCAATGAAAATTATTTTACCTGCATCGCAAAATAGATGCTAGGACTTTGCTTGCCCTTTAAACTGTCGTCGCCAATAAACAGACTATTGCTTTGATTGATTCTCTATCTCAGGTGTAAATTGGTAGACCATGTCTCATTTCATGAGTCGACACAAAAACTTAGCTTAACTGTGTTAAAACAACGCCAAGCACTCTATTGCAACATCTTCACGACGCTGTTCTTGTTCTTCTAAAACGAACTTTCTAATTTCTAAATCTGCGGTTAATATGCGATATATAGCACCTTCTAAAATATGTATTGTTACGTTTGAGCTCTTTTTAATTGCGTTAAATGAAATAAATAACGCGTATATTATTGGTTACCTCTATGTACTTATTTATTTTCACCCTTTTACGCTATACAATGATAACTATACGGTCTCCAACTTATTTATCTTGCACTTATTACATATCACTTTTATTTACGCCAAAACACGACTTTACTTTATGACTGCAAAACGATAACTCAACCAGCTAATGCATAAGGCGCCGCCTTTTATATACAATATAAATTACTTCCGAATGTTCTTGTGCTTTCTACAACATTCGCACTATTTTCGTTATCTTGCATTTAAAATGTAACATTCAAAAACAGTACGGTAACACCGCTCAATACACAATTGGCAACATCATTAATAACACAAATTAAGTATGGCATTACAGGGTAGCCTTGACATAAACCAATGGACTAAAATCACACAATACAGTTTTATAACTAAGACTACCGCTGTATAAAGATAGTGTATATATCATTAGGCATTGCTTATTTTCGTAACTGTATAATTTTAGCAAGTTCATACACCTTTAGCTGACAATCATACGATAGCATTTTGGAGATTTTTTACTACTTCTGGCATGGACACCAATTGATCAATCACTGTGATATTTATTTTGTATGACCACACCAAGCCACACCAAATTTTATAGTCGTAAACGAAGAAACAAAGGTTGCCATTTTTCACCAAAGCAATTATGCTCAAACTACTGTTACCATTCATATGCCACGACGGCTAATATTGGGATCATCCTTGTATTAACATATCTCTTGTTAAATTTCTTATCTGGCATATTTGAGTGACATTGTCACTATGATATTTTCATCGATGACTCATCGCCATAATATCAGTATCAGTAGGAAATTTGTATGAAATTATCGTAAATGAAAAATTTCATTGATGAATACTCGTGACAATGACACAAGCAAAGGGAGTTACGTATGACAACTCCTTAGCGATATTGTCTGTTATGAATCGACTACATGCTAAACGATGGAGGATGTTATGAGCTATACCTCCATTTTAACGAATAAAGCATTAATGATGCTTGATAATATTGTCTGTTAGGGCCTGGGTTAGCCAAAAACCCGGAATTAAGAAAAAACTCAACCAACCGGGTCTTATTGGGTTTTGTGAAGGGTTTTTTTGGGGGGTTTTATTGGGTTCTATAACTGCTTTCTAATTTTATTCAATTAGACAACAATTTTTATTTGTTAGTAAAATTAAGTTGATTTACTATTTATAATGCAATTTTACACTCTTGGTCTTATCAATGGCTGCTAAAGCAGACTGTAGTTACATACTTCGTTTGAACAGTGCATTATGAAAAAAAAAAAAACGGCTGGAATACAAAGACAGACATGAAGTCTGTCAGAAGTTGACAACCGGTTATCAGAAACTATCAAATGCCGCACCGGTAACATTCTTCATTTCACCGAATCCCTTTCTTTCAAGAAATATAAAATCGACTTCAAAGTTGGATCGCCTCAGAAGATGAGAAATTTTTCTGAAACGCTATTCGAAAAATGGCTCAGAAGTGTGGAATTTTGATTTTGATAAATTTGTTTCATTCATTATCTTTTTTGAACTAAAAAGGACTGCATTAGTTTGTACTCCCAATACGTAAATTATACTTAGTTTTGTTAGACAATTAATTTAAAAGTCATCTATGACACCAAAGTAAACTCATTGTCAGCCATCGATTATTTACTATTTTCAGCGTTTATTACGTTGACTTCACCATGACTTTCGCCACCGGTTAAGTTTCCTTTATAAATGTATATGTAGATAAATATGTGTAGCTTTTCTTGAAATCCAAGTTTATACCTGCATTTACTTTGCACTTTAAACGTAAACTGTGAATAATTTAAAAATGTTATTCTCTCGTTGTACTTATTTTTAATCCATTGTGCAGTACATAAAGCCACAATCTTCTTATTGCCAAAGAGAAAATCTGTGGATACAAGTATTTGAAAATTCTGTAGAAGTTAAATATGATATGCAATATTATGCATGTACATATTTTTGTGCAAGTACTCCTTTCACTCCATAAATTTCATTAAAATATGTGAGTGAAATATAAAATAAATAAATAAGAGAAATAAAAAAGTTATAGACGGTATAGAGTGACTATATGGTGCCCTGTGCTATAAAAGTACGTTCAAGTTATGAAAAGCCTATCAAAATTTAATTTCACTTTAAGCGCCGTATTTAATTTTAAATAAAATCAGAGCTGTAAAGAAAAACATATTTGGATCTTCAATTTATTTAAATTTTCAGTCGATCGGCTGTACTTTAACTTATTCGTGTTTTATTCACAGTTAAAAAATGTGGAGTGCTTTAGAATGGTCACATGGTTGCGCTTATGGTCCAGTATTGGCAATCACAGCTACTATCACCTGAATACCTTTTTCCATATTAAAATAATCGGTGGTGACATGATGTAGTGGTTAGAGCGCCCGCATAACATTACAAACGACCAAGGTTCAAGCCCCAGCAGAGGATATAACTAAGACAAATTTAATTGTGGTTTAAAATGTTTAATAAAGAGGCTTTCGACTTCCCTCAAGACAACTCCATATACAAAATAAAGAAGCATACCTCTGGCAATGATGACAAACATCAGACGAATGATCAGAAAAACATGTCACCTACAGGGAAAAAATTTCAATGCTAAAATAAAGATCATCACCAATTAGCAAGGATCTTCACCACTACGCACTGGAAATATCAAATTGATTAAAGACACTAAAACAAAGCCATGAATGCTTTATGGAAAGCCAATATGCTCCCTAGAGGAGTGACGGAGAAAAAAATATATAATAATCGTATACATATTGTTACGAAAATAAAAATGCTTAAAAAGAAAATACACCACATCAGTGCCTTTGAGACTGTATTGTGGGATTTGGTCTATTGGTTTGTGTCTAAGTTGTAAATGTGTCACCCTGACAAGGCCGTACTTATTTGTGTATTTAACAGCATTGCCAATTCGATCATCATTGGGTAACACAATCGTACATGTTTAAAATTAAGGGACATAAAATAGATGATTTGAGTGAGTTTGAGGCATTTCCGGAATTTTCCAAACTGTAGGTAGCTGAGTATATAAGAAGACTGCTTTGCCTACGTTGATATAATTATCGTTTTGCAGTCATAAAGTAAAGTCGTGTTTAGATGTAAATAAAAATGTATAAGCGAATATTAAGTGCAAGATAAATAAGTTGCTGTATTAAGATAAAGTAACAGAAAGTATAAAGGAAAAGTGAGGAGAAAAAACTGTAAAACAACAACAACATGTTATTCATTTTATTTATTTTTATTTTTATTTATTATAATCGTTTTAAAAAGGTTTAAACGTAACAATATGTTAGTTTTACTTTAAATAACTAACAAATAAGCGAACGAGCATGTTAAACTAGAAATGTGTACTCTATTTATGTTTAAATACATATACTGTCACAAGCACTTTCTACTTTCACTACCAACACCTACGATGGTTATAGGGTATTAAAATAGAAGAGGAATAAAAAAACCATTTTATTAAATCTCCTTTTGCTGCATTTAAAGGTAAAACAGATTTAGTAGTTTAAAAACATTGGTAGTTCTTTAATTTAATAAATTTTTAACTAGAAAATTTTAAGAATGTCTTATGAAAGATTTACAATTTGTTTAGTTAGCTTTGGCAGGATTTAAATTTTAAATCGTAATTTTGTATTTATTTTCTTACATATAATTTTCCTTCTTAAAGTGATGCTAAAGGTTATTTAAAGTAAATTAAATGCTTATATTTAAACACAGATGCTTGGCATTTATGTGGAATCTTAAATTAGAAAATTGGTATTTAATTGGTAAGTGTTAGTTGGAAAGCATATTTGTTATTGTGTATCAATTAATTTAAATACTCGCATTGTATTTATAAATTTAAGTAAAGACAAAATAACTAAAAAAGAAAAAGATTACACAGTGTGATTCTGATAGGCGCTATCGAGTGTTAGAACAAGTATCTGTTTTTCGAATTTTCGAAACACCTCTAAAATCACGTATTACGACTAAAAAAACCTGTATTTTCGGACCTTCATGCACTTATAAGCTAATAACTTATTTGAATATTATCCGATGTTTAGATGCGTTTTTGCGCACTTTTTATATGGTAACTGTACTATTTATGAGTATTTAAGGGATTGTATTAAGTTATGACTAAAATAAGACTTAAGGTTTGAAACTGAACTTGTAACAAAAAGTTAACAATTTTGTAATAAAACCATCATTGCCCATCATTTCAACTTCGTTCTTTTTTGTTGCACCGTGTTATTAAAAGGGAATTAAAGTTATTGAATTAATTTATTTCTGGAAAGGAGTAAAATGAATCAGTTTTTCTTTATTGCCTTCTATTCTGATATCACAGTTCTTGTAAAAACAAGTTGAGAAATTTTTAAAATACTACCTTGATCAAAAAGTTTCTGGAAAAACCCCATGTGGCGGTCCCATCACTCCGATTTGAGTTGCTGCATCTATTGTTGATATTCCCGCTAAATCTCAGCGTCATGGCTTGACATTTTCATTTTTTATATTCAGTTTTTGGTATGTCTATCAGTGCTTGTTGCGATTTTTCCATTATTTCCTCTCGGTTGTCGAAAATCGTTACCCGTAATGGTTTCTTAACTCGATTAAAAAGAAAGAAGTTACAGGAAGCCAACTCAGGTGATATTTGTTGCATTTTTCGTCAAAATAATTCGAATAATGATGGCACAGTGCGACGGTGCGTTACATGATGCAAAATCCACGAGTTTTCTGCCCACAATCTGGCCTCTTTCGGCGAATGCATTACACAGTTATTATCCACGAGTATTGCCTTTTTTTACTAAAAATTGTCTTGGCTCATTTGGTGAACGCCATTCACTTGCTCGATGGCGGAATTACGTGTCGTAGTCATAAGCCCACATCTCGTCTTCTGTAACTATCCTCTTGACGAATGTGGCATCGGATTTTGCGAAGCTGTCTTTTGCGTCCTCAACACGGTCAAAATTGTAAAAAATCGCCAACACTTGGCTGCGTAGCTTTTGCATATGTCAAGCTATGACGCTAAGATTTAGCGGGAATCTCAACAACAGATGTACCAACTTAACAAAAAAAAAAAAAAAAAATCTCAAGACGGAACAATGGAGAAAGACTGTCATCAACTTGGAAGAAACAACTTGAGAGGAATCAGTCTGCTTTAAGCCATTAACAAGATGCTAGCAGTTCATAAAATAGGGAAGGCTTCAGAGCATAGTACAGACCAGGCAGGCTTCCGGCAAAATAGAAGCTGACTAGGCCAACACTATACTCATCATATTAGAACAGTCCCTTGAATGGCATACTCCACTATACAAACTGACATATGGAAAGCATTGAGAAGAAAAAAAATACCCCAGAAAATAATCCGAATAATATCGGGTGGGCCATCTATCGGTTTAAATTTGAACCAGCGGTTATTTCGAATCTGGCAATACTTATATTATTCTATTCTGTTACAAAATTCAGAATATTATGTCCACTGACTAAATGAATCGATTTATGGTTGAGAAACGTTGGGATTTATTGGAAATTTATTTCCAAAACAAAGACAAATGGTCGGAAATTACAACAAAAAAAGAAAAAAAATGAATGAATGAAATGATGAAGCTCACTTTCATCTTGGTGGGTACATTAATAAACAAAATTGCCGCATTTCGGGCTCAGAGAACCCAAACGTAATCTTACAGAAGCCAATGCATCCATTACGAGTAACTATTTGTTGTGTCTTTTGAAGCGGAGACATCATTGGGCCATATTTCTTTGAAAACTAGGACGGTGCAACCATTACGGTAAATGAGGACACCTATTGCACCATGATAACCGATTTTTTTTGTACCCGCTCTTCTTGGTATTAATGTGAACGATGTTTGGTTTCAACAGAATGATGCAACTTGCCACACATCTCATGCCACTTAGTTAGCCGAAATTGTAATAACACTTGGCCGCCAAGGAGCTGCGTCTTGACACCGTTAAAAACCACCACGTGCTGGTTTACAAATAAAAATAAACTACTACAACAATGCAGGCCGACAACGAAACAAATAAGAAACAAAATAAGCACTGAGACAAACATTATGTTTACGCTGAAATAAGAACTAAGAAAATGTTGTCTATCTGAAATATCGTGAGGTACGAGAGCTTTCGAAGCATTGCTTATTTAGCCATATAAACAGAACATCGATGCGGATCATTAAGCAATAAACAAAGATGACGCCGACAGGTTTTCAAAATAATTCGCTACTGCACATATACGTCATAATAGAATAAAATTGCCAGTATTATATGCAATTTTAAGGAAAATTGTGGAAACAAAAGGAATGTTATGTTTTTTTTTCATATGTACATAACATATAAAAAATGTATTCGAAATTATTGAATAAGTCAGTATCTATCAAGACTAAATTATTTCACTCATACTCGCATTTATTTTACATATAAAATATATATTTAAAATGTGATTTAAGAATTTTTTTGTATGAAAAAATTATTTTAGGTTTTGTTAATGCACACGACTGGGATGTTGTTTGATTGAATTAAAATAATACTATTAAATCCAATTAAAATTTAGAAAATCATTATTTAAGTTGCCCTAAAGATAATGTTTTCTGAAAATGCTTACTTTTGAGAAAGATTTAGTTACTTTTTAAAAAATACTAAAAAATTTTAAAAAGGTCTTTGCCTTTAAACCACATTCATTACTAATTTTTTTTTATTTAATTATCCATAATTATATTAACGTATCCAGGTTACGTTTTGTTATGGACATCACTACGTTTTTGCAGAAAGTCTCCCCAATTAAATTGTACGCTTTACCTTAACCTATACATGTTCTATTAGAATTATATCCAGAACTCTCAAAACTCTGTGTCTTAGCTTGGAAAATTAACTTAACGCATTTGACTACCCTATATATCCACATACACCCACATATTATCAAGTTCCGCCTCCAGAATTCACTCTTGGTCAAACAATTCCATTAAAATATTATTTCATGTATGAAAAATTAATTTTTTTAAATATTTTTAATCCTTAAAATTATTACATAAAAAAGTCTGAAACTCCTCAATTAGAATTAAAAAAAAAAATTTAATATCAGTTTACATATTTGAGAAAAAGTTATACGGCTTATATGCAACGCTGTGCCCTAATAAGTTTTTCAGTATACATTTTATAGCCGAACACCTCAACTTAGTATTTAATTTTATTATTTTTTTAACATTTTTTGTTTATAATTAATTATTGATCATTTTATTTGATATTTTAGTGTAAAAACCACTATTTTGCTTTAAAACCAAAACAAAAATGTCTATGCTTACGTCACGCACACTCTCATCGAGAGAGATAAATTAGCGGACCTGTTTACTTTACTTTACTTTTTTTTTATATCCAAATAATCTGTTCTTACATAGTTTATTTTAAACTAATTAATCAATGATACTTATCAACTAAAACTAAAATACTGCAGAATAGCCGCAATCCATCACCAAAACAAATCTACTCTTATACTATATTCCGCAAAAAATGAAAAAAACGGAAACACTCATATACTTAAAACTAACTTAAAACACTACTTACAACTAATTAACAACAACAGGACACAGACATCCACCTCACTGTGCAGTGTTATACACCAGGCTGTCAAATCCAGCGTATTGACCCTCCTGTGATACAATAGCAGGCCTTCGTCGCCATAGAACAGCCCCTCGTCCCTCAATGTTAGGAGATCCACAGGCAACAGGTATCCGTGGACCCTCAGGGTCTCCATATCATTCCTCCTCTCGAAGCAGCCGGTCACCATCCCATTTTCTAGGGCGGGCGATCGTTCCAAAAATGCCAGCGCAGTCCTTATAAGAAAAACATCGATCCTCTCGAAACCCGCATGGTCATAAATGACCCAACAAGACGGTCTCCGGAACGAACCATCGGGGAACTGGCGAGCCCTTAACCCACGAAAGGTCGACAAAATACACCTCTTCCAGACCCTAAGACTCTCCATCTGATGGAACGAAATCCCAAACCAGACAGGAAAAGCATAAGACATCAGAAGCCTGATTATCTGCCTGTATATAAGCAGCTTTACCTCCTTACGCAAACCTTCCCTTCGGCGCAGTAACCTACGGTAGGAGTGGTATATCCCCTTCATCTTATTCAGAACAGAATTCACATGATAATACACAAAACTTTCGTGGAAAATCACTTCGAGTCTTACAACCTCACCGGCTACCCTCAGCACCGGTACGAACTTCCTTGCATTGGGATACAGCCGCCCAAGCCGTGCCTTAAATATTACGCAATCCATCTTTCCATATTCAGGCAGAGACCCCATTTTCAGAAGTATCCGTGCAGTCTACCCTGGTATCCGTAGAGTCTTATTCACCCTTTCCACTCTGAGGCCAGATGCCGCAACCAGCACAGTCAGGTATCCGACATGAATATGTTGAATAGGACAGGCCCCATTAGTGACCCCTGCGGCACTCCAGCAACAACACTTCTTTCATCAGAGAGTGTATCACCCGCTCTCACTCTGAGGGCGCGATCCCTCAGGTATTCCGCAGCAATTCCGCTGAGAGGCCTGTCGAAACCAAGCGACATTATCTTATGAATTATTCCCACCTGCCAAACATTTTCAAAAGCTTTTGCGAAGTCCAGGCTCACAGCAATCGTCGGACACCTCCTATTCAGTCCCCTTGCTACATAGTCCGCAAGTGCCATCAGTACATGGGACGTAGAGTGGCCCCTCTTAAATCCAAATTGGCAATCCAGCAATATCTCCTTAACGTCCATGAATCTTCTTATACGCTCCAAAATAAACCACTCCATAAGTTGATCCAGGCTAGAGAGCAGATGGGTCTGTAGTTACCAGCACCCCTGGGACCTGCGTAAAGCGTAATCTCTTATTATTTGATTCATAGATGTGGATAGCAGTCAATTTAAATAAAATAAAATAAACTCAGCGAGTAGAGTTAATTGGTTTGAACTCAGTGTAAAGAGAGTTTAGTGTGGATAAACTTCGGTTGAAGAGGTCGTGATCGAACTTTAATTGTAACAACGATCAGGCTGGTAAATCTTTAGGTAGAACCATGTGTGTAATATTTGTTACACAAAGTGTACAGACTTAGAATAATAAAGAGTGGAATACAAAACGGTGTTAAATAAAGAATTTCAATTAAAAATCAAACACAAATTTATTTTTATTTTAAGTGCAATCTACGAGCTCAGTTAATAAGCGTTTTTAAAAGGTAAATACGTAACAATATTATTAAGGGAAGCAATACTTGAAGTTGTAAGGAAGTCGTTTTCCACCTATTCGGGTGGAAGACTATTCAGGGTTAGAAAGCCCTTCATGCTCTGATTGATCAAATCCAAGTTGGGGAATAAACCAAAAGGAAGATTCCATACATATTCCAAGAAAGTGGGATTAATCGCTTTAGAAGCTTTTCAATAAAAACAGAAACTGCTATTTAAATAACGCTATGCTAGAACTAACTAATTTGTATTATTTCAATTCATATCTCAATAAACCTAACCTCCAATTAACCTTTTTTATGTATTTAACTCGACTTTGCTTTAATTGTTAGTCTGTCTGCCCGTTAGTCAAAGTTTCGTTTATCATAAAACGTGAGCAAAATTTTCGTTTATTCAACACTAATTATAACGAAATACAACGAGTAAACAATTCCTCTTTACCAATGTCGTAATGAAGGGTGCATTTTAAACAAATTTTGTATAAACGTGGTCTTATACATGTGACCTTTTGCCATACAAACCTATAAATCGAATACTGCTTTTGCTTAATAAATAAGACACAAGTAAAATGAGAAGAACAGTAAAATAGAGAGAGAGATAGAGAAAGAAAGACAACGAGTCAAAGAGAGACATCAAAATGAAAAACTGAAAGCTATTAAATAGTGTTTAAAAGGAAAATACAATAACTGAACTGAATAACTAAACGTAAAACAAACGCACACAGATAGATACAAAATTAAATGCAGGCCAAGTAAACAAAACAATATAAAGCTTTTCACCACACATCAGCGTTTATAAGCAAAAATCATAACTCTCGTTTATTCTCCCATTCTTTTTCGTTAGTAAATTATTTCATTTTAAACTCACCATTTAACCGGTTTAGCAAAATGAAGCTTTGTTTACTATTTATTTTGATATTTTCTCTTTCTTTCTCTCTCTCTCACTCTGTCACCATATAAATTTATGCTGCTAAGTGGTGAAATGTAGTGTGTATGCATGGGTGAAGTGACGTATGTATTGTTTTTGTTTTTCATTTAAAAACGTTCTTTTACTTTTGCTTGAAAAAAAAAAACAAAACAAAATTAAAGAAAAAATTCTTATAACGATGATGGTGTTTCTTTCTTTTCCCTTCTGATTTCTATTTTCAGCAATTTTTACAAGGACAACGGTTTTAGTGCGTCGTCTTTTATTCTTTATAAGGATTTATAAAATATACATATATTTTATGTGTGTGTGTGTGTGTGTGTCTTATTTTTTTGTTTAATAATTCGGTGCGTGTTGCACGTGCTGTTTTTATTCGAAAAAAAAAAACAGATTTTGAATTTGTCAGGAAAAATTAAAACAGTTTTTATCGTACACACAATCACACACACACACACACACCTGTACAATATATGCACTTATTCAAACATGCTAACCGTTAGATAATTTGTTGTTTTTATTTGAAAAGAAAAAATATTGCCTGTACATATGTGTGTATATATTAAAGACACTGTGACACAAACAATTCAATACAATGACTCACAAGGGTTTTACGTGTGTGCTCTCCTCATATGACAAAACATAGCCATACGTGTTTTGATTACACTCAGCGAAAAAATTGTGCGCAAAGCGTTTGTATTGCATTTGAATTTTGTATAAATTATTTATTTTGTTTGATTTGCATATTACATTTTTGAATTTTAATTGCAAAACTGCAACGTAAAGTAGAAGATTTCAAATTAAACATTTACATGAATTGGGTGGGGTTTTAAATATTCTCCTGCGTTGATTTTTAGTAATGTTGGTTTGTTTTGATATTAAATTTAAAAACAAAGAATTGTTTTGGTTTTATGAATAAATTTTTAGTTTAACTATAGTACAGTACATAAGCATGTGTATTTTTATTTTGACTAATTTTTTTTAAATTTACTTTAAAATTAATTTCAAATTGAACATATCGAGTAGCGGATAAATAACCGGTTTTTCGGAACTTCATGCACATGTAAGCTAATAGCTTAGCTGAATATTACCCGTTTTTAAGTTTCTTTTCGGATTTCGAAAGAAGAGATACAGGCCTTTTAAATCATATAAATGTCGTCCAAGTAGCATTGAAGTATCTGCATGTATTACACAAATAAACCCATTTTTCGAATTTACATGTGCCTTTGCGTACTATTTTATATAGGAACTGTACTATTTATGAATTAATTAATAAACTATATTAAGTTATGACTAAAATAACACTTAAGATTTAGAAATTCGCTAGAAATTGATTAAGTTATAAGCTTCTTAATAAAAAACTCATGAAATCAGAAAATAAACTTCAAATCGGGTAATATTCAGCTAAGTTATTAGATTATATATGCATGAAGGTTTAAAAAACCGGTTTTTTACCCGTTATTCGAGATTTTGGAGGTGATTCGAAAATTCCAAAAAAATCAGATTCTTGTTCTACTCGATAGAGCCTACTAGAAAAGAAGTATAATTTCCCAGGTATTTCAATTTCGTTCTTTTTTGTCCCACAGTGTAATCAATGCCACGTCATTTAAATAATAATTTAATATAAAAACAAATTGGGATATAAGAAGAATACTATAGAGGAATGTATTTCCCAGAACTAAGAACAGCATCGAATGCATAGAAAAGACGTACCTACTGACCGTAATAGCTTGGGAGAGCTCAATTAAGGCTACCGAAACACTTTGACGTAGAACTTAAAGAAGGTTTAATGGTTAAAGGTCCTACAGGCAATACAAAAATTTGAAGGGTAATAACCTTGTAAATATGGTGAATAAAGTTATCGCGAAAATAATTAAAAACAGGCTGGTAAATGCATTATCATAAAGCATTAACAACAAATAAGTGGTATATGGATGAAACAAATCATGAATTGATTGAATAATCACTGAGCGGTCATTAAAGTGGAGATCATTTTTATACATTGTATTCGTAGATTTCGAGATAGTGTTTGATATTAATTTGCTGATCGCTATTTTAACAGTTTTTTTTTGATTCCACCTTGTTGACGCACAACAAAGCAGTCCTCTGTACCCATTTATATTCAA
The DNA here is from genome assembly GCA_023159175.1 of Wohlfahrtia magnifica. Taxonomy (NCBI): domain Eukaryota; kingdom Metazoa; phylum Arthropoda; class Insecta; order Diptera; family Sarcophagidae; genus Wohlfahrtia; species Wohlfahrtia magnifica. The sequence goes on from JAKWBJ010000214.1 coordinate 3,278,941, forward strand.
AATTGTTATATCGGATAATTTTTTAAAAGCTTTCGGATTTGATTTGAAAAAAACACATAATATTTAGAAAAATGTATGAAAACTTTATTTGAGTCTATCTATAGAACGATATCTATAATAAAATCTTTAAAAATAATTTAATGAAACTGTTGACCCCGACTTTGTCTAAAATGGTTTATAGGCTGCAATTTTGGCATATTCTCTCCAACATACCAGCTTGCTCTGCGTCAACCATTGGGGGCTGGTCCTTATAGTCATGAGCCTTAGCATGGCCACACAAAAAATAGTCTAAAAGTGTTAGATTGCATGATCTAAGCGGCCCCAAACGTGAAATAAACTGTTCATCGAACTTGCCTCTCAATTTGGCCATTGTTTCGCATGCAGTTGGGCATGTGACACCGTCTTATTGAAACCACATGTCAGTCAAGTCCAGCTCATTCCTTTTGGTCATGCAAAGTTTGTAAGCATCGCGCGGTAGCTCTCGCCATTCGCAGTAACGTCTTCCTACCTTCATCTTTTTAAAAGTACGGTCCAATGGAGCCACTGGGCCATAATCCACACCAAACAGTGCATTTTTCGGGATGCATTAGCAGTTCTTGCAATGCTTCTAGCTGCTCTTCACAACAAATACGGCAATTATGCTTGTTCACGTATCCATTCTAACAGAAATGAGCTTCGTCGCTGAACACGATTTTTCGATACAAAAAGGTGGATCTTCATCAAACCGAATTTTGATGATAAACTTCAAGAATTTGAAAGCGTTGTTCGTTTGTAAGTCGATTCATGGGTAAATTGTAGACCAAACTGAACATGTTTGACAGTAACATGTTACACAAAAATAGTTGGGCTCTCATAAGCAGTTTTTCCGTAAAGAGAGTTGCCAAAAAATCATCCGATATATGGAACTATTAATAAATCTACACCTGAACCTAGAGGCATAACTTGGTAGTTAAGCAGACGACTAGAAGAGAGATAGAGTATGCAGGCCATATATGTCCGTTGACCGGTACATTTAAGCTTATGCAATACAAACTATGCGACGTTGTAGATGAAACAGCAAAAAGACCACGTCAATTTAAATGCAATCTCTGCATCTTTTGGCCGAACACCATAAGCAACGAAACTAGTCAAATATTAGTCGAGTGAGATGTCTGAACTAGGGAATGGATCGTAAACATAATCCAAAAGTTCGCCAATAATATCACAAGAAACGCGGTTAACTGGAACCCACTAGGTAGCCAAAGGAATGGCAGACCCAGCCATATATGGAGGCAACAACTCGACTCAGATATAGCGAAGCTTAATAAAACGTTCAATCAGCTGGAAACAACAGCGCTGGATAAATGACAATTGAAAGCGAACGTTGAGGCTCTCTGTTCATTGGGGAGGAAATAAAGGAAGACACACCATATACACTGGTGGCCAGCTATTTAGAGACAACAATTGTTTGTATACTGACATGAATCCAAGTTAATTTTTTAGTTTGGATGGTGAAAAGTATGTCAGACATTTAGCAAACATTTATTTTTAAATAGTCATGTCATTATACAAAAACCAGTTGTCTTTAAATGGCTGGCGACCAGTGTATATTTGGATGCTCGGTTAAGTTCGGTTAAAGATTTGATCAAAAATAAAATATATTTTTCTTGAATTTGAAACTTTTTTAAACCAAATATGTGCCGTTTTGATCGAAAACCAACTGTTATTTTTGCCATAAAGCCAGATTTTCTAAGCGTAAAACTGATCCAATTGCGTTTTGCAGGCCTCTCCGGATTTAATATTTACACCATCAATAGAGTTTTGCTGCAATGGCAACAAAAATAGTCTGAAGGAGAAAGGCTCGGGTTGTTTGGTGAAATTATCAAAACTTCCCAACCAAGCTGGGCCATTCATAATGTGTGTGATGTGGCATTGTCAACACATTTTCTGTTAAATAATTCAGGCCGTTTGAATGGATATGTTTGCTTCAATCGGACTAATTGTTGACAGTAGAGATCAGAATAAATCGTTTGATTAAGTTGTAGAAACTCATAATGAACAATTCTCTTCCAATCCAATCAGACACACAGCACTATCTTTCTTGATGGCGTTCGTTTCGTATGATTTTAGGAAGGAATACGAAAAAAAAATGAAAAACGCGATGAATAATGAGTACAACCATTTTCATTCTTTTAAGTGTATGATATGCTCTAGTGTGTTCATGTTTTTTCTTTTCATTCACAGAGAAGTTTCATTACTCAATTGCTATGAACATTGCAAGTGTAGCTGTGTAAACATGCTACACTAATGCTAAATATAAACAAACACTGTGTATGTACCACTTTAAGGGTGAATATGGGTCTGAGTGTTTGTGTGTGTGCATGTGTGTATGCAGTTTAAATTTCATGATGTTTAGTTTTCCTTTTTAAAATGCACTTCCTTTGTTTGAGTTCCGCTACTACAACTACTGCTGCTGCTCTACCTTTCTCATGCTTTATCTCTCTATTTATGTGTTCCTTCTCAGTATGATGGAGTGGAAGAGTAAGAGTGTGTTGTTTTTGTTTTGCACATTGCAAACAATGAAACGGAAAACCCGTTTAATTAGCTTGAATTTCTGTTTTCTTTTTCGTTTTATTCTCTTTTCAGCTGTTGCTTATTGTGTTTCATCTTCATTCGACTTGAAAACTGAAAACAGTAGTGAACAGTGGGCTGGTGGCATCATTTCTTGTTATGCATTGTGTCTGTGTGTGAAAGTCTTTTTTTCTAGGAAATAACAATGAAAATAAAAATAAGTGTGTTTGTAGGGTATATAAAGAAAAAAAAATGTTTTTTATTTTAATTTTTATTGAAGAAAAATAAGCAATGAAAACAGCCATCATTTTTGTATATTTTTTTAGATGCTAGCGAATGGTACGAAGATGGTTACAAAATTACCCAACCTAACGTATGGATAAGTACAAGGTGGGCAAATTTGAGGTTAGGAAGTAAATTGGCTGTCGAATGATGAAATGTTAAGATTTGAGTGGTCAACCTTTGATACTTATTTAGTAAAAAATTGGGAAATTTTAACTGTAGAATGCTACACCCTTGAACAAAGAATTTTAGTTGTGAAAATTTATTATCTAAATGGCGAAAATATTAATGTATCACTTTGTAAAATTCGAGCAGCTTTTACTTGTAAACAGGCTCCTTCTGAAACCGCTGTGCTTAATTTTATGGTTATATTTGAAGCTCACGGTATTGTCGCTTACAATAGATCAAAACAATACGCTCGTAGTGGCCGTAGTGATGTAAACATAACCGCTGTACAGCAAAGTGTTAAGAATGAGTCTGGAACATCAACTCATCGACGTTCGCAACAATTAGACATCACCAGAGGTACTTTGCGCAAAATTTTGCATAAAGATTTTCATCTTCACGCTTATAAAGTTCAACTCGTTCAACAACTAAAGCCAGCCAACTATTGTTTGCATCGAAGGTTGGTGAATTGTCTGTTTGAAAAGCCGAACGAAAACAACACATTTCTCAACAAAATAATCTTTAGTGATGAGGCACATTTTAAATTAGGCGGTTATGTTAACAAATAAAATTGTCGCATATGGGGCTCACAGAATCCTCAATCAATTCTCGAAAAACCATTACATCCAAAGAAAGTGAGCGCGTATGGTGCAGATTGTGAGCAAGGAAACGCCGTCACCGTGAATTCTCTATGCTACTAAATCCTGAAAAACATTTTTTTGTGGCCACAATTAGCTAATGTTGACATCTGTGACTTGGGCTTCAGCAGAACGGTGCCACAAGCCACACAGCCAGCCAAACAATTCAGTTATTGCATGGAAGTTTCCCGGTGGCATAATTTTTTGATTTGGCGATGTCAATTGGCCGCGTTTTTGTGATTTAACGCCGCTAGATTATTTTCTCTGGGGCTATTTGAAAGACCGGGTTTACGTGAACATACCACAACCAACTGATACTCTGAGAGATGAAATTTGGCGCTGCATTGACGAGATAAGCGAAGCTTTGTTGCAAAATTTAGTTCAAAATTTTGTTAAAAGAGCGGACGTCTGCCGACGTGCTACAGGTACATCATATTTCATTATTAATGTTCATGTCTCTAATTTATATTGGTATGAATAATCATGAACTTGTCAAAAATAAAATGTGTTTTTAAGCCAATTTACTTCCTAAACTCAAATTTGCCCACCCTTTCTAAGTAATAAAAACTAAAATATTTGCTTTCAGTTTCAGGGCGTAAGCGATTTTAGTAAACGTGAACACATAACTTAGTGCCGAGAAAAGTATATCGATCAAAAACTAGAATATGTTGGAAATAGAGCAAATTGATAACCAAATTTGTGCTGTTTTCTTTGTTTTTTTTAGGTACCCCCCTCGTAGTAGTGACACAAGGACTCACATCATATGAAGAAATTTTTCTTTTTCTACAATTTATTTATTTTTTTCTTCAGCTCTTATATTTCAAAAACATGCACTTTTTCGTTCGTATGTAATATATTCATGCATATAAGCATAGTCTCCTCCATAATTTTTAACAAGTCAATTTTCTTCATTTTGCTTTCGTTGGCATATTTATTCCTATGGTTCAGTGGTGCGTATAAGTTGTTTGTAATTCATAAATAATATCAATCATACGCCTTTGGAGTTTATGTGCAGCATATGTGGAGCACACAAATAGCTCGTCCTGTTGATATATTTGTTTTTTACAACGGCATTCATTGTTGTTATCGCTACTGCTGCTACAGCTGCTGTTGCATATGATTTGTTGCATTGAATATAAATGAGCATTCAAAGGAATAAACAACAAATCATATATAATAAAATCATTTGCATCATAATAGAAATTTTGTCATGCATACAATGAAATAAATAAAAACATAAAATATTACTTTATATTTACAAATCATTATTGTCATATAAACTGATATTTTAATTTTTGTTTATATTTGATTGCAATTGTTATGGAGGTATAAACAGAATTCTTTTATTTGAAAAAATAAAAGCAACTTAATTCAAGAATAATACACAGAAATTTAGATTTTAAGGGACAATATTTATTGTTGCTATTGCTTTTTCCCTTTCTAAAATAAATTTCTCTTTCTTCAGACCATCTATTTCTTGATATCTGGAAAATATTTTGAAGCACTAGCTTATCATGGTAAGGTAAGACTTGACTTCTTATTAACATGCACCTTTTTAAGCTAATACAACTTGTAGAAACTTAAAAACAAGGGTAGTCCAACCATAAAGCACGATGTTAATTGTGAGCAATACCTTAACGTCAAATATTTTGCTTAACTTAACTGGATATTTCTTTGGTTCAGTGTTTGACAAATTTAACTATGAAGAGGTGCATAATTGAGTAGTGCTTTAATGTTGTTAAAGCCTTTTACGAAAACAGGCGATCAAATCAATAAGCATTTCGTACACTTCGTATTTTTTTTGGTCAGCATATTCGATCAAATGTGTTCAGAGTCTAGAGAGTTGGGCACAAATTTCAGCAAAGTGGCTCTGTAGGAAATCTGGAAACATCTGTACATGCTCCCCACTTCGTTCTGCGGAAAACATTGCTGTTGTTCGCGATAGTGTGGCAGAAGAGCTGTCACCCTCGACTTGTCGTCATCTCCAACAAATGAAAATTATACGAACATCACTCATATGAATCAAGAATTAAGGTCACATAAGAACTGATGTCAACTGACCATTTAAAAAGTCGTAAACACGCCGAATGGTTAGTTGAACAGACATAAGTGAGTGAGACAAAGGAAATCATCTTCAATGACGAGGTACATTTTCACATCAGTGGATTCGTTAACAAGCAGAACTGCCGCATTTGAGAAAATGAGAATCCACAAATGATTGCCGAAAAGCCGATGCACCCACAAAGAGTGACTGTTTGGTGCGGTTTATGGGCTGGCAGCGTCACTGGGACGTCCAATTTCAAAAAAGAGATCAGACAAGCAGTTACCGTTCGCTATCGCGAGATGATAACAAGATTCTTGTGGCCAGATATTGAGGATATTGACCAGGACGATATGTAGTCCCCACAGGCTCTTATGCGCGGGCAATTCAATGGCTGTATTATCTAATGTCATGGTGATGTTAATTGTCCGCCACGATCATGTGATTCGACACCGTTCGACTTCTTTCTTTGGGGATATTTAAATCAAAAGTGTACGTCAATAAGACAAGAACAATTCAAGAGCTAAAGGATGAGATAAATCGACACGTTAACGATATTGGATCTCAATTATGTCTCAGAGTCATTGAGAATAAGGACCGACGGATAGAGGTATGCCGGGGAAGCCGTGGCAAATATTTGGCCGTTACTTTTTTCTGAAAACTTTTTGTTTTATTTACACTTAACATCGTGCGTTTTCAGTAGACCAGTCTTTATTAAAAGTCTTTGAGAGACGTTTGTTTATAATTTGAGCTATAATTTAAAAACTGATTTTGATGAAGGTTATTCCCTGCCAATTTTTGCATTTTAGTTAGGTAGGTAGCTAAATTGGCTAGTTAACTAAGCAATTTTGCAAAGTGCAATTTTGAAATCAAGTCAAGACCTTAGGTAATGAACCATCCGAAATGAAAAAGAAAGATAAAACGGATTATAGCCACCTTGAGCTGTTTACAAGATAAAAAAGATCGAGGGAACCCTGGTTTACGAGCTGCGCCAAACCATTGAAGCAAACTACACCAAAGCATCATTTTCCCCGCGGGCATTCCGATCATCCAATGATCCGCGCAGACCGCTGGGAGTTTGCGGATAGGTTAGTGAATTGTACTGAGAAGTATCAGTATTCTGCCACTTTCATATCGAGCCAACAGCGATATAGTATAAGAGGGGATGGAACTCAACCTATTTTGCACTCCCTTGCAGAAGAAACTGTAGATTTCTATCCTGGATCGTAGATGTCAGAGTAGAAAGTGATAAATTTCACAACCATCAAGACCATCCAAGCAAGTTGAACTGCTTTTTTATTCCCAATGATAACCCTCCACCAAAGAGCCCAAATCAAGGAATTCTACATGTATTACTTAAGTGCTTCATTTCCTCTTCACACCGTGTTTCTACTGGGCGACCAGCTTCTTCACCGGATGTAATCCTGAATCCATCCAGAGAAGATTTTGGCGTGCTCAACGAAATCTAGTTTGCGGTTAGCCAAGTTCGTTCCTAATTCTTTTAGAAACGGAGTAAAAAGTCCAAAAGTGTAAGCGTGGCCACTGAGAGAATACCTTCAGAAGTCAAACACTCTCAGCCCGAATCCGCGTTCTGAGCCAAAAACTATAAAATGTGAAGATCATTAGGTAGTAAGTACAGAATGATGTTAAATACAGCACTGGCACTGGCACTTGCAGGAGCAAGCAGCTCCAGTTCTGAATTTTTTTGAATGATTATGATGACTCCATTTTTTAGGTCATCATACAACTGATTCCATTACCAGAATTCCTGTATGGTGTGCACCAGAATTTTAGCAATCCGGTGTTGCTTTTAATAACTGTGGGTGAATATCGTTCAATCCTCTGATTTTGGGGGATAGATCTTTTGGCTGTGGCTAGTTCAAGATTACTTTTTCGATGAGGTTTACAAATCATAAAGCTTTTGTTGGCATTGTTCAAATAAAATGTTGAAATAGTTAGAAGAAAAACAATAAACCCTGACTAATTACATCCGTGTACAACAAAAACCGAAAAGGTATAGCAATTTATTTTGAATATAGCGGCTCTTTAAAATACTATATACGATAGAAAAAATTTCATGTGTGTGGTTCTGTATATTAAGGATATATAACTTTCTTTTAAGTATGATGAAAAAAAAATTAGAAAAAGTCCCACGGCACAAATAACACTGTAAACTTTTATTAACGTTCATATGTATGAAACTAAAAGCATCCAGGAAAACCTTTCTTAAAACGAACTTTGAAAACAAAACGTTAAAACAAGTAACGTTTTCTTATATATTTTTTTGTGCAGGACGTTTTAGTTTTTGTTTAGAATTTTATTTCAGATTCATATGTCATAAGCATTTTTATGTTGACATATGACTCTTACTCAGATGCATACAGAAGGTACAAAATGAAAGATAACACACGTTTTAAATCCACTTAAAGAACAACATTTAAAAAAAGAAAAGAGGAAATAAAATTACTTTAAAAATTTTTTGTCAAAAAAACAAAATGTCTTTTTACTGCTAAAACGCGGCGTGCTTCGCTACCCCTATCTTATTTATCTTAAATAATTATTATTATTATTAATTCCCATAACATTCCATGAAGGAACATGGGGACTTCTCTCAGTCAATGAGTTGCACCAGATTCTATTTTTCAACTCATTGCAAGGGACCTACAGTTTAACGCCGGCTCCGAACGCAAACGCATTTAGAGAAGTTTTAAGTAGTATTTATACTCATAACCAGTGACCATAGCTAATGTTATGAGGTGATACCGCTGTTGAAAAAACTTTCTTTTTTTCAGATAGTCTGGCCGGGTACGGCACACACAAATCCTATTTTTGTTAAATTTTTTAACCATTTTCCCATTTTTGTCCCTTCCGGTCAAAATCCAATCAGTTGGCATTATGGGTTCAGCCTTTTAGCTGTGTACAGTCTTCAAACAAACACGCTTTCATATTTATATTGTAACGTTTTAACTTTTTTAAAGCATTTGAGTTCTCTTCAATTGCGTTATATAAAATAAATTACACGTTTTTGTTGATTTACAGAACACTTTTTATTTTCCACACTTTTTCTTTATACAGCAACTTTTTTTACGAACGCCTAAATACGACTTTATGAGTTTTAAATTACAACTTTACACAATGACTGTCAAACTATAACTGACTCACGTAGGCAAATCAGAGTATCTTATATACCTAAATGCATACAGTTTAGAAAGTTCTGGACGAATCTTAAATCCTCACATATTTTCTATTCGTCCATTAATTTTAAAAATGTTGATTTTTAAGTCTACCTAAAGATGTTCGAATTGGTAATGCTGTCAAATACATCAATAAGTACGGCATTAGCAAGGTGACACATTGACAGTCTTGACATAAACCAATAAACCAAAATCCCACAATACAGTTGTAAAGGCACTGATGTAGTGTATCTTTGTTTTAAGCATTTTTATTTTCGTAGCAACGTATAAGAAGAGACGTACATAAACGGTTTTTATCTAATTTTATTTCTTCAATTCCCGGTTTTTACTGATATAGATGGATAAGGAAGCTTTAATAGTTGTCGTTCTTTACATATGCAAAATCAAATCGTTAGTATGAAAGGAAGGTGCCACGCACACTTATACAAATCCGCCAATGGCCGTGCCAGCGACCAGTTTGAAGTTTTAAAATTTATATAGCCTATAAGTCATTCCAGATATACAGAGAAATACTGTAAAAATTTCAAGAAAATTGATCAGCCATTAGCTGTCCATACGACACAAACACACAAACCAAAATACAAATATAGGACAGTCCATTTAAAAGTTACAAATTAAAAATGCATTAAAATTTGAAATTTGCAAAATTTATTTAGAAATGATATGTTATTTCATTTATATGGCTGTCGCGGCTGGCCTCACAGTACCACATGCAATCGAACCAATTTTCGAGAGCTTTTTCAAGTTTATAGGATCATAACGAATGTTGACTTTCAAATACTCTATTGATCTAGTTTGCCCCACAGAAAATAGTCCAACGGTGTCAAATCGCAGCTCCTTGGTGGCCAACTGACATCACTATTTCGGCTAATTAAACGGTTATAAAATGTTTGACGCAATAAATCGATTGTGGCGTGAAATGTGTGGCAAGTTGCACCACACATCGGTGACATCAATACCAGGAAGAGCGGGCACAAAAAATGGCCTATTATTGTGCGATAGGTGTCTCCATTGACCATAATGGTTGCACCGTCCTCATTTTCAAAGAAATATGGGCCAATAATTCCACCGCTCCACAAGCCTTACCAACAGTTACTCGTGATGGGTGCATTGGCTTCTGTAAGGTCACTTATTAACGTACCCACCAAGATGAAAATGAGCTTCATCTGGAAAAATAATTTTTGCATTTTTTTATTATATCTTTTTGCAATTTCCGACCAATTGTCTTTGTTTTGGATATGGATTTCCAATAAATCCCAATGTTGCTTAAGCGTAAATCAATTCATTTTATTCAGTAGAGATAATATAGCAAATTTTGTGGCAGAATAGAATGGCATAAGTATAGCCAGATTCGAAATAACCGCTGGTTCAAATTTAAACCGATAGATGGCTCACCCGATATATAAGATAATATTTAATTCATATTTCCCTTCAAATCTTTTAAAAATATTAAGCAAAGTTATTAAGTAGAACTGTAATAAAAAACAGCCTCCTATCGGTTTATTTAATTCACAGTTAGGCAGTCATAAAATTGTTAAAATTGATTTAAAATATTTTCTTCATTTGCTCTTAAATTCTTTAGCTGTCTCATCTCTTTCTTTCTGTTTTTTATTAAAAAAAATTTTTTTCTTGGCATTTTATGATCATAATAAATTTTATTGAATTTTTTTGCTTTTATGTCAGCGATATTTCTCTTGTTTTGCATGGCAATATGATATTTTTCATGTCGAAAAGTATATGATAAGCTACACATCAACAGACTGTATCGCATTTGGTGAAAAAATTAACACATTTTTTTATATTTTATGGAAAATAAAATTTATGGTAAAAAATGAAATGATGACATAATATTATTCATTTGCTAAATTCAGTTGTTTTTGACTAAAACTAACAGTCAACTTAGTCGTATAGTAGATTACCCAAAAGTTGGTATCCTCTTCTATGAACTCGTGGCTTATGGATAAAATGACAATTAGCAGATTTTCAAAAGTATTTCAATATTTTAAAAAGCAAAGAAAATTTGGACAAAAAAATATTTTTTTCTCCTTATGACAGAGTAGAGTCATATCTCATATATCCATCTCTGGTACCTAAAGTTACTTTTTCTATAATTTTTTCTTTCCAAAAACCACTAAAAAGCTGCAACACTCTAAACAAAATTTGACTTTTTTAACATTTTTTTTGGTTTCTTATTCTAAAATACGTTATTGATTGCATTTATTAGCCCGTTTATTGCTTCAAGCTTGTATGCAAATCGTTAAACGAGGTATTCTTATATTTCCACTCGAATTATCTTCAAACTTTTGCAATTTTAATTAACTTCCGAAATCTGATTTTCAAATTATTTTTTCATTTTTAAACTCTGTCGTATTTAAAGTAATTCAAGCAATGAAGAGTTGGGGTTTGGTAGTGGCGCGTATATTAAGATGAATGTCCTTGTTGGAAAACAATTAAAAAGTTGTCTCTGTTTTAAGCAGCTCCAGCTTTTAACTTTTTCTTCTTATGAAAGAAAATGGAAATGAATTCTTTTTTTTAATCCGTTTCTTACATTTACAATTTGCATAACATATTTGCTGCACTATTTGCATTTTTTTTTGTTTCTTCTGTAACTTTACTTATGCATATTTTTATTTGAAATGAAACAACAACAATTATTATATTCTTTGAAAAAATTCGGATTAAGTAAGCAATTTCGATCTCGAATAATGAGAAATAAAAATCGAAATGTTTTAAGGAAGGAATGGTAAGACTACAACATTTTTAATGGTAGAAATAAACTTAACTTGTTGCTTAAATATGTCTCAAAACATAAGTAGTACGAGGGTGGTTTATTAATTGTCTAACATCGAACTTCAAGTGCATTAACTTTAATTTGTCTATTTATTGACTACTCGAAAATTTTACGCAAAATGCTTCCGTAATTTTTTTCTTATGATAAAATGGGTTTTTCTTATGATAAACCGAAACCCTACAAAATCTTCATAAATACAATGAGGACTATGTACCTTAAATTGCAACAAATCCAACTGTTCAACTACTTAGAGCGTTACAGCTCAGTAGTGGGGAGATTTTTAGTTTACTTCGTTTTTTACATTGCCTTGCCACATATCATCAGCGCTTTATAAAACTCACTATTTCAAGCAGTTCTTAATTTTTTTTTTTTTGGTTGTATACATAGTCCCCAGTTGAGCCAAGTCATAGCTCAAATAAGTTTTTAAATTTTAAATATTCCTAAGTCGTGTAAAATAAATCGTCATCTAGAAATAATCGATAAAATCCATGAAATGAGGAAACAAGTGCATGCTAGGAATGGATTTTGTATTGATAATTCGTTACAAGAAATTTTGCGGGATTTTTGGTGCAAAACAACACAGTAAAAACAAAATAAGAAAACTAAAATAACACTGGGATTTAATGGAGAACATGTAACAAAAAGGGTTAAGACCGTATAGTCCTGCAACAGTTCATGAAATCCACGAAAATTTTCATTCCTTTTCACATATTATAACGAAAATGAAAATGCTTAAAAAGACACACCAACATTTGAAAATCTGAGATGTAAACTTTATTGTGGAAGTTATTCTATTGGTCTGTTTGAAGGCTACATTCACCCTGTTAATGCTGTATTTATTTGAACAGTGCTGCCAGTACCTCTATAAGTCGCATATATAATTCAAAATCTTAACGGCAATTGCATAGTATGTTTTGGAATTTACTAGAACATTCGAAATAAATGTTAATTTACCTTAAAAGACATTGTTCCTTGCGTAAGTTCATTTAAACTTCAGTAGATCTTCTACAAGTGTCCCGTACATTTCGTTCGGTAGAATTTTGACTGAAGGCAAGTTTTAGCAAGATCATATTGTTACAAAAATCGGGTTAGGCACCCCTGTGTTTATTAAAACCGCCTACTTAACGCACCAAACCTAAAACTGTTTAAAACTTAGAAAGTAACGATATTTTTATAGAGATGTAATTTTATAAAAATTACATGAATGGACCTTTTACGATAAAAGTAAGGATCCTTAAATTTGGTCCAAATAGGTTCGTGGTCAATACAAACCATCTGTAAAAAATTGGTCGAAGTCAGATAAGTGTTCATATACCTTCCAATTAAGTATATTTTGTTTTTTTATATCTCGAGAACAGGTAGAATACAAGTTTCTGAATTTGGTCTAAATTTCTTGGTAGTCAATACAAATCATCAGTTCAAAAATGGGCGCAAACGGATAAGGGAGCATTGTACCTCTCACACAAAGTAAGTATAGATTTTGTATATCTTGAGAAGGGTTGGAGAAAAGTTTTGGAATTTAGTTAAAATGACTTCAGACTTAATACAAACCATCAGTAAAAATGTGGGCGGATATGTAGGCATAGTGCCTACAATAAAATGTAAATATTGATTTTGGTGTATCTTGAAAACGGTTAAGGTTGAAAGTTTTTGAATTTTGTCTAATATTACCATTGAAGTACAAAAGTACAGCTTACAAATTTCTGTGAATTTAATTAAATTAATTATGGATATAAACAGTGGTGCAACCATAATGCACAATGTTAATTGTGCGTCAAACCTTAATGTCAAGGTTTATGCAATTGCTGCATTTTGGCAAATCAGAATTCACGAGAGATTGTTAAAAAGCCGATGCATTCCTAAAGAGTGACTGTTTGGTGCAGTTAATAGGCTCAGGGCGTCATCGTGCTATTTGTGTTCAGAAAATGAGGATATGGACTTGGACGATATATAGTTCCAACAGGGTGGTGCCACTTGCCACTCAGCCAACGAAATAATGGCTCTTGTGCGCGAGAAATTCAATGGCCGTGTTATCTCATGTCATGGATATGTTAATTGGGTGCCACGATAATGTGATTTGACACCGTTGGACTTCTTTCCTTGGGGATATTTAAGAGAAAAAGTGTACATCAATAAGCCAATAACAATTCGAGAGCTAAGGGAAGGGATAATTCGGTATATTAGCGACATTGATTCACAGTTATTGAAAATATGAACCGACGGATAGAGGTATGCTACCGAAGCCGTGGCGAAATTTTGTTTGACGCATAATTCTCATAGATTCTTCTCTTATAATAAGAAATATTAAGTTAATTCTCAGTAACCTTTTATTTTATTTACAATTAACATATGGCGTTTTGGTTGGATCACCCTTTACATTACCTTACACCAATAAATACATGCAAATTATTGTGTGTGCCTTAACTACTGCACACATAATATAAGAACAGCTACATCTGTCAAATTATATATATACAGACAAGTTAAAAATATTTTGTACGAAATAATTGTGAGAAAGTAGTACTCTATTCTTTTTACGAAAAACATTTGGAATGCCTATGTCAACATTACATACAAATGTAAAATGTTTACAAATGTAAAACCAGGTAGCATATTTTAGGGCTTAAAAGCGAAAAAATTTTTAAAATTACTAGATGACGAGATTTGGTTCCATGTCAATTTTTTCGTACGAAAAAACAAATATTGATCAACATTTTACACAAATCTGAACAGAGTACTGGACTTAAAAAGGGTATCGGAACTAACATAGCATTTTAAGTTAAAAAGTGAATTAACACTAAAAACGTTATAAACAGTGTGATATGGAAGTTTTGTCGTTGTGAAATCTACTGACAATAAATTAATTATTAGCAGCAGAGCAATTTCTTTTATCTTATTTGCTATTTTGAACTCGAAAAATAAACTTTTTTAGAGAATGAAAACATAGTAATACATTTCTTTGTAATTCAAAGTTTTGAATTTCTTCATTGCTTAGAGCAATAGAATTTGGCAAATATGCAACATTATGTCTGTAAGCAACTGTCTTTGAATGTTTGTATGTTTTTTTCTTTTTTATTAAATTGAATCATAAAGATTTTATGTTTTCGGTAATGTCATCAACAATGAGTAAGTACAATAGCAACAGAAGAAAGCTAGTTATCTATGAAATATTAAAATGACCACCAATTCCACTTTTTAAGACGCTAAGGTTTATTTTGTATATTTTTTAATAAATATTTAACAATGGGATGGAATAATAAAAAATCAAACCGGTCATAATGCCCAAGTGTATTACTCATGGTAATTATACGTGAGTGTGTGACACGTCTATGCGTACATATGAGTTTAAAGGATAAGTAGTCAAGGATTTCATTTCATGTACAAAATGCTTTGGGAAATATTTTTTTGTTTCATTTCTCGTATGGGTTTTTTTTGTTTTGTTGTCCAAGCAAATTTGAAATTCTTTCAAAAAATTCTATTGATGACACAGATCTTTTTCTTTTATATTCTCGGCTTTTTTGTTATGGCCTTTTATATTTTCTGAAAGATATAATCATAAAAAGAGAATTTGTAATGAAATCAAAAAGGATCTATTCAACAAAAAACAAAAAAAAAGTGAGTGAGTGAGTATGGACATGTTATGTATGAATGATGTCAACAGAATTGTTCAATTTTTCATTTCATTCTTGATGCTAATAATTTGATTTTTGACAATGTCAGGGTAATTGATTGTGAAAATAATAACAAACAAAAAAGGAAGTCAGGATAAGGGATATATGAAATATTAATTTTTAACTAATGAGACATAATGTTATCACGGATGAAAAAAAAGTAAATGGTAGAAAAATAGTTGTGTGTTGTATGATAATAAATATCTTTGTTATTAGCAGTTTGATATCTCTATAAATTTTAATTAAAGATATCTTTTTAACAAAAAAAAAAAAAGTTTAATTTCCAAACTTAGTCTCTTTTAATCTCAACAGATTTAGTGTTGTAATTAGTCCAATTAAAAAATAAATCTCAAAACCCTTAAAATAGATATTTGTTTCAAGGATGGCATCTTCGTTTAACTTTAGTTTCATACCAACCAGCTTTTGGATGACAGAAAATAGTCTGAAGGCCAAATCAGATCGTTAGCGCTAAAAATCAAAACTGAATCTATTTGAAAACTGTGAATGATATTTGATGGTAATCCTCTTACCTTTGTTGTTTAACAAAAACATATTAGTATGCAACAGAGATCAGCGATGAATTATTTTTTTGCTACTCATACTCACTCCTGATTTTATAAGTGTAAGTAAGTACATATCATTCAAATTCATTTACTCATACTCACTCATACTCAAAATATCGTAGATTTCTAAGTTTAAGTAGGAATGAGTATGAATCAAACGGGTTACTCATACTCAAAGCATTTTTTTAGTTTATCAGGAAATATCTATAATACTTATAAATTATTCCCATCATTCATTAGTAATCATGAAAATAAATATTAGTAAGCAACAGAGATCAGTGTTGAATTATTATTATTTTTTTTTGCTACTCATACTCACTTCTAATTTAATAAGTATATCATTCAAATTCAGCTACTCATACTCACTCATACTGACAACTTTACTATAATTAGGAATGAGTATGAATCAAACGTCGTACTCGTACTCAGATCTTTCATTTAATTCTCAGAAAATATTAATAAATGATTCGCATCATTCATATATGATTCGCATCATTTATGAGTACTAATGAGTATTCATGAATATAAGTATTGGTTGTTCAAAAGAGAAGGAAAACACTTAAACACAGAACCATATAATGAGTATTAAAATGTTTATCTTAGAATCATAATTATTTGGTATTGTCTACGCACAATGAGTGCAGATGAGTATGAATCAATAGCTTCATAAATATTGATATGTATGAGTATGATAAGTATTTCAAGCTTTAGAGTATGAATGCCTATGAGTAGCTATTGCAATGAGTGTGAATGAGTATGACTATAAGAATTTATGAATTATGATTCGAGTATACTCATATTTTCAGTATTCATTCTAATCCATGGTATGTATGAAATTTATTAGAAGAAAGCTAATCTTTTGAGTGTTCTTTAGCTGCTATTGTGTTCTAATACAAAAATATTTTGTTCACAGTTAGTAGACGGCGCAATAACTCGTTGGGTAGGCACTGGAACGTTGACAAACACACCCTTAAAGTGGTCACTTGGTTGCTCTTATGGCCGACTATAAGCAACCGATCATGCACGCTGTCAGCAAAGCTTTTTTTAATCTATCATAACAATTTAGAATTATTTAAAAAAGGTGTCACATAGTGCATTGTTCACATGAGAATTTGAATTACTTTGTTCGCTGTTTGAATTGCTTATACGAATTAAACTGTTTGCATGACAACTTTTTAATTGATTTCGACGATTCCTCTTATTACTACTTATAGTTAAAATTCTTAATTGTGGAAGGAAAAAGGAAGACAAAAATAAAAATTGTTTCAAAAAATAGAACAAAACTTTAGTTTTTCTGCAAATAGAAATACAATTGGATTCATTAATTTGCCTTCCTCTCATCACCAGTTAATGTCGAAAAAATGCTAAAAATTATAAATCATATTGATTTTTGAGTAATTCGTAGCATAAATAAAAAAAATTTCTTATAATTTCGGTGATTCGTTTCGAATTTTGTAGGGGGATTAAGTAATTCAACTCATAATTGGGGTTTAAATTATAAACGCGAGAGAGCGAATTACAAAAAAATGTTGCCATGTTCACATGGCCAATGATTCAATTTGAATGAATAATTTTTAAAGCGAATCAATTTGAGCAATGGAAAATAGATAAAAAACCAGGAGCTGCTACGTTCTAGAAAAACAATAAATTTTGATCTCTACTGCTCTACTGACATCGGCTTAAACAACGTAATGAAATAATAGTGACCAGAATTGGTGAATAGAAAAAGAGTTGTAATCAATCATGAAAACGCCAGACTGCACATATTTTCGCTCACCCGCCAAAAACTGACTGCACTTGGCTGAAAGGAATTTATGTACCCCCTTTTTCTCAGTGTCTGTAAAACTTTTTTGTTGGCAAAAAATTTATCAATCGAATAGTAGTTGAGCTTTCTTCTGATAAAGCACAGAAGTTCTACAGTGATTCTAAGTGCAGGTCAGTACGTAATTGAATAAAATTGATTACCAATTAAATAAAATTTTAATTTAATTTAATTTTAAATTTACGATAAACCGCTAGTAATTTTTGTACAATCAAATATAGTTTTTCGTATTAAAGCCTTTGTTATTTGCTGCAAAAAGTTTTAAAAATTTTAATATCCTTTCCACGCTCCACAAAAAAACAAAATCTTATTCATTTCTAAGGTAAATGTAAATTATTTGTGATTTTCTTTTGAAATTTTTGTCACTTTCTTTTCATATAAAAGTTTTCATTCAATGATTAAAAGCATTTTCATTTGCATCAGCCGGTATTTACCTTAATTGAGACAAATGCCTCTAAAAAATGCTTTTAAATTCTGCCCTTAAAAATGCAGCAACAAAGTTTGCATATCATCAAAATTAATACCGAAATTTATCAACGAAAAAAAAAGAGAAGACAAGAAAATGTTTTTTATTTTATGTTGCTTATACAAGACGCTCTCCCAACAACCCAAAAGAAACAAATTGCTTTAGAAAGTTTTAAGTCAAAAACTTTTAATATAATTTCCGTCTAACTTACTACAGAAGAGACAAAGTTTTTGTCTTTTCCTTTTATAATGTAAATTCTAATTTCCTATATAAAATTTCTCTAAGTGTTGAATAGTTGAACACAACAAAAATAACACTAAAGAAAATAATAACAACGCCACAGTGTCATTTTCCAACATGCCGAGAATGTCCTTTCAAGCCAAAAATTGTGCTGTGAAGAGAAAAAAACACACACACACATACACATACATATGCATACTATCATTTACACCAATTTAAAACTGTGTTTGTGCATGAGTGTAAAGCGTTGAAAATTTATAGTGTTGCTGCAGTTTCCCTTTTGTTCGATTTTAATTTTTGTTTCTTTTTTTTCCGTTTCTCCGTACAAATTAAAGTTCATTTTTGGCTGCGGCAGTTGATTGCGGCTTTTATGCGACACTTTTTCTGTGGTCGTTTGTGTGTAGTTTGCACTGTTCTTAATGGCTTACTGTGTGCCTGTGTATGACTTCCAAAAACAAGAAACGGTCCACCATTTTTCATAATTGAGCGTTGAATTTCTTGTGCTATATTTGCTTGGCTTTAAAATTTTCACTTGGTTGGCTTTATTCCATGTTTAAATAGTATATTTTTGGCTTAAGTTTTTTTTATTTTTTATACATTTTTATGTTTTTTTTTGCTTTTTTTTTGTGCTTCCATGCTTTTGTGTGTCTATTTTTGGTCTGTATTTTTTATGTATAAAAAAATATATAAAATATTTGTTAAGCAAAACACTTTTTTAGACCAAAATTTGTGAATACGGAAAAGTTATGAAAATAATAAAATGCACAAATACTGCTGCGTATAAGCAATATTTTTATTTATTTCATATATTACACATACGTAATGAGGTGCTATGGCCTTACAAACAAAATAAGCCATTAAAGCTTAAATGGCTGTTTTCCTTTGATTGAAATTTATGCTGTTTTTTTCGTATATAAATTGACGTCAAATTTATTGTATCTTTCGATAAAATTTAGATCAAAGTTTAAACCTAAAATGGCAGAATAAGAAATGAAGTATAATGAATTCGGGTTTTATCATAAAATTCGAATTTGAGTTTATTTTAAAATAAAACCTCAAAAAAGTTGATCATAGCTTGCTCAAGAGTTTTTGGTTTTAAAATTAAATACAAATCATCAAAAGGTACCAATTCGCAAGATCTTGGAGAGGAAATGACTCTTTAATATCTCAATGGTTTAGTGAGTTAAGTGTATTCGAAAAAGTTCGATTATAAATTGCCGGTAGATGGCTCCCAAATATAATATTTCTGATAATATGTATTAACCGCATCAGCCAATACTATAGCTAATTTGAAAGACAACATTTTAAGTTTTATTTTGTGCGATAATATTACTAAAACCTGATTATTCTGTGAAAAGCTATCTAAGTTTAAAAATAAGTGAATATTTCGAAACATTAGTGTCATATTTTGCTTTTATATAACAGGAAAAATATGTGAAGCTTACAAAGACGATGCTGTTACTAGAGATAAAGCAATAAAATGATTTGATTGTTTTCGACCTCATAAATCTGATGTTAAAAGTGCACCTCTCTTTGGTCGACCAATCGCTAAAGAAGCGAAGAAACCAAGAATGTAATTGAAGAAATTGATAAAGACCGGCATCAAGTAATATAGACTTTGCCAGGAAACTAGGCATTCATCACAAAATAGTTATCAATCATTTGAAGAAAGCTGGACACACAAAACAACTCAATGTTTGGCTGCCACATGAATAAGCACTGAAAAATATAATGAACCGAGTTTTTAGTTGCGATTTATTGCCACGGGCGATAAAAAGTAGATCACGTACGGCAATATTGTGTAAAAAAATCTTGGATGACGAAAGGTTAAGCTTCGAAAACGGTGGCAAAGCCAGTATTGACGAAAAGGCAGTACTGTGTGTTTGGTGGGCTTGGAATTGAAATATTTATTATGAGTTTCTATAACCTGGTCAAATGATAGATTCTGATCTTTATTATTAACAATTAGTGGGATTGAAGTTGTTTTTTTCTATCATAACAACACCAGACCACACACAAAATATTTAAAGACCCAGTAGAAACTAAAGAGCTAGGCTGGGAAGCTTTGATGCATCCATTACGTAGCCCGGACTAATGATAACACTGCAATAAATGGAAACACATTTTTCTAACCTTAGTTAATATTTATATTTTTGTGATGTGTTATGGTCGCTTAATTTAAAAAATCACCAGCATTTCAGATTCTATGGATAAGTTTTTTTTTTCTAGAATATGTGTAATTTTTAAAGAGGCTGCTTCATACATCTTATGATAACTTTGAAATGACTCCTTCGATATCGTTAAGCCATATGTTGAAAAATTCCAAAAACGAAATCGAATGAGTGATTTCAAAGTTATCATAAGATGTATGAAGCAGCCTATTCAAAAATCTCATATTTTAGAAAAAAAAAAAATTCTAGAAAAAAATGTATCCATAGAATCTGAAATGCTGATGTTTTTTGAATTTAGGCGACCATACGCAACAAAAATATATAGTGGTTCACCGAGCTATTTTTGCTTGTTGCATAGTGTAACCAGAAGTGCATTACCATTGTTGACATCCATAGAAGGCTGCAAAAAGCGACTGGATCAGTCTTTCGCTCAGAAATTGTATACTGATAGCAAAAATAACAGAATTTTATTAATCAAAGCGGTACATATTCGGTTTAATAAAGCTTCTTTGAAATATAAGAAAAGGTGTAAACGAATTTTTTCAAAAACCAAATGTATGGCTCGTAGGATCACACTATTGAAACTTTAAGTTATTGATGCTTAGCATATTGGTTTTTGAGTACAATATTCATTGATACTACTTTGATAACATGCACAATTAACTGCTATGACAGTTTATAAAGGCCATGACAGACTTTTCAACAAAGTCGTGCGATTATGGTAAATAAAAGTCTGATAGATTTCTGTTCTATGTAAGAAAATCGCAACACAATCTATAATTGGATGGCACACTCTCATGCAAAAAAAAAAAAATGCAAAAACATATGTTAATCTCGAAAGATATAGGGATCAATTATGCCATTGTCTGACAGTCAAACAAATTTTATTGACTTGAACCACTTTTACTCTATATTCGAAAATTTTGCATCTTGAAGTAACGATTTCACCTAAAATAAGCCTCTTATCTATAAAATTTATATTTCAATTAAAGAATTTCTTAGTTTACTATTGTTCATAAAAACAGTCAACAAAAGAAGCCCCTACCACTTTCAGTTCTGTTCTATATGCAAAACTCTTCATGTGATAAACGACCTGAGTTTAAGTGATTGAGTACAAGATTT
This sequence comes from Wohlfahrtia magnifica, assembly GCA_023159175.1. Taxonomy (NCBI): domain Eukaryota; kingdom Metazoa; phylum Arthropoda; class Insecta; order Diptera; family Sarcophagidae; genus Wohlfahrtia; species Wohlfahrtia magnifica. The sequence goes on from JAKWBJ010000214.1 coordinate 3,300,657, forward strand.
GTTAATAATTCAATGAATAGTACACTCGAAAGAACAACTTCAAGTCCACAATAAAATTCACCACATGATTTTAAAATTCTTCGAATATATCTCAAAAATTACGCAAAATAAAATATTTTGCAGTTTCTGATGTGAAAAATTGTATAATTGCTACGTTCTTTAAAGAAAAGTTTTCAAAATCTTTTCTTTCTTTTATATCTCAGTATCTAGCGCAGAAAATGTTCCATTTTATAGTCCAATTTCTATACTACATCAAGTGATTTTATTCAAAAATCTGTCATAGTTTTTCAGTTATAATCAGAAAATGAGTTCATTTGCATGATAAGTTTGTTTGTTTATATCTCAAAAACTAAGCAAAATATTGATTTGGAATTTTTCCTTTCTCATGGCTCGGACATTTGACATTCTTTGTCTTGCAGAATTTAACTATTAACTATAAGTGGGCGTGGCAGTAATATCTAAGCAATTACATAGTAAAAGTTCCACTTTGTTTGATTTTCGAGATATAAGAAGAACATTAGTCTGGTGCTTGACAAGAAATTCTGTTTAGATTTTAATGAAATGTTTACAGAATTCACTTATTATGTCCTATTACCTATTTTATTAAGCAGGCAGGTTAATTAAATGGTCTATGGAGACCTATACATATGTATATACGAGGGCGGATTGATATTAAAGCTACATAAGTAGGAAAAATTTTTTTTTTTTTCAAAAACCATTCATTTCTCAATATAGTCTCCTTTTAGGTCAATACACTTAGTAAGACGATTTTCCAACTTTTTATGCCATCTGAATAAAACACTTTTGGGAACTCCTCAAAATACGCATTAGTTTCGGTAATCAGTACTTCGTTTGAGATGAATCTTCTCCTGCGAGCCATTTTTTCAAGTTTGGAAACAGGAAAAAGTCACTAGGGGCTAAATCCGGACTATAAGGTGGATGATCAATCAATTCGAAGTGTGGTCGTTTTTCCTTTATTGCATCAACCAACTGATCCAATAATGCACGATAATACTCTCCTGTGATTGTGGATCCCTTTTCAAGATAATCAATGAGCAATATTCCGTGTGCATCCCAAAATACAGTGGACATAACCTTGCCAGCCGATTTCGCGGTCTTTGCCTTCTTCGGAGCACTTCCACCAGCTTCCACCCATTGCTTCGATTGATTTTTGGTTTCAGGTGTGTAGTGGTGCATCCTCACGGCTTTTGACCCGGCGATCATTCATAAGGATATCGAATATTCTTGAAATTTTCTTCAGTAACCACCTCTTTTGGCCTTCCTGTTGATGGTATTGTTGCAGGGCTTGTTCGAACCCGTTTATATTCAGCAATCCAATATTTTACCATATAATATGACAGAGCATATTCGCCGTAAAGTTTATCAAGCTTTTCTTTTGTCTCTTTCGCCGTTTTGGCTTTCAAATAATAGTGTTTAATCACTACACGAAATTCACTTTTTTCCATTTTCCAAGAAACACAAAAGTTGTTTACTTCAGACGATTACAACAAATAAACTAATCGATGAATTTGACTAAAATTTTAACAGCTGACGTTTGACAGACAGTAATTTCTAAAAAAGAAAAAGTTTATGTGTTTGTGCTGCCATCTAGCGCTAGGTAGCTTCAATGTCAATCCGCCCTCGTATGCATGTAAGTTGCTTAGTAATTTTTTTCCTTTATCTTGAAAGCTGTAGAACACATTGAAAAGAAAGCAATTCTGCATAATAGCTCAGATATAAGGCCAATAATATCATACTACATTCTTTGACTTATAAAAAATTTCAAAAGAAATATTTCTCTAAAATATAAGGCTTTCGAATAGATGATGAAATAAGGGAATTCTTATGTTAAAAAAAACTTCAATATTTTCTTAAATATTAAGTACCTTTACAAATATCCATTGCTCATATCTTTGATTAAACTAATGTTTTATGTGGTAATACAAGTAAAATATTTCTACTTTTTTAGTTGTTTAACAAAGACGATATTCAGAAAAGCCATTTTGTATTTCATCTTTTATATTAAGACATTTTATCCGGGTCAAAATTACTATGAAATCAACAATAGCCATAGAAACAATATAAAAGTTAATAATAATAACAACAACAAAATAGTTGTAAGGAAAAAATTGAACAATAGAACACGAAAAAGCAGATATAGAACATAAAAGATAGGCATTAAATAAAAAAATTAAAAAAATGACATGTTGAAAACAGAATAATAGTAAACAATTGTTTCAATACAATGTTATTACATTGACAATTATTGTAGTAAAAAGCTAAAAAAGATAAAGTCTGCCCCAAATATTTGACACCCTTTACACTACTAAATATGCTTTTATTGGCATTGACTATAAAAAGCGATCATGAAAACAGTAGACATATAGTAGATGAAAATACAGGTGTTCGAAAATGTGGAAAGCACGTTTTAAGTACTAACGAGGGCTTGGATATCTACCCGTTCTATGGCGCTTCATAATTCTCCTGATAAAATGAGGAGTAATCCTCACTTCTACCGTGGCATCAGTCTCTTGCCAGTATTTGTTAAAGTACTGCAAAAAAACCATGGCATACAGACTTAAGGAATACTACAGCGACGGCATTTCATGTCACCAGTATTTAGGGAAGGCAAATGCGTTGAAGACGCTTGGATGTGTCAAGTGTTCTGTCGAACAATTTTCTTCGAAATATGTGTTTGCCCTTTTCTTGAATTTCAAGAGTGCTTTCGATTATCTCTCTTAAGATAATATTGTGTGGATGGCCGTCATGAGATGAACATTTGGCGTAGTTACTTTGAGGATAAAAAAGCGCGTGTTGTTGGATCCTGCAAAACGGTGTTAATGGGGGTTATTTTGAAGGGCAATCCGTATTCATTAGAATTGGTGAAAACAGATTTCGCTATGTGACTGAGGTCAGTTATTTAGGTATAGTCATGGAAGAGCGTATGAGTTTCCACCTTCATCTTATCCATGTTAGGAATAAGCTAACAGCTATTGTTGGGAAAGTTAGGCGGATTTTGAGAAGTAATTTGGGATGCAGTATGCGTGCCGCTCGTTGCTTATGCAACGTATGCCGCATCTGTATAATGCAAAGCGGTCATGCCTTTTGTTGGAAAGCGCAATATTCTAACTTATCAAAGAATTGCACTCTTGGCATGTTTCTCTGTGTGTCGAACAGTTACTACCGACGCTTTGCAGATTCTTGTTGGCGTAGCTCCGCTTGACTTGGAGGTAGTACGTAGCCGTATAGCCTACAGGATCAGAAGAGAACTGCTAATTGGAATGGATAAATGATAGGTATAAGGCTTTTTTGCAGAGGTGCCTTTCGTAAATAGCTGGCATTAGGGATTTAGATGGTATGGATATTACTTATACTGGTGGGATATTGTATTTCAGTAGGGCTTTCTTGGACATTTGGAGGTTGGGCGCCACTGTTAGCGGCGAATAAACCCACACCAACATCTTACCGGTCTCCTGGCCAGCCTTTTAAGCTCGTTTGGCGATGATATGCTGTTGGATTTGCTGCTACTAATAATGCTGCTGCCGATCATGGTGTTGTACTGTTAACTGGTCTAACACTGACTAGCTGCGTCCGTGGCGCACGATGTCACTTTGAGCTCTCCCGTGAGGGTGTCTCCCTTTATTATTTTGTTGTTTTCCATCTCTACTAACCACCAGTCCGCAGACGTCTGGGACTTACACTGGTAGTATCATTTTTTAGTCCCTGCCCGACTATGGGGAAGCCACATTGTGGGAGCAACTTGGTGGTTGTGGTTTAAACCAAAATCGCGTAGAGAGCTATACTGGCTCGGTGTTTTGTTGGACTCTTAATCGGATGCCGTGAATCAAAGATTGGTCGAAGTTTAGATAGTATCTAACACCATATCAAGGTGAAGATCATGTTCGAAAATCGTGGCTTCGAATTGATACTCATATGTGGTGCATACCATGTGTGGGGGCATTGGTGGACATATTGTATTCAGTCGTGTTTTAGCACGAACTAGATACCGTGTATTAGCACTCTTATACTGCAATAGGTTTCTTTATCAGTGTCACGTTCCATGTCTTAGAGATATAAAGGTACAACTTAGCTTTCATCAAATCCATGAATGGATATGTTCTAGCTCTCGAACTCCACTACTTACAGATTTTCAGTAGAACGCCGACATATGCGCTCTTTTACTCAATCGATATACTTATTGTTACATTATACACCAGGGACAGGACACAGTTATAGGACAAAAAATGCCCTGGATTCAGTATACGTTACATAAATTTGTGGAAGGTCTACAAACCTGTATCCGGGACTAGATTTAATAGCAATGGAGATCAGACATACCAGGAATTTACTGATTACCTCCCAAGATGGGCACTGTTAAGGGGTAGTTTTAAGGATTGCTTATCTTTTTTTGAGATTTGTTGTTACGTTGGCAACCTTCCAGCATTATAGTCATGCAAGTGTCAAATGTTACTGTTTCAGGACTAGCACTAATATACCAAACCGACTCAGAAGACTTGTCTTTGTTAAGATTTGAAAGAACGTGTATAAATTTCCAACCAAATTCAATAAATTTGTACAAATTGGTTATACGATAACAAAGCCTAACTTATCATAAGTATAAATTGAAGAAACTGACCATAAATAAATCTGTTGCGAAAATAAATATTTGCGGCCAAACAATAGCTTAGTCATGATAAGTCACCACTCACTAGACATTTTAACGAGTGAATTGTATATTGTGGTATTGTGAATAACTCTCAACATTGACTAGCTACTACTTAATTGCCTGCTGGTTGAGGCAGAAGACAAATGGATCAGTTTTGACCAATGTAAAGGATTCTTCTTTCAGTAATTCCTCTTTGAGCATATGATTTTCACAAGATATCTTTGCCTTGTTTCAGTTTTTTTTTTTAATTAATTTTGTTCTTTCACCTAAACAGGTGTTCTAGGATAGATGCTAGTGCTGTCATCTGTCGTTGTCTAGAAATAATGCTCCCTGTACATTTAATATAGTGGTGGTACCTTTTACTTTTTCTATTTTAATTTTAAGGATATTCTTGTGAAATTAAGATTTTACTTTTAAATTATAACTTGGAGTTTAGAGATTCCCAAATAAAGGTTAACAATATTAAATTTCATAAAAGTATCTTTAAAATTCGAAGAATTGGCAGAAAACCTTCAAAGTTAAATGCATTTTTTGATGTAACAAACATTTGCTTAAACCTCAATTACACATACGTTGATGTAGTCCTTCCAAATAAGCAAAACCCGAAGCAAACAATGTTTGAAAAAATAGAAACAAATAAGGAAATGAAGGTCATTGTTTGAAAAGAATTTCCTTTGGGATATTAAATAAAATGAATGAAAAAAAGAACTACAAACGCAAAACCCTAAAACCCAACACTGTGCACACACACAGACACACACACACAAACACAATCCATTCTTTTATATATCTTTTGTTTTGTTGTCAAGCTTTGATTGGGTGTTTTTATAACTGACCTGCACTCTTCGTGATAGAAAAGGCGAAAACACACTAACACTTTTATATAAAATATACACAAACAAAGTGTTTTATGTGGCAATATATGTACGAATAAAATAATCGTAAATTAAATTAAATTTTTATAAATTAATTAAGGGACTTGTTTCATACTGGTGGCAATCCATGTGGTTTCGAACAACATGTAATAAAATATTATAATAAGACCAAGTGAGTGGTCTTTCAAACTGTAGAGATAACACAGGACAGGAATTTAATTAAAGGGGCTGTAAAAGAAGTAAATGAAATGTAACTCTAGGTCATAAAGTGCCTTTGTAAACACATGATTAATATAATAAACAGGAGCAATTTTGAGCCAACTAAATTCGATAGAGAAATTAAAAGCAATGACGCAGGTGAAAGCTGAACGAAATTTCGTTGTATTGAACTTCATTTACATATTGTATATTGACTATTGATTTGACAGGGTTAAATGATTTTAAGCTGAATTTAAAAACAAACAAAAAAAATTCCAGGTAAAATATGAGAAAATGGCAAAAAAAAAAAACAAATTAATATTCTTACGATTTTACCTTTCAAAAAAGCTTATAAGGAGTAAACTCGTGAAGCAAGTAGTGAAGTAAAAACCAGTTTAGTTGGAGGTAACTCAGTAAAGAGAGTTAAGTGTGGATAACCTCTGGTTGAAAAGGTATAACTACGATCGGGTGGAAAGATCTTTAGGAAGAAAGATCTGTCGAGTAATTGTTGTTGTTTACAAAGTTGTAAAGAGACTGAGTAATTAAGAATAAAAATTGTTATTGCCTGTAAAAAGATTACAAGCAATGGTGCACATAACTGTGTTGAATAAAGGATTTTTAATTAAAACCAAACACAAAATATATTTTATTTTAACTACAATCTACGAACTCATAAATACACGTTTCTAAAAAGGTAAAAACGTAACAATAATGTATTAAACGACAGAGGTTCCCAAGCTCGTCTTATGAAACAATACGTATTAACTGTCTTAAAACATCTAAAAAAGTAAAATGTGTTTATGTTTTATATTGTTACGAAAATAAAAATGCTTAAAAAGAAAATACACCACATCAGCGCCTTTAAAACTGTATTGTGGGATTTTGGTATATTTGCTATTAATGTGTCATCCTCTCAATGCAGTATTTATTTGTGTATTTGAGAGCACTGCCAATTCGCCCATCTTTGTGTGCTACATTTGTATTAACGAAAATAGTTCGAATGTTGTAAGAAGAACAAGAACAAACGGAAGTAATTTAAATTGTATATAAAAGGTGGCGCTTTATGCATTACAGAGTATTTAACGTTTTGCTGCCATAAACTGAAGTTGTTTTTAGGCGTAAATAAAAGTGTTGTATAAACGAATATTAAGTTGCGGTATTAAGACAAACTGTGTAAAGATAAAATGAGAAAATAACAGCAACGAAGTGGTGTTTATTTCATTTTGACGCAATGTAAAAAAACTCAAACCTTTTAAAAAGTTTAAAACGTAACAATATATTATATATGAAAGGAGTATCCAATTTATTTTTATTTTTTTATTTACCTTAAGCTACTTAAAATGAATTAAATTTATAAAAAAATTTTTTTTTTATTTCAAAATTTTTTAAGTTGTAGGGCAAAGTTGGTTCTATTTTTGTTATTTGATAGCATATATTATAAAATTCTAAAAAAAAAACGAAATAAAATATATCTTTATATACATATACTTTGAAATATTTTTTTTCGTATTTCGCAAGGCATACAGCAAAGAAATCATTCAAAATATACTCGTATGTTAAGCATTTAATGAAAAGTATCTTCTTAATGTCTTAAAGATAATGTACAAGAATTAAACTGAATTTATTTCATAAATTAATATGTTGTTACGTTTTGCTTCTCATTTGGCCAAACTATTAATAATGCCGTTAATTAATTTTATCAAATTGTCTGTGTCAAGCAGCAATTGTTAAGGGGATAGACACCCATAAGAAATAAAACATTTCATACAATTAAAAAGAAGATTAATTTTTTATCATATAATACATTTAAGAGTATCAATTAAATTTCAGCTGTTCAAGAATTTAACGATTTAACACTTTTGGGATACCTTCCCATTACATTAAGTAAAAATAAGTTTTTTTCTTGGAGAATGTGTGTATTAATAAAATATAATCTTAGCATAAAATTCCGAACTCAGTTGTATATTTAGGCATATTTAGGTAACGTTGTGTATGTGCTTAATTTAAGGGGCCACAAATAAGTATTGGAAAAAAAAAATAACAGGCAAATAGAAGTGGACCAAAAACTTAATAACCACTTGTATGGCATAGATAAAATTCACATTCGTATAAAAATCCAATTAGCAATTATCGTAAATAAATACTTACAATCGGATGACACTGGTATTTACATATAATTTACACACATCATTTTTATTTGACATATGGGGGCTTACAAAAAAATAAAAGGAAAATTGCTAATGGTCAGTGCGGCCAAAGAACTACTTTTCTCTAAAACACACAAAAGAATCCGCTCGATTAAAAAATGCGTGAAAATATATATGTGATTATTGGTTCTATTATTGATTCTATTATTATCTATAATAATATCGACAAAGATCTAACGAATCGGTAGAGTAGAATACACTACTCTCATTACTGAGCACCTACGCCCACAGTACATTGTTCCATAGACAAAAATCGAAAAATCACTCATCACGGATTTTGGTAAAATATATACTTTTTGAAAAGCAGTAGTACTCCGCTGAATAAAATACGAAACATTTGTTTTCATCTACTTCTCTATATGGCCGCAAGAGAGCGCTAAACTCAACTAATTTAGAAAACAACAAAACAATGATAAAATTGCCTTCGAAATGTAATAACGATACCAGGCGACTTTTTTTTATTTCATCTGGTAGCCCTAAATAAAAGTCATCTGCTTTTCAGAGTATTATCAGCATTCTCGATTTACACAGGGCATAAAATGCAATGCCTTCTACCATTGGCAAGTGTGAATTTCTTAGAATAAAACATACAACCCTATCACAGAGCCAAATGTTTTAAAGAAAGAAACAGAGAATTGCATTACCAAATTATCAATTCAATTCAGTTTAATGCAAAAACGACATTATTTAGCGAAAATAAATTAGCTATTCCATTAAGACAATTCTGGTATGCCCACATGTAAAGTCACTATGGCAAACTACTGCCGCAAACATACTTGCCAGATTTAGCCTCTTGTAACTAAAGGGAATCCCAAAATTAAATTAAATTGAAGTCAGTAGAAAACACTGTTTTTAGTCTTTTGAATAACACATCAGGCAGATGGCCTTCACGGCTTTGTAAGCACATACGCACTTGCTTATCGAAATATTCGATGACCGTTTTGCATAAATGTATTTGAACTTCGTTGATGCAGAGTTGAATTTCCTGCTTTAGTGCACATGTGATTGTAAGCTTATTGACACAGACCTGTGATTTTTAATTAACCTCATAATATGAAATCTAATCACATGATCTAGGGACCAATTCCCATCACCTAAATGGAAAAGTACACAATGTCACAGGTAATTGAATTGTTCCACGGGCTGTATGACATGTGGCTCCATCTTGTTGAAACCACATATAGGCCACATCAATATCATCCAATTTCGGCAGAAAGAACTGTGTTATCATGTATCTCCTTCTAAAAAAGGTATGGCCAATTTTGCCTCCAGCCTAAAATAACAACACCAAACAGGAACACGTGGTGGATGCATTTGTTTTTCTACGAACACACTTGAGTTTTTAGAACCCCAGAAGCGGCAATTTTGGCGGTTAACAAAGTTATCCAGGTAAAAATGTACTTCATCGCTTATGATGATTTTGCTAGAAAAATCAGCATCCATTTGGTGGTGTTCAAAAATCCATTCAACGAACTCTCTTCGCTGTGTATGATCACTAGGCATCAGTTGTTGTGTCAATTGCATATTTTAAGCATGGAGACACAGATTTTTAGTGACTATACGCTGTAGAGAGCTTCTTGAAATTAGCAATTCATGTACATGACACCGAATTGAGGTTCCTCGATTGTCACCGGTACTTTCACGCAGAGCTTCGATATTGACATTTGAAGGGCTTGTTTTGGACAACCAGTGTGCTTAGCGTTTCCAAAGGATCCAGTCTCCCTGAATTTTTCAATTAATCTCTTCACACTTGACGAATGAAAACACTATTCCGAACATATTTTGTATGACAATTTCGAACAGCGGCCGTCAAGCTTTCATTATTTTTTAAATATTGTTCAATAATGAAAACACGTTGTTCTATCGTATGATGCTATAATTACATTCAAGGCCACCGACCACCGGTCATACGGCTACAAAAATAGCAAAGTAAGCAGGTACTTAATTATTTTAACGTTACAAAAAATGTAAACAAATGGGCAAGGCGAATTCAATAATGTGGTCCTAATTTACTACGTTAGCAACAGCTGATACATTCGCGTATGTTAAGCAAACACAAACATTCTGTATTTTGTTGACAAAAAGTACTTTTGACGTTACAGATTTTTGCTTACTACAGTGTTGCATTATATTGACACACCAAAATTTAGTTTTACAGTGTTGTTATCGTTTTCAATTTAAGACCACCTTATTAAATTCGCCTTGCAAATGGGCATTGATTAATCTTTTTCAGTGGTGCCAAATACTTTTTTTTCGCGTTTTTTATGTATATATTTCATGTATTGCGTTGGCTAGGGGCTACAACGGTAGTCGTGTTATCGGATTCTCATATGCACACATGTATTTTATTTTTGACAGCTTCTAGCCGATGGTCGGTAGCCTTTAATGTGTTTATAGCATAACGCTTCATTTTTACTAACCATAAACTCTCAGCTGTCAAATTGTTTTTTTTTTTTTTGGGTTGCCAACACTTTACAGCACAAATGGCTACATATTCAAATCTTGCGTTAATTTTGGGACACCATTTATTTTCTGTTTCAAATTTTGAAGAATTGGCTGAATGATAACCGTATCAAGACCATATAAACTAAGGTTAAAGAGTATTACAACCACACTAAGCTGTTATAGTCACCAACGAGAATAACAAAATACCACCCATAAAATTTTTTCTTTTAACACTAAAAAGTTGGGAAGGGTTTATTTGGCCCATTTTCAATATTTACTGGCAATATATTTTTTTCTTAATTATTTTTCTGATTAGATATTTCGTGGTTTTTATTAAAAATATATTAAATTTAATTTAAAAACATATCTATTTTATTAAAGTGTTTCAAACACAAATAAATAGCACAACTACCTAGAAAGACGAATAGAGGTCATATGAACCATTTGCATATTTGGCCGCCAATATCTCATTTATCGGTTAGATTTCAAAATTTTTTTAGTTACAGAAACTTTCAAAATTACAGTAATTCGTTATATTCAACAGCTTTGCTTATGAGCTTGTATTTATCGTGTCCTATGGTTTCTAGGAAGAACAAAGAGCCGCAACATACTTATTTTATTCGATCTTCCTTAGAGACATCTATTGATGAATACCTGGATAGTGTTGACATTGCAAGATGTTATATTTCAGGATTAATATCTATATATGGTGGCTGATTTTACGTAGCAGTTGAATATGTTTATTTCAGTCCATGTAATGATAATATTTATAAAATACCAAAATGTTGATTGGCTTTACCCGAAACATAGCATCATCGCTACAGCCACGAGTCTTTATAAGAATGCTGTTTAACCTCTTCCAACTCGATATAACGTATCCTGAATTTTGTGTTGTTAGAGGTGATGCCTTTGTAGCCTTACTCTCTAGAGATTTAAATTCCTTGGACATGTAACGATTGCTGCGTGCTAAGAGAGAAATCTTATTGGCGTATTCCAAACTCTCCAAGTTTTGCTTAGATTCCTGACTTATGCCCCTGTTACTATTTTGAATACGAACGGTGATAATATGGATCACAGTCGGACTGTAGTTGACTCACAGAAGCTATTACCATCATGAGTGATTCAGGAATTTGCTTGTGAGCATATATGCAATTTAGTTATATGATACCCTGATATAATTTAGAAGAAAAATATGTGATTTATTTCATACGTAAATAACGCTTTTGTAACGTAACTACCACATTTTAAAGGCCTGGTTAGCCAAACGTTGATGTCTTAAAAACGGAACGTACGTTAACGTACGTACGTTTGTGTAGTTAAACAATGTAAATAAAAACAAAACAACAAAACAAATTACAACACAAGTAAACTTCAAAATTATTATTTCATATAAATTTAAAATGTCAGTTGTTTAGAAAAGTGATGAGAGTTCTTAAGTTGATACAAAATTAAAAAGTACTAAATAGGTTTAAATAGTATTTTTTATTTCAGTATATAAAAATAATATTATTATATTTGTATTTATTTACAAATATAAATTATTACAAATCATATACAAAATTATTGCCAAAAAAGCTTATATGGAATATAAAGTTATTTATCAAATAAATGCAATTTTACAATTTTTTCTCCCTGGTACATTATAGGCCAATTTAACAAAATTTTTTGTTTTTAATTTGATCTAAGAATTATATAATTGCTTATCTATCACCTAAGAAGGTATATTATAGCTAACTTATTAGTTTATTTTATTTTTTTCAACATTACAATATACATAGGAGCTTTTATATAATAAAAAAAGTAATATTTTTTTACACGGATAAAAAATTTCTAAAATATATTTTGTATTTAAATTATAAAAAAATTCTTTAATCAATCGTTTTAAATTGCTCTTTTTAATTGTGTGTAAAAAGTGCCAAAAAAGGGTAAAAATTCCCCCATTCCATTTAATATACAAACAGACCATCACTGCTTTACAAATGTCACATAAAAACGTTAAGCAATACTATTTTATACAGGTTGTACCATTCCGTCAACGTGACATTTATTTTGGATAATCATTTGCATTGTTTTCATATGCTAGAAACGAAAGTACGTTGCGTTACGTTCCGTGAACGTTCGGCTAATTCTACCTTAAAAGATGCCTTTCCGTAACAATTTGTTTTTAATTAATTTTTATAGTATTAAAAATTAAATTATTTTTAAATTCAAATAATAAATATGTCAGTACTAAAATTAGTTTAAAATTAGTTGTGATCAAATTACGCCTATCGGTTTCAGTTGTTTTTATACAATATCTGTATGTATATATATTTATATATATTTTTTTTATTTTTGTAAAAATATTTATAAATTAAAATTTCTTTAAATTTCTCAAAATTATTTTGTTGCAATTTAACCCTTATATTGTTGCCCTTTCACTTCAATTTAAATTTATACCATAAACGAGCGGCCAGCCAAACAATGTAAAAAAGTACCCGAGCGATATAAAAATGCCACGAAGAAAAAAAAATTATATTTTATCTGATTTCAAATACATGGCCAAAAATTTATAAGCAGGTCAAAACAGTCTATTCAACTCTGCAGGCAATAAAAATAAAAAAAAATAAAAATAAAAAATCCACACACTTGTGTAACAAAAATCCATTAAATTAAAGCCTTCGTGCAGATAAAAACAATGGTAAGAGGTATGGCAGAGGAGAAAAGGGGTCTGATAAGAGGGACACCAAAAGTAACATAAAACAAGCAAAGTTCAAGTAGAATAAAAGGCAAATAAATAACTGGCTTTGCTGATAACGAAAGCAGCTAACAAAATAGGATATAATTTTTTTTCTTTTTTATTTTCTTATATTTTTCCACAAAGTCCTTTAAGGGCCTATAATTCTCAGTAAGCATTTAAAGTAATGATTGCTGCCTTGCTTGGTACAGTCAGTATGGAAGTAAAAGGTATAAAAGCAAAGAAAAATTCAAAAGGTCACGTGACTTTTTTGTAATTTTATGGTTTTCCTTCGTTTTCGTTTCTAAGGGGTGTTTTTTATAGAGGTATAGAACTTTGCAATAAAACAACGATGGATTATTCGATTGACATGAGTTTTATTTATCCGAAAGATAATCTTGTGGCATTACATTACATTTTAAATATGATTTCTGGCATATGACCGTCACGGCTGGCGCGGATGTAGTCCATTATGGACGTTCAATTTTCGATGACTTTTTCCAACATTTGTGGCCGTATATCGGAAATAACACAGCGAATGTTGTCGTCCAAATGGTCAAGGTTTTGTGGCTTTACCGCATAGACCAATGACTTTACATAGCCCCACAGAAAGTAGTCTAGAGGTGTTAAATCACAAGATCTTGCAGGCCAATTCACAGGTCCAAAACGTGAAATTAGGCGGTCACCAAACGTGTCTTTCAATAAATCTATTGTGGCACGAGCTGTGTGACATGTTGCGCCGTCTTGTTGAAACCACATCTCCTGGACATCATGGTTATTCAATTCAGGAATAAAAAAGTTAGTAATCATGGCTCTATACCGATCACCATTGACTGTAACGTTCTGGCCACCATCGTTTTTGAAAAAGTACGGACCAATGAATCCACCACCCCATAAAGCGCACCAAACAGTCAGTTTTTCTGGATGTAACGGTGTTTCCACATACACTAGAGGATTACCTTCACTCCAAATGCGGCAGTTTTGTTTGTTGACGTAGCCATTCAACCAGAAGGGCGCTTCATCGCTAAACAAAATTCGCTTATAAAAATTGAAAAAATTGAAAATTAAAAAAAAAACTTCACTTATGAAAAATGAAAATTGCAGTACTTGCAAGCGTTGTTCAGGCGTCAGTCTATTTATGATGAATTGCCAAACCAAACTGAAAATAAATCACTTGACAGCTGTTAAATCGGTCGCCACCTTGCAAAGTAATGCCAACTTAAAGTTCTATACCTCTATAAAAAACACGCTTTAGTTGAATGGCTAGGAATTGTTAATAAAAATGTTGTTTCTGTAGTCCTTCTATGTGTATGGATTCCTTTTCTTGTAACCCAACTTTATATACTAGAAGAGCAGTTTTGTCAAATGTTATGTAGGGTCTAATGTAAACCATATATGATATAAAGCATAATTTTTTATTGAAATTTGTTTAATTTTTTTTAAACTTTATTTAATTTGCCTTTATGTGTATTAATTTCAGGTTTTGAGCTGCCACGCCTACATTTCTGATTGCATATATCTTTTCCTATATTTATCATATTGTTACGAAAATAAAAATGTCTAAAAGGAAAATACACCACATTAGTGCCTTTGAGGATGTATTGTGAGATTTTTGTCAGTTGGTTTGTTTCAAGGTTAATAATATGTTACCCTGGTATTGCCGTACTGATTTGTGTATTTGATGGCATTGTCAAATCGAACATCTTTGGCTAACACAATTTTACTTGTTTAAAATTAACGGACATAAAATAGAGGATGCGAAAGTGTTTGAGACATTTCCGGAACTTTCCAAACTGTAGGCAATTTGATATATAAGTCGGCTGCTTTCCCTACGTCGATAGTTATCGTTTTGCAGTCATAAAGTAAAGTTCTGCTTAGGCATAGTTGTATAAACGAATATTAAGTACAAGGTAAATAATTTGCTGTATTAAGATAAACTGTATAAAGATAAAGTGAAGAAATAAAATCTGCAAGACAACAATAACTAAATGTTTATTTTATTTTACGCAGTCTAAAAGAAGTCAAATGTTTTAAAAAAGTTAAAACGTAACAGTATTAACAAGAGATTTTTAATTACTATGCTCGCTGTTAGAATTACATATACAAACAACACTGTTCACACGGCACCTTTGTAATTCATTTTAATGGAATTTCTTTTTTTATGTATTATTTTTACTAATTGTTTTGTTATTTGCCGGCAAGTTTTGTTTTAAAACTGAAAAGAAGATTATCAAATTAAATAAGCACATTTAGTGTGGACTAGGGGAGATCGAACGTTTTTTATTCGACCAGCTTTAACAGGATGTTTAATCTTGTCGAATACGGTATTTTAAAATGTTCATTTATTGAGTACAGAATAAACTGGATATTTTAACACTAATAACCGGTTAATTTGACTTTGTATAATTTTTATACGTCTAATTTTTAATATATGGCAACCTTGAACATTTCACAAAGAAGGGTAGATCGAAAAAGATAGGCACACCTGAGCACCATTAACTTTTTTCATTTTCTATAAATAAATATAAATTTTTTATATATGGAGGGTGATGATCAACTAGACTCATTAAATAGGGCCTACAAACACGGGCTCCGAACGGCAGATGTATTAGTTAGGGTAGTTTGTACAGCGTACATGCTCATAACCAGTCTCTAGCAATGTTGTGAAGTGATATCGCTGTTGAAAATTGTCGATTTAAGCACAGTGGGAGAAGATGGAAAAATGTACTTGAAAGATTTTGGAAGTGGTTGTTGTAGTTTCACAACATCATTTTCTTAAAGCTCATTTTGGGTTTAAAAAAAATTTTTTTTTAGTCTCTCAAAAAGGAACATTCATTTATTTAATGGCGTCATAGTTAAAGCCAAAATTCAAGCCATTCAGCCATTTATTATAAAACCAGAAAGAGTAGCTTTTTTTCTAAGTGGGAAGGAGATTCAGGGACCTTTTAAGATGTATGATCTGGAATGGGGCTGAAACTTCTTCACTTAAAGTCCAAAGTCCCGATGAAAATTGAATTAATTTTTTTTGGATTTGTATGGTTTTTTGTCATTATTTGTATTTGTGCGGCCACTTGGGAACTTCGTAGAATGGTTTTTTAATATTGAAATTAATGGTGTAAGATCCGTATAGTACTCATCAAGCCTTTCGTTGGTTTCGCTGATAAATATTTTGTTACAGAGATCCATCACTATAGTGTTGTATCCATGTGGTACACTGTATATATTATATATATCAATTCCCAACAACACTCCATGAAGGAACACGTGGACTTCTCTAAGTCAATGAGATGCACTCGATTCTATTTTTAGACTCATTGAAAGGGACCTGGAGAAGTTTGCAATAGTAGTAATACTCATAACCAGTTACTAGCTAATGTTATGAGATGATGACGCTGTTGAAAAGGCTTCTTCTTTTTTCCAGATGGTCTGGCCTGGTGTTAAACCGAGGATCTTCTGGGTGGTGGGCTGGGGTATTACCTACATACACAGCAGCATACACTGTAACGGTCTTACAAATTTCTTCAACCTTATGTTTTATTGTGTCTAATAGGGAATCCGTTTTTCTGTATATTTTCGTATCTTTTTTTTCTCAAGTAAAATAAAAAAACTACCCTTTTCTTAAATTTTACTGAAACAATACAAATATTTACTTGGTTATACTTTTATTGTTTGTTATACCAGCAACAAACCATCTTTTGTTTTCTGCCACAGAAAATCCACAGTTAAGGATGGGTTGGTTAGTTGGTGTGGCTTATTTGGTTTTCTTTTGTGGCATGTTAAACGTTAGAAATCAAGGAAATGTAAATAATTTTTATGACTTTTTTTATTTAAAAAAACATTGACTTTGACTATGAATATGAAAACGACTACAATTCTAATTGAAAACAGAAACCGCTAGCATGTTTCAAAAAAAAAAAGAAAACAAATAAAACAAATAAAACCAATACTTGTAGTAAAAACTTCCTTTTTAACCAGACTACTACCAACCAAACTGCCAATATTTGCTTGCCATCGTTATTCGTCTTGATATTCTTGTGTGATGACATGCACACTGGGGCATATTTTTTATTATTGCAAATAAACAACTCCTTCACCTTTGAGTATAAAAAAAATAAAAAATTAAAAAGAAAAATAAGGAACGAACACGATAATCAATCGAAGTTGTATAGTGGAAAAAGCAAAGAAACACGTTTGCTTGCCGAAACAGCAGTTTGTCAAGTTGATTATGATTGTTTTTGGGTGAAAGAAATGTAATCGAATAAAGCACGTGCCATAAGTATAAAGAGGGTTAATAATACTTAAAAGGTAGAAAACAATTTCAATTGAAGACTTAACAAAATCCAGGTCAGGCGATACCACAGCAAAAGAAAAAAGATAGAAATCTATGATAATAATTTCTCACCACTACACTAAACATACACAGGGTATTTTTTATAGACTACAGATGGCAGCACCATTCAATCTATCATAGTATGTATAGGGTTTTTCAAAACGAAATTAGTTTTCTAACAGTAGTAACATGACGATTTTTAAGGTTTTGACAGATTTCTTTCTGATGTAAAAGCTACCTTTGAATTTTTCTTGCAAAATTTGAGCTGATTGGCTTGTAACTTTTTGTACCAACACTATTGCATATTCGATCGCTTCCTTCAAGTGCAGACATTACAATCAAGAGCTGAAGTGTTGAACAAAATTCTAGTTTATTAACTCTTCGAAGTATAGTTCTTAACGGCATGGTGCCATTCACATAGACCACTAGACGAATGCATAATTCCCGCGTCAGTCCAAGTGTGACAAGAGGGACTTCTCTCAATCAATGAGCTGCACCCGGTTCATGAAAGGGACTTACAGTTTAACGTCGGCTCAGAACGCCATATGTATTAGTCATAGCATAAGTACTCATAACCAATCGCTTGCAGTGCTATAAGGTGATACCGCTATTGAAAATTATCAAATGGAATGACCTGGTATTGAACCAAGCACTTATTGGTTGGTAGGCGAGCATCTTACCTACCAGACTACAGCCGCACACTGGGCCTATATTGTTTAAGTATATATTTTTTAGTCCTTATAAGATAAAAATGATGCTTGAATTAAAGGCGACTTAGCATTAACTTTGCCGTAAAATTTCCGAATTTTATTGAAAATAATACTCGGATTTTTGTGGAAACAGATTTTTTTCAGATTAAGCCAAATTTCATTTTTCTATATAGAGGTTAGGTGTGGTTAGGCAGGTAGATGCAATCCAAAAATTACACAAAAAGAAATGATATGGTGATAAATTACGTCTTTACTTGTGCGACCACATTTAGTCCATTATGAAAACCTTCTAATTCTCTAAAAAATTTAGTACCAACATTATTATTAGAAGAGTTATCTTGCCTATCGCCTCTCTTTTTGTTAATGGACCCCCTTCATAAACTCAGTCATATTACCCAGACCAAATCTATCGTGAAATCGACTACTTTAGCTTACTTTTTGCAGTCTCGAGCAGTAGCAGACAATATGCTTGGCTGTCTTCGTTCCAGAGAACTTTGATGTACCATCTCATTAAAAGAACGTAATCTTAAGTGTTTTTCTACTTAACCCAAAGAGCAACTGAGCTCTTCATTCGTCTAGTTTAGGTCATAGTGCCCTGAATTTTCTGATGTCACTTCCATTACTCCATAAACCATGGGAATTCCCTAAGATCCATTTCCCTGCCGCCCTAAAGTGATGACGTTTTGCAGGTTTCACTAACTTTTCCACAGGAAATGACAAGTTCGCTAAACCCTGTTTAGCCAGTTATTCGGTAACTACGTCGGCTGTTGATACTGCAGTAACCTGGTGCAAGGGTTGCCATATTCAACATTTCAAAATTCTTGACATTTATAGAAAAATATTTTGATTTTAACAAAAAATGTCGGTTGTCAAAAATATTGGTCGTCGAAAAAATTCGATTAAAAATTGTCGGTTTTGTGCCATCCAAAATTCAATACCTCTGCTAATGTCAGTTGCATCAGGCATATAACTAATAGGCCCTCATAATTTCGGGCTATGAAAACTGGATGTCATATGGCAACAATATGCGAAAAAGATCATGGACAAAGCAAGTTGAAGCTTCACAGACAGTGGCAAAGCCAGAATAAATACCAAGAAAAGTCTGGTGGGATTAGAGGAAAACTATTGTTCATTATGAAATTCTAAAACCCGGTCAAATGATTGATTGTAATTACTATGGTTGGCAATTAACAAAATTGAAGAAAGCAATTCAATTGAAACATCTAGAAATGCTTAGCAAAAAATGTGTGATTCATTATGACAAACACCAGACTACGCACATCTTTGATGACCAACAAGAGAAACTGAGACGGCTCGCCTTGATAGTTTTGCCGCATCCAACATACAGCCAGCACACTACAGCTTCGGATTAACATTTGTTACGTTCTCTACAGAAGACTCTTAACGGTGTAAATTTAAATTCCGTAAATCACTGCAAATATAAATTAGAGCTGTTATTCGCTCAAAAAATTCAAAAATTCTACGCTAATCGAATAATGGCTTTATCTCAAAAATGGCAAAAGATTATCTAACAACAGGGCACATATTTGTTATTAATTGAGTGAAATGTTAAATAGCTTTTTTCTATAAAAATTCTTGTAAATCAAGCGAAATCAAGGCCATCTGGCAAGTCTATCTGGTACCCAGCACAAATTATCTGAATACGTTAACACTCAAAATTTTCAGATTTGGTTGTCCAAGATCAATGTATCACTGCGTTGTAAAGATATGAATGGATAATGTTTTAAGACAAAAATTCTGCTGGAAATGTGATTACGGCTAAACAATTAAATAATGATCCACCGAAACAATAATAAATCTGTTACAAGCCGAATATCCTTATCACACAATTTCAAGAAAATCAGCTGTTATTTGCACACAAATCAGGCGATTTCATAAATATCTTTTGAAAAACTGCTAAATTTAGAGCCTCTATAGACGCAATCGACTTTCTTACAGTCGTAAAACCAAAAACTGTAAGTGACAAACGAAATAGAGCCGCAATTTTGTCAAAGTCTGAATAAAAAAATTTTGATATAAGTAATGAGAAAAACATACTCGTATATGGGAAAAAAAAAATAATTTTTTCAGTGTTCTTTTTAGTAAAAAAAAGTATTTTGTGAAAATTTAAATCGATATCTTAATTTTAACACGTGCCGCATTGAGATTGAACTTTATACTTATAGGTGCAATGTACGTACGTTGCATTTTTTCCCCGTTACTCCTCTTGGGAGCATATGGCTTCCACAAAGCATCTCCATCTAACACGGTTTACAGCTGTTGACTTTGCCTCTTCCCATGTTAGGTTGCTCTCTCTCTCAATTCTTGGATAATTGTGCATCTCTAGATGTTTTTTGGTCGACCACGATTTCTTAAGCCTTGAGGATTCCACTCGAGTGACATTCTAGTGAGACTTTCTGGACTTTTTCGGATGGCTGTCACACCATCCATCCATCCGTACTTTCTTTTTCTTATCTGTTCAGTATGGGTTCCTCATTAGTCATGCTCCACAGTTCTGTGTTACTTATGGTGTTAAACCAGAATATTCTGCATATGATTTTGAGGCACTCGTTAATGAATGCCTGGAGTTTCTGTGTGATGTTATTCGATACAAGCCAGGTTTCACTGACATACAGCAGTACCAATTTAACACATGAATTGCGTATTCTGAGCTTATTTCGTTTGAATACATGTGAGCTTCTCCATACTGACTGCAGTTGTCCAAATGCCGCTCTCGCATTATTGATCCTGTTATCTACGTCTGTTTCGCCACCGTTTGTAGTCATTGTACTTCCTAGATAGCAGAAGCTATCTACATACTCGACTGGCTGACCCTGTAGCATGATGTTTTCTGTGCTCGTATTGTTTATTTTCATGGCCTTGGTTTTCTTGATGTTTATCTCAAGCCCAACACAACGTTGCATTAGACTGGTCCTTATATGACACGAAATTTTATTTTTTAATTTTCAAATGGAGAACCTCTGAAATTGTCCTTTTTGCTTGTTATTGTAAAAACGTTCTACACATTTCTTCCGGATCAGGCGAAGAAATATCTGAAGCAGTTTTCGCGGTAAAAAGTTCAAGTTTTCGTGCTTGACACAACATCTTTCAACACCAGCAGATCAAATGGAGCCTGCTCAGTACTAGATATAAAATTGGAATGGAATATGCTGTTCCTTGCATGTCACCACCACATTTTGGAATTAGTTTTAAAAGCTGCTATTTCCTCCGTAAAGTTTTATTCTTCAGCGGTCCCAACACTATATTATTTAAAAAATTCAAATAATTTTTTCCAAAAATTAACTCTGACAACCTCTTAAGCTGTGACCTCTTGCTGAAAACCGCGAGGAAACTGTCTTATTCTGTCTCAAAATACTAAAACAATCAGCATCTCCTTCACGACTACAGAGAACTTTTAGAACTCGTAGTAATACTTTTGGGTGGAACTCTTTCCAAAAGAAATAAAATACGAAAACCTGTGGCTTATCGTTAGGCCAGAAGGCTGGCCAAAGCGATTTATCCCATTTAGATTTTTTTGCTAAGAAATCAGTTCACAATAACAAGCAAACGATCTTGTTTGCAAAAAGAACAATTTTACTAAAAAAATTGTGGACCGATGGCCATTCTAGAGTTGCGAAGTCCCTTTTGAGCATTCGAATGTTGCAAAGATTTGACAATTTTCATATTCTTGATCAGATTTATTATGGATGGATTAGGTTGTCATGGAATCTTTCATTACCATCTATCTCAAGGTCTAAAACAACTGGATCTTATTTCCAAACGAAAGCTTTTGCAACGTATCGTAGCAATATTTGATCAGTCTAGATGTTATACAACTCCAGCTAAATGCCCTTAAGGCAGCTTGACATTTAGAGAATATAGTATTGATCTTATCCTTGAGTCTATTGTCCAGTTTGATCTCCGCACATATGGCAATGGCCATGATCTCAAGCTGGAAGACACTTAGCGGTCTCACCAGCATCGACATAGTCATTAATTTCGGATCAAACTCACTCCGAACTAAGGCCACATTAGACTAACAATCCCGGTCCGGGAACTCAACCTTGAATTTCTTGCCAAAATACAGATCCAGAGGCATAACATCTAGGGCTGAAGATGGTTCTCCGACCATGCTACGTAAAATGAGCTGACTTCCCGACGCATTTCTAGACTTCTTGGCTAAAAACTTTGCCGCCAAATGGCGCTGCCAAATCAATCAAGGGGTTAAATGGTTAATTTTAGCAAGTCTGAAACATCTGCTCCTGTCGAGGCAGAGCCTGGAATGGTACCTTGTGGTTCCTGAATTACTATTCATTGCATCTATGGGTATAAAGTTCAACCTCAATGAGACACGTGTTAAAATTAAGATATCGATTTCAAATTTTCACAGAATACTTTTTACTGAAAAGAACATTTAAAGAGGTTCTCCGCTAAAAAAATTTGATTTTGGAGAATAAGGTGGTCGTAGCGGATATCTAAACAAGTTTATTTTTTATTTATAATTGCCAACCTTTGCAATATATTACAAATACGTATAATTGTTTTACAAATTCTCATATTTCACTCCATTTTTCAACAATTTTTTTTTTTAAACCCTTTGTTAAGTTAAACAAGTGAAATATTTACATGCCATAGTCATAGCAAATGTAAAAATTGTATGAAACCCTTAAAAAAATATTTTGTTTTTATTTTATTTGCTCTAAACTCTTAATAAGTAAGTGTTACATTATAAAATATTTACTTATTTAACATTATACACTTTGCAGGTACTGTACGGTTCAAATGAAACTTTATGCCACTTCACTACGTATTACATTGCAAGTGTTTAACTTGTCTATGCTGAATAAATAAATGATTGATTTTGTGTAGCACACATACACTCATCGAATTGAATGAAATAAATTTCCCAAAAACATTTTTACAATAATGTTACAATTTGATGAAATGGTGAAATATTAAATAATAATATGGTATAATACAATGTATGTTATAATAATAAGCAACAATAACAAGCACGCCTGCCATGGTATTAAGTACAAGTATCTGTATATAATTGCCACAACATGTTGCAAGCTGTTGAATTACTAAATAATAAATAATATACACACATACATGCAGACTACAAGGTTTTCAATCATATACACGAATATTGTAATAATAATATTATTTATATATTAAATATATACTTTCACACATTGATTATGTGTATGTGCATGTTCATGTAAAACTAAAGCCCAAAGCAAAATAAAATCAATGGCTATAACACTCGAAAAAATATGGTTAGTAAAACATACATTGATTGTAAGAGAACGATTATATTTAATATTAAAAAAATATATATATTAATAGAGTTCTCTTAAAATAAATCTTATTTTACTAAAATTATTTTTTGAGTGTATTCTTTGTATTTATACGATAAACAAATAATTGATATAAACTTTTGCTGTCATTCTAAGGGAAAATGAAAGTTTCTGTTTCTTATGACTTTGTATGAGTATGTGTTACAATTTTTTTTTTTAATATTTATTTTAGATAATATGAGAGAGTGTGTTATTGACAGATGCTTTATTGCTGTCTTTGCTGATTTCCAAGGAGAATTGACTCCGGAAAAGTTAGATTTTTGTGGAATTATTGGTTTTACTTTGTGTTAAAATTTAAAAAATAAATTTAAGTCAAAACAAGTTAGAGAGTAAAAATAAATTTAGACTAAAAGATACATTTTAACACAAAGTACTTGTAGGATTCATAAGTTTATTGTATGCAGATCTAGCGTACATAGATAAAGGTTCTCCTTAAGCTTCAACCATTAAAGTGGCGGTAAAACTTTGCATTTTACTTATCCTATCTGATTTCAGGCTTAACTTATAACCAATAATTTACTGATATGTGCTATGAGACATCGGTTAGAGTATGCATTGTTAGCATAGTCCATTTTTAAATTCCGTACACAAGGCATCTTTACCTTGTTTTCAGTTTTATTGTAATAATTTTTTTGTCTTCCAGCTAAACAGGTAATGAGTCTACTGTAGCAGAGGTCTATGATAGATATTGATGCAGCTATCTATCCCTCTGTATATTGTATTAGGCTTAGTGGTAGTTCGGAGTTTTGATCGTGCTGCTCATTATAGACTCATGCCGCTTATACAAGAAATTACTAATTTTTTTCTGTTACATAGCTGACCCTAACATGGCAATCTGCTAAGGGAATAACTTATTGTTTTTGATTATTAGACTTACTCACAAGCTAAAGTCAATTATAAATTTTAATTTAATTCTCATTCATAGTTAGAAGCTAAACAATATAATTCCTTATACAGAATTAGGGTATTTAGGGAATTTAGGGCGAATCACCACAAATTATAAATAATGCAGAGTCAATTACTCTTGGATTACTAAAAAATCTCTGTGATCTCTAGTTTTGATCCAAACTAAATTTCTTATTTTAATTTCCTAACTCCTTTTTTCCCATTTCTAGAACATCATTTACTTGCAAATATTGAAACAACGAAATTACAAAGCCGTCATGTGAACGGGATAAATCGTATAAGTAATTCAAACAACAAACAAAGTAATTCGAAGCCTGAAAATCTTATTATTATTTTATTCTTAATTCAACCAGTATTAGAGCCAAGCTTAAGGCTTTAAAATATTGGATGGCAGGGTTTCAAAGAGACTGCACATACTGCTAAAACGAACACCGCAGTAGTTGATTAAATGAGATCTTCAAGCCAGAAGCGATTAAGAAACTCCACAAAATGGTACTAAACTATGGTCGCCTGAAGGCGCGATATCTTTCCGAAATAATAGCCATTTCAAAAGGTCCTGCACATCGTATATTGACCGTAAATCTGGAGATGAGAAAGCTGTGCGCAATACAATAGAACAAAAACAAAGTCGTGAAAATGTTTGAATAGAGAGTTCAACAATGTTTCATGGCAATAATGTCAGAATTGTGCATCGATTTGTAATCATGGATGTGATATGCGGCTATCGCTAGTTATTTTAGGCAAAGGAATTTCTAAAACAGTGGACTATATTAGAAGTATTGTATGCAAAGAATGCGAAGACAGTTCAATTTTTAGATATAGTCATGGTGCCTGTTCATTGGAATATATTGTACGGCCTTCATCTAGTATAGGGTTTCCCTATAACATCCCTTTTAACTTTGTTGCTCTGATGAATTTTGGAATGTTAGTAAGTGCCAGTAGAGGTAAGTCCTTAATCCTTAAAGGCGCCCACATGTTTTTTTTTTTTTAGATGCTTCTCATAGAATCTACACGTTAGATATGAGACTACTCTCGTTCTATTTAAATGCTTATTTTGTAATGCCAAATCAAAAGACCAGTTATAACTTTCATACTATTCTTAGATTGAATGATGCATAACTTTTTCTACCATAGTTGCCCAACAAAAGTTTGGATTGTTTTAAACTTATTTGGCTTGAGAAGGGTATATGCCCCATTTTATTCTCCCCTTCATCAAGCAGGCTGCTCTAGACTCCTCTTTCCTCTTCGCCGAAAGATTCTGGCCGCATTATCAATAGCGTTGATCTTCTTTCTGGCCCCACACCAACTTGCTTATTTCCCCGAAACCATAAATTACCCTAAACCCAGCAGGAGCTGAGTCTATTTTACTTCTTCCAAATCTATTTTATTTATTCAGACAGTCTCATACTATCTTTGACTCGATTTCATAGGAGGTAAGTGATTGTATGGTGGCTTGACTATCGGATAATATCGCTACACCTATTTTATGTCTAATTTAAGTAGTTAAGGCCATGACTGACTATCTTATTTAGTCATTCGATGTATCAAAAATTGTATGTATGTTCAGTAAGTGTGATAGTGTGGATAAAAAGTGCGTACATGTAACAGATCTTAAGACAAGTGATAATCTAGTAGTATTTTCTCCGTGATCACAGTTTCTTTTTGTGAATCATTTATTTTTGCATCTTTTTGTATGACACTGTGGCATTGAATTACACATTTTGTTGCGATTTTCTTATATTTGATAGGAATCTATCAGTCATGTCAGTCAGTCATAGTTTAGGCAGCAGGCTATCGAAACTACTAGATATCGCTGAGAAAAGTGTATCGAGATTAAAAAAGTTATGAACAAAGTTATCAGATCTTTTTTACGCTTTTTCTTCAATTTAATTTCAAAAATCGCCAAAATCACCAAATCACTAAATCATCCATCTCTCTTTTACATAAATAAAAAAAAAAAAAATAAAAAATAAAAAAAAAATTTATCAAATGAAAAATAATTTCTTTTGATTTCTTAAATTTCTACAAAATTGGAACAAATTCGCCATAATATATATTTTGTTAATTTTGTTAAGCAAAGTTATACTATTTTTCAAATAAACGCTATCGAGTACAAGATTCATTTTTTGAAATTTTCGAAACTCCTCCAAAATTTTTGATAGCGAGTAAAAGATCGATTTTTCGTACCTTAATATACTTGTAGGCTTATAACTTAGCTGAATATTATCCGATTTTAAACTTCTCAGTGGTTTTGGAGAGAAGGGAAGTAGACCTTTTTAATGATGATATGATATAATTCCCATCCCTGAGGTACGCATATGTGTGAATTTCTCAAGCAAACACATTCAGTTTTGTCCACATTTTTCAACTTAACAGCTTTTTTCTTACAATTTATGAACTGATTTCGTTACCAGTTGCCGAAAATTGCATTACATAAGTAAACTGAACAATAGTTTAGTTCCATATAGACAACTACAAATTCCTCGTTGCCGAGAACAGAATCAAAGTTCGGCTGCCATCTATAATCGATACAGTAAAATACGCCACGTTAAAGAATTTCATACTAAAAAATACCAAAATAATAATTGTAATTTTTCGTATTTTTTTTATCAAAAATAGCCAACAAAATCGCCAACTAATTTATAAATCGCCAAAAAGTCGCTAAGTCTCCAAACCGAAAATTAGGACGCCAAATAACTTTCGCGCCAGTTCTGACAACCCCGATTATAAAGAGAAATAAATATTTTTTTCAAAGCAGTTAAGCGTTCTTTGTTAAGTTGGCTCGGATTTTAATCATGTATTTCAATTCATAAGGTCGATTATGAATGCCAGCCGGAGTTCAATTGTGTTGCTAATTACAGCCAATAGTTGTTTTACCTTAAATTTCAGTTGCCATTCAGGCAACTACAAATTTCGGAATGACGTTCTGCAACGCAACTGGAGTTCGATACATTAGTTTTCAATATTTCGTTATCAGTTGGCACGAATTTTATCAATTGCTTAATAATGAAAAACATCAAAAATAAAAAAAATTGTTTGATAATAGCTTTCATGTGCTATAACACAAACTTATTTACGACTTCAAAAATTTTGTGACGGCGGCTAATAGTCTTAGAAGTAAATATAAAACCCACCTGAATATATTGGTATGATCTTTCATGGTTATATCTTTGTTTCTCCAAACAGTTTTATTTTTTATGTACAATTTGATTTATTAGAACTGCTTCAAAGAGCACAAAATATTATTGATTTTAATTGATCTGCCAAAAAGTGCTTCGCATAATTTACAAGAAGTAGTACATAATAAATAGCTTTTGGTAGTATTAAATAACAGTAATTATTATTTTCTGTTTACACATATTTTTCCCCGTTTTCTTAAGCCCGTAGCAATTAAATTTCTTAATTGTTTAACGCTTTTAGAAAAATCAAAAATATTACGAAATTAACGCACTCCCACCTGCCGAACTACATCTTACAAAAGTCTATGTGTGACTGAGTATAAAAAACAAAAGGAAATAAAAAATCTGTAATTTGTTTTTCTGTCATTTGTTCTCTTTCAGTTACAATTGGTAATTGCATTGTATTTCTATCACCGGCAGGGTGAAGAGGAAGCAGGGGATCAAAGATAATTATTTATTTTCCTGTGTTTTATTATTGTTAATATTGTATTCAAATGTATTGGTTTATTGTCTATTTCAGTATTGACATACTGTTGGTCAATACCACCACCAACACCTACATACGTGCATACAGCTTAGGCTGAGCAATAAAATACTATTTTAATAAAGTACGTGTTATTAGCTTTAAAACGTTATAAAAAATATATAAATTCTTAGAACACACAGAAAGAGAGAGAGAGAGAGAGAAAAAGAGAGTTTGTATAAAAACAAACATTAGCTTTTGAAGTATTTGAACAGACAAAACTGTAGTTTTTTTATATTGTTGCTGTCCTTTTGTTTTATTACGTTTCACAATAAAATTGTAGCCATTAATCAGTAATGTGGGGAAAAAATAATCAATAAATATATGGTTATAAAGGACAATTACGTATTTACAGCTACTGCTGACGATACCTGCTATTTCAAGAGGGTATTGAGCGATTTTTTCTGGTATTCCCAAATTAATTTAATTAAATTAAAAGTTAATTAAGTTAAATCAATTAAAATAATATCATTACTCCAAATGCTTTTATAACTGCCGTCAAAAATCTACTCCAATAATTGATATTTTTTTTTTTCTTGAAAAAATACTTAAAATTTACGCAAATATCTAACACTACTTAGTTTTTTACTTACTCCATATAATAAAATTTATTTATAAAGGGTGTCTAAAATTGAGGTATCATTTTAATTTTGCTGCCATTTTTTCTTCTTGTAATTTTTATTCTAAATTAGTATTTTCAAATTCTAAATACATTCCGGTTAGTTAAGTTATGGAAGGTTACACGAAGGAGCAACGTGTTTTTATTATTAAAACATTTTCTGAAAACGGCAAAAGTTTCAAGATGTAATTCGGAAATTGGTATGATCCTCTGGATCACAATCCAGTTACAGTCAATGGAAATCCCTACAGGGTGGTGATCCGAAGCATTTTGTGGCGGAAAATTGATAATTTAGACGAAGAGACTATGTGGTTTCAACAAAATGCGTGCCCGTTGGGGGGGGAACCTATTTGTTTTTAACTACTGTTATTTGTAATATCTGAAAAAGTTATTTTTTTATAAAAATTAAAATGATACTTCAATTTAGCACACCCTATATTATGAATTTTTGTTTGGCTCCAAAATAATCCGAACCTGGTGATGCTTTGAATTCGAATAACGAAATATTTGACAGGCGTTAAGTCTAACGAGCATACTGTATTGGATATCAATTCATATTCCAGTTCATGGCTCTTTTCTTAAGCTCTGTGTAGACAATTGTTAGATTTGACAATATTTTCAGATCTAACCATTTGCTGACAACGACCAGATAATTGGGATATTGCCACCAGAATGTATATTGTCAGTTCATACTATTGCAAGATATTTGTCAGAAAATCTGGCGATCCTATTATACACATGTTTTTTCTGACAATGACGCCATTGTCAGACGTTAAAAACTCGCTCATCTAATAATCTGCAATGATATGACAATGCTTTCTCTGACAATGTTGAAAGGAAAAATTTGTAAATTCATACTGTTTAAGAAATTTTGTGTAATTTTTTCTGACAATATTGTTAGATCTGACAACCATCTAAATAGAGCTTTAGCAACTAAGCACGCATGGGGTGTGGCGTGTTGTGGTGGTTAGAGTGCACGCATTAGAACACAAGCGACTCAGGTTTGAGCCCTAGCAGAGGACATGACGAAAAAAATTAATTGTGATTTAGAGTATTTAGAAAAGGGGTTCCAAGGGGTTTCCCTCCAGACATCTCCATCTAAAAAAAAAAAAAACTAGAAGCCCCCCTTCTAGCTATGATGACGAAAAAAGCGCCAACTACTGGGAAGAAATTACAATGCTAAAGTAAAGATCACCACCAATTAGCAAGGATGTTCACCACTACAAAATCGTATGAAGGAGGATACAGTGAATTAATCATCTACTTAGCTTGAACGTTCAAATTGATTAATGAAACTGTAACAAAGCAATGAATGCTTTGTGGAAAGTCAGGATGCTCCCTAGGGGAGTGACGGAGAAAAAAACACGCGTGCATCTATGAATGGTCTTAATTGAGTAGCAGTTAATTTTTGCGCTTAAAATCTATTGTAAAAATGTACTAAAGCTGAGAATAATACTCTTTGTTTTAGCTTTTCCAAAATAATCGCTGTAAATAACAACACATTACTTAGTCCATTAACTTGGAGGTCGACAGGTAGCATTTTTTAATGCAAGCTTAGCGCAAGAAACTTACTGTCCTGAATACTGAAGAAATTTTTGAACACTTCTTTTATTCTTAAAGCCAGCAAGCTTTCTTATTCCGTCCTCTGTCGTCTAATTTTAATCGATAGTTAAATAGAAGAAATATGGAAAACACACTGAGGAGTTTTGAGGCTTTGGTGATACAACTAAATGATGTATATCACGGATGTGGACGTTTGTAGATTTTGTTCACAAGCATCAGAAACAGCAGAACATATTGTGTGAATATGGCGTTGTTAATAGGTTTAAATGAAGTGTGTTTATGGAGACAAAGGGTCGCATTGGGAGACAGATCCATCATTATGCTTTAAGATTGGCTGGTGTTCATTAGGAATGCAGCAGATCTGCTGAACAAACTATAGACCGGAAGGTGTACAATAGATCCCATGGGTCACAGTGTCCTGAATAATTTTACTGTCTTGACTGATTTTTGATTTTTGAGGTATTGTAGTAGACTCAAATTTTGTCCACTGTTACAGAATAGCACAAAAGATTACTTGAACATTGCCAAACACTCCTTTCGTTTATGGTTTTATGTTGTGAACAATTATAGCATCCCCAGAAGATACTGTTACATTTTAACGTTTTTAAAACGTTTGAGTTCATTTAAATTGCGTTCAAATTAAGTTAACACCACTTTGTTGTTGTTTACAGATTTATTTCCTCACTTATCTTAATACAACAAGTTAATATTCGTTTATACAACACCTTTATTTCCGCTTTAACACGACTTTATTTTATGACAGCAAAATGATAACTAGCTGACGTGTAGGTAAAGCAGCCTCTCTATATACCTAATTGCCTACAGTTTGGAAAGTTCCGGAAATGTATCTTATCCTCTATTTTATATCCGTTAATTCAAATGTAACGTAAAGATGGTCGAATTGGTGGTGCTGCCAGATAACGCAAACAAATACGCCATTGACAGGGTGACACATATTTACCAAATATACCAAAATCTCACATTACAGTTTTAGAGGCCCTGCTGTGTGTTTTTCTTTTAAGTATTTTTATTTTTGTAACAATACAGCTGTTTTATGATCAAATGATGAATATCGTTAACCAGTTCTCGCTGTCTTATTCTCCGATCGTTCGATATAATTTCATGGATTTTATGTACTATTTCTGAAGCGACAGCCTTTTGTGCTCTATTTAAGCATTCGATGTCATTTGTGTTAAAACGATATTAGCGAAAGTCAGTTAATCACTTTTTAGTGATGGAAATTGTTTGTAGCATTGCCAAGCTGTTAAGTTCAATTTACATAAAAATAACAGTAAGTCAGCAGACGAAATTTATTTCTTTTGGTTTAAATTAAAATTAATCAAATTGTCAGTGTTCAAATTCTGCAGTAATTGAGTTGTAGAGTTAACGAGAAGTTCGCTGCAGTGAAAGTTACTGCACTGCAAATACAGAAGTTCTCGTCCTTGTTATTCTTCCCTCGTAGGTGTTTTTTTATTGTTTGAATTAAAGAAAGTAAAGAAATGTCGCTGAAACACATGGAAGTGAAGCAGTTTTTTAAATTTTTTATGAAACTTTTACAGCTGAATCATATCACTGACAGCGGACATATGTGAATTGGCAGCCCTAATCATAAAATTTGATGCCATACTAGCTATTAACTTAACGATTTTACAGTATTCGTTATTACAGTGAAACTTCGATATAATAAGTCTGAAGGGTATCGAAAAACCAATAAAGAGGTTTTTTTAAAGAACACAGAAAACATTCGTTATATTCATTTCTTCGTTCTATCAAAGTTTCACTATATTTAAATAATTCGGCCCATTTTATAAGTTATTACAAATTGAACCGATCATTTCTTAAACACTGGCCAAAGCGGCTACCTTAATGTATTCTATACATTATTTAAGCGAACCATACTGCAGAAAGTTACCCTACTTAAAGCTATTGTCGTTAATTCCCTTTATAACTTGTAAAAAAACCAGTGTTAATAATAAGTTTATTGTATTATTACTTTAACACATTTCCCAACTTTTTTATTCGTATCAGTGTTAACTTGTTGTTTGTTTTCTTATCCTTTAATAGCAAATTGGCCTTAAACATCATATTCCCATTTGGGCCATTAAATGCAGGTGTTGTTAAACGAAGTCATAGGTAATGACAAATATTTTAGAAAATGAACGTTACATAAAGGGAAGGCTGAATAATGTATTAATAACGAGTTTTTCAATAAGGACTTCCGAAATTTGACAGTTGATAGCGGCCATATTGCTTTTTTATGACTTATTCATCTTGTTTTGACAAAATACTGTCAATGGATACAGCGTTTAACAACAGGCGGCAATATTCCGCAAGCTTATTCCACTTCAAGCATTAAACACACAACCGACAGCAAGCAGCAGACAGCAAAATGTCAAAACTAGAATAAAAACGTTTATATGAAAACAATTATTTAAAGGCAGCATAGCAAAACCCTAGACAACAACTTTTGCTGCTGCTGCTACACATAATTTAATTTACATTTTTTTAGGCAGCAGAACAAAAATTAGTGATACCAATACAATATCAAATTTTTAATAAAAAAAACGTACAAATAGTTTTTTTTTTATTTATCAGAAAACAACAGTAAATAATTAAAATATTGTATAAAAAAACATTTATGTTAATATTTAAAAGTAATATTTGAAAAAATCGATTTTATTTTGATGGATTTGGATAGCTCGACGTCCACCACCGAAAAATATTTTTCTATAACAAATATTATTATTACAAATAAAACAAAATATTTATAAAGGTTATTCGTGTTATATATGTATATAACCGGTTTATTCGGTATCCAAAAAATGGGCATTTTAAAAAAACCATATTCAACAAAACCAAAAAAACCGGTTAAAACCGGTCGAATAATAACCGTTCAATCTCTCCCTATTTATAGGTCAGAGTAATAAGAATTTTAATATTTAAGACGTGCGCCACCACATTTGCTCGATTATATACATATATATTGTTATGGAAAGGCCCTTCAAATGAACGAAATTTCGATGACTTGACGCACACGCTTTATGGGAAGCGTCTAATAAAAGACCATTTGCAATATTTAAAGGGTCCGCCACCTATTGTTTTTTTTTTCAACTAGTGCTTATTTCGTCAATGGTAACACTTAGCTCATGTCAGATTTGACAGATAATTAGTTTTATCTTTCCGCTGAACGAATATGGTATTGTGTATACGCTTGAACAACGCTGGGAAATATTGCGACATTACTTTGAAAATCATGGTAATTTTGCAGATGAAACTCATTTTGATCTTGGCGGGTATGTAAACAAGCAAAATTGTCGTATTTGGGGCACAGAAAACCTGCATGCATACATTGAAAAGCCGATACACCCAAGACGAGTCACTGTTTGGAGCGGATTTTGGTCCAGAGGCGTAATTGGGCCATTTTTCTTCGAAAATGAGCAAGGAGTGGCCGTTACAGTCAATGGCGATCGTTATGGGGCCATGTTGAACGAATTTTTGGTCACAAAAATTGAAGAGGAGGAATTAGCAACATTTGGTATCAACAGGACGGCGCTACGTGCCACACAGCCGAAGTACATTCGATGTTTTGCGCCCTGTTTTTGAAGATCGCATTATCAGCTGCAGAGCTGATGTCGTTTGGCCACCTCGGAGCTGCTATTTGTCACCGTTTGACTATTATTTGTGGGGTACCGTCAATGATAAGTGTTACGCCAACAAGCCAGAGACAATTGACGCTTTAAAGGACTATATTCGTGAAGCCATTGGTGAAATACAGTTGTACACAATCGATAATGTGCTTAAAAATTGGACCGATTGTGTAGGCCAGCCGAGGCAGCCATTTGAATGAAATTATTTGCCTTTATTAACCGGAAGGATTGTATTTTCAAATAAAAGAAGAAATTTGAGAAAATATTCAGTATTATTTGGCGGACCCTTTATAAACACACCTACATTATACTAAATGACATAATAATTTTTTGCAATTTATTTCTATTCTAAAATAACTTCCTTCGATTAATATAAAAAAAATGATTTTTTTTTCTTATTACTTGTTTAACAATTTTTCTGTTTTTTTTTTATTTTTATCTGCAATAAGTGAATACAAGTATTCTGCTAAATAAAAAGGGAAAAGCACTTAAAAAATTACGTAATCACAAGAACAAGAAAAAGTTGTCGACTTCAGGGCAATTTTTCTTTTAATGTTAATTTTTTATCTTTATGCCAAATTATTTAAAATGTTTTTTTTTTCAATTTTGTTCTTCTTAAAATTTTTTTCACAATTTCTTTTGTGCCAAAAAGTCTGAAAAAATAGAGGAAATCATGCTGTAAAGGCAAAACCCTTAAAAAACTTGATGTGTGTCAGTTTCCTATACGAATTTAAGTGGCTTTTGCAATCATTAGACAGGCTTCTCTAACAAGTGTAGATTTGTAAGAAATTGTAAAAAAAAACTCATTTAATTTGCTTAACCGTCAACTTCAATAAGAAAAAACATCCAGATTTAAGAAATATGTTTGAAGTTTTCTTTTTTTTTAAATAAAAATTTACTCTTCACTTTTTTTTTGTAAAATAAAAGTTTGTTTTGGCAGCCATAATCCTTTATAAGGGGTGATTTTTATAGAGGTATAGAACTTTAAGTTGCAATAAAACAACGATGGATTATTCGATTGACATGAGTTTTATTTATCCGAAAGATAATTTTGTGGCATTACATTTTAAATATGATATCTGGCATATGACCGCCAGGGCTGGTGCGGATGTAGTCCAATCTGGACGTCCAATTTTCGATGACTTTTTCCAACATTTGTGGCCGTATATCGGCAATAACACGGCGAATGTTGTCTTCCCAGTGGTCAAGCGCTTGTGTCTTTCGCATAATCTGAGGGGCTAATAGACTTGTACCAAAACGTGAGTTTAATGGCTCACCAAACTCCTCTCTTAATAGGTTTGTAATCATCGTAACGTTGGGAATTTCATTGTTTTTTGAAGAAGTACAGTCAAATTATGTCGTCGGCTAACAAACCGCACCTAACAGTGCATTTTTGTCAAGGCATAGGTAGCTCTTGAAGAGCCTCTGCTCTTCACACTAAAATTGGCAATTCTGTTTGTTCACGTATCCATTGCGTGAAAAATGAGCTTAATCGCTGAAGATGATTTTTCGATAGAAACAAACGAAAAACTCCGGTGGTGTATTTGGGCGGCATTGTCACTATGCTTCATCGATGAATCATCGGCACGGAATCATTATCAAGTTGAGTTTTGTAAAAAATTATTTTTTTGGCATGTAATATTGGCATTGAATGTCACCGTACTAAAAAAGGCTTACACTACGAGCACTGTCTGTTATAAGCAGCGTTTCCAAATATGCAGATTTGTCTATATTTTGCTGATTTTTTTAGGCATTGAGGAGTTTTGAAGTTTTTTTTAAAAAAAAAAAAAAGTTTTTCTGTAAGTTGTGTATATCTTTCAGTTTTTACTTTCAATTTTGTTATTTTAATTACGTGGATTACGATTATGGATGATAACTGAACTTTAGTTGCCTTGCCGAGCGGCAACTCGAAATTTGTAGATGCCTATATGGCAATTTAAATTAATAGATTTTTAAGTGCCAGTTGCTATATATAATACAATTTCTGGCAACTGGCAACACAACTAAAGTTCGGTTGCCATCCATAATCATAATCCAAGTAATTAAAATATATAAATTGAAAGTAAACAACCAAAAGTAAAATCTCACACCATTGGCTGTGGTGATGTTTACTCATACCTTTTTTAAATCGAAAATGTAATGAAAATGTCCACTGATTATAAGGAAAGGGAGAGTTCACACAGTTTTTCTGAGCAGTTATTTAAGAAATATACATATTTTTTTTGCAAAAGAACAGTGGGATCACATTACATACTACGTAGATAGTGATATATAGTATCTGCTGCACTAATAAAATATGAAATATTGAAAAAGCCTTAAAGTTAATTTCATTGCTGAATTTCGGTGTTTTTAGTTTATTCAATAAAGTAAGCCGTTTTTGAATTACATGTTTTGCAACCTTCTTCACTTTGGAAATAACTGTATATCTCGAAAACAAGAGCTAACCTAAAGAAGTGGTTAGCATCACCGGATTCAGCGTATTTTAAGCCAGCTTACAGGCTGGGTGCAAGGCTTGTCGGAAAAGTATCAAATTCGAGCACAGTGTTATTATATCAATTACATATATCACATTGGATCTAAGTATTCAGTTTTTTTTTTAAGTTATGCCAACACTGGTCGACTACATGCTGAACGATTAAAGATTTTATTTTTTTGCTAACTAACACAGCACTAATGATTCTCGATGATACTGTCGGTTAGGACTCACAAATACAAGGACGTCTGCAAGACAAAATCAACTTCCGTCACCTATACAAATTTGGACAACTACTTTAAAAATTCATGTATTACTTTAAAGAAGAAGAATCGTCAGTTATAGATGATTTACCATTATCAGTGTTTGTCACAATGATTCACTACAACGTTCGCCATCGGCGAAGCAGCCCCTTTAAAAATCTCACATTTTAGAAAAAAAAAAAAAATTGGAAAAAAAAAACATATCTGAAGTGCTCATAATTTTTGATGTTAGGCGACTATAGCGCATCATAGTGTAATTTAACATACAAACCACTTTAGTTTCTTGTAAAAAAAGTTTGGTGCTCTCTGTTAGCAAAACATTTTATATTTGTCTAGATTGGTGTTGAGATATAAACTTAGGGCATGGAAACTGCAAGTTTGTGTAAAATTTTCTAATTTCGTACAATACATACATATATACCATAATTGTTTTCCAACTTTATTTTATTTGTTTTTTCTTACAGTATTTGCTTTTAAGATTTTTTCTTTTTCTTGTTTTTAGTAGACAAAATATGTTTTCTAAAAATGAAAAACGATGTGGTTTTACTATGTGTTTTTTGTTCACTTATTTTATTATAAATATCCAGTACCAGCATAACTATATTATTCGTGGTTTTTTCTTTTTTATTTTTATATTTTTATAAAAGCTTTTTTAACTTAAAAATTGACCCTATTTTCTATATACATTTTATTTTTTTTTTTTTAAACTTTTTTTGTAATTATTATCCTAAAAGTGTTCTCTGTTGCCAATAAAGAAAAATTCCAAAAAGAGCAGAAACAAAAACATCATTCTCAAGCCATAAATCTTTTCATAAATTCAAATAAATTTTCTTCGTATTTCAGATACCAGAAAATAAATTTTCTTATTTAAGGCTTATTTATGGTTTTAAGTTGATAAAATACTAGATAAGAACGCTATGTCCCTGCCTTTTTTTAAACAAATCACAACTTTTGTTAAGAGACATTTTTTTGTTTTTGCTTTACATATTAAATGGTCATATTTTTATAATTATAATGGAAATTTATTGAAAAGCGTTAACACGCATATACACGAGTATATGTACAGGGTGCTATGAAAGCTAATGTGCAATTCAATTTGGTGTTGAGTGACTTAGAAAGGATTATAGAGAACCAATTTCTTTATTATGTTTCACAAGTATATATATAATTCCATGATATGTCATTACCGTTATTAGGGAAGATTTTAGGCCTCTATTGAACTGTGTTAAATCTGTGAGTAATATGGGATTAAAATAAAAGGAATATCAACTACAAACCAAATGCAAATATACAGATACTTGCTTTGTTGGCAGTCGTTATAGTAAATTCTCATGCCCTCAAGAGCATCTTACTTTTAAATGTTTCCACAATTCATAGACACAGACGACTTTATACCATCATTATAAGCAACACGCTCATTGAAGTTTAAACTGTGCGTATGACTACACTCGAAGGTTATCAGTAAGCAACTTGTGAGTGTGTCATTAATATTTTGCCTATTCGACTCAATCTCCAAGTCGTTCGGTCTATGATCAAAGGCATGTGAATGTTGTAGAGAAATAATAAAAATACCTCTAAATTAACTCGGAATTAATCGAATGAGGGGTGGCTTGGTGTAGTGGTTAGAGCGCACGCATAACAACACAGGTAATCCAGCTTCCAGCCGCAGCAGAGGACATGACTAGAAAATTTTATTATGGTTTCGAGTGTTTAGTAAAGAGGCTTCAACTTTCCTACAGACAATTCCATGTAAAAAGTAAAGAAGAAGCCCCAATGACACACGTCACAGAATGATCGTTAAAGAACGCCACCTACTGGGAAAAAATTACAATGCTAAAGTAAAGATCACCACCAATTAGCAAAGATATTAACCACTACACACTCATATGGAGGGGGCTACAGTGGATGAATCATCTACTTAGCTTGAAAAATCAACTTGTTTAATGGAACTGTGGAAAGCCAATATGCTCCCTAGAAGAGTGACGGAAAAAAAAATTGGGATGAGATTTCATCTACAACCACTCGAAGAAAGATCGGTATCTAAGAAAGTTCTCTTTAAATCAACAGAAGTGACTAAGGACACCAGAAGCAATCCATATCTAAGGCAATCACGATATTGCTCTCACCAAGTTAATAAATAGACTTCTCCATTTCTCTTAAAACCGCACTGACGATCGCTTAGCAAATCTTTAGAGTTTTAATATTTCACTAGATGGTGATTAATCATAGTTTTGTAGACAGCTATTGGGCGGCAGCTTGTAGGGTTAAAAGCTTTGCTGCTTTTAAGAAATTGGCGTTACATTAGCAACTCTCCATCATGATGGTAAAATGCCGACGCGATACGACGCACTGAGAAGCTTACCTAATGAACGCATAAGCGTTTAAAATCACTGTTTCAGATCCAGTAGTGGAATACCGAGTGACCCAGAAGACTTGTTAGCATTGAGATTTACAAGAACACTTTAAACTTCAAGGCCTTGAGAATATATAAAAGGCATAGTCATTGACAATCTTTCCAGTTCATACTTGAACGTTTTCCGTGAAGTGACAACACTTCACCCTAAAGGTTTACCTTTTCAAATAGGCTTGTGAAAGCTTTATCACACTTCAAAAAATTGAAATCGAACTAGCTCTCTTCCTTAGCCTTTCAACGAATGACTAAGAGCTCTTACTTCCTTAAGGAAAAATGAGAACTCTAGTAGACGGGCATTGCTAGTATGTATACTACCTCGCCTATTTGCCTAACTAATTAGTATCATCACACTTGTTATTGCACAATTTTCAGAACGCTTTCTCTGTGAATGTGACTGCCAACATTTAAGGAAATTTGATTTGTTTATTGTTTTTTGGATTTTCTTGCAGCACCCTGTACACAAACTCACCATCATCTATTCACTGGTAGATAGGCTTGCCCGTCTGTAGTCAAACGGAAATTTATGTTTATTTTTAAAAAAATTGGTAAATTGGAAAAGCAAACAACTATAGCAATACAAGAAAAGCAATAACGTTGAGACCAATAATACAAAAAAAAAAAGAAAAAACAGCAACAAACAGCCACAAACTAAAAAAAAACAACCGAAACAAATAACCTTGAAAATGTTGTAAAATTGTATCTTTTTTCTTGTTGTATTGAACATCAGCAATGGGAAATACCAAAAACTAAATGTTGTTGTTTTTTCATTTTTACAAAAATCCACGTGTATATATTATATACGAATTCACTTGTATTAGTAAGTGTTTATTTATATGTATGTATTTTGTATTGTAGTTAAAATATTGTAACTCTGTTAAGCTAACACAGGCGGTAGGGGAACCGAGTGGTGTGTATGTGTAACTTCTCATGTTTATTTATAATTTAAATATAAAATTCAGTTGGTTGGTTGGCTGTTCAAAAGCCATCAGCAGCACTAGCAGTAGCACTAGTAGTTATTCAATGTATGAATGAATAAATCCAATGGCTGAATAAAATTTATGTGTTAATTGTATTCAAATATAGACTTAAAAACACACACATACACACATACACACATAGCCTTAAGTAATCAATTGCAACATAGAAATACTACGAGTATATGTGCGAAAATGTTAAAGGGCCTATGTATAGCCTCCAAAAACAGTGTGGAAATAACACGTACATACATACGTTCGTGGAATTTGACTAAATTTGTGTTGTATCCTTGTTATTGGTATTTCAAAATTAATATTCGAATGGTGGAAATGGTTGAAAATTAATTTTAGTATTGTAAACCACTCAACTGAGGTGTTGTCTAAATTTGCTGTTGTTGTTGTTTTTTGTTAAATTACATTGAAAAATTTAAAATGTCACAGGTTTTTAAAGCGAGTTATTAGTTTGTTTTTTAATATGCAGATTTCAAAAAATTTAAAAAAATGTTTATGAAAAAATTTTCCCGGAATATCGTCCAACAATTTTTATCTAACTTTGACTATGTGTTTCGTATCAGTGCCATATTGCAAAAGGAAATTTGTTATCTGCAAACAGATTTATGCTTGAAGTGATGAAGCGATTATAGTCTATCCTATACTGTTACGGATATGTGTTACCTATAATTAACCCTTCTGCTGTCTATACGCTGGTCGAACCATAATGCACGACGTTAATTGTAAATCACACTTTAACCTCAAGTTTTTGGTCCAACTTAATTGAATATTTACTTGTATCCACAATAGGGAGAATTAAGCGCAAATTTCAGCAAACCGGGTATGTATGAAATGTATAATTATCTGTGCATGCTTGGCAAGAAAACATTGCTATTGTTCGCGATGGTGTGGCAGAAGAGCCGTCAATCTCGACTCGGCGAAGTGCGAGATAATAACGGACTGTGGCCACAAATTGAGGATATACACCTAGACCATATGTGGTTTTAGCAGGATGGTGCCACTTGCCACACAGCCAACGAAACAATAGCTATTTTGTGCAAGAAATTCAATGACCGTGTTATCCTATGTCGTGGCGATGTTAATTGGCCGTATGGAAAAAATTTAATTCAGTTAATAATTGGAGGTTGAATTATGAATTAGACAGCGAATTACAAAAAAAAAAAACAATGTGTCGTGTGCACGTGGCACAAGTTTCTTATGAGATTATGTAGCAGGATACACAATTTTTTTTGAAATGTATTGAAGTCGATTATTTTGAAAAGACTAAAAGGATTTTCGGCGAACAGTACTTAGAGTTTTTGTATGGATTCATTTAATTTTTTTAATTTCATTTATTGATTTAAAGTAAAAGCAACCTCATCACTATTGTTGCACCAAGCTATGGTGCAGATACATACATATGTGTGTATACTGACACTATCGTACACTAATCTATGAATTCGAGAAGGAGAGTATTTTCAGTTTTTTTTTTTTTAAATATTGATCGGATTGGTACCAAATAGGGGTCATCAAAATATAAGCACCTATTTTAACAGCCTTATAGGTGACGTATGGGTGGCGTTGCGGTTTCGAGTGTTTAATAAATAGAATTTAATTTTCCTCCAGACAAATCCATCTAAAAGAGGCCGTCCTGACCTATCCAGCTTACCTCTAGCGATGATGATAAATATAAGACGAATGATTAGGTGAAAAAACGCCATCTACAGGGAAAAAATTACATTGCTAAGTAACTATCACCACCACCACTTAGCAAGGATATTTACCACTACATAAG
The DNA here is from genome assembly GCA_023159175.1 of Wohlfahrtia magnifica. NCBI lineage: Eukaryota > Metazoa > Arthropoda > Insecta > Diptera > Sarcophagidae > Wohlfahrtia > Wohlfahrtia magnifica. Next base: position 3,342,510 of record JAKWBJ010000214.1, read on the forward strand.
CATATGGAGGCGAGCTACAGTAGACTGATCATCTAAGACAAGACAATAGATAGCTTCGTGAAAAGCCAATATGCTCCCTAAAGAAGTGGTGAAGAAAAAATGGAGGTGACGTGTAGTAGTGGTTAAAGTGCTTGCATAGAAAACCTAGCAGCGCAGATTCGAATCTCGGTGATGACAAGGAATATTTTCCATAATGTTTTCTAGGTTTTATTATTTAAGAAGCTTGGACTTCCTTCTGATGAGCCATCCAAGAAGCTCCATACACTCTCGACTCATAAAAAAACCGAAAGAAGTCAGATATCATTTAAGGAGGACACTGGAACTGAATTTAAACAGCATTTTGGTACCTTATATGTACAAAGGTGGGTTTTCCTTAAAAGTTGTTCAGGGTGACAATAAAACCAGTGACTGTTTAGGTAAAATTTTGGTAGGGCTACTTTTAAGGCCTAACTTTTTAGGTATTTTACGGTTTTCATGAAGCTTTGGAAAGAGTAATTTTTTTCTACACTGTACCTATTGGCTGTTATGGCCTGTAATTTCAAGAGCTCCCTTCAATACGGTGAGCTTAGCCCAAATAAACTTTTCAAGTACTAAACCTACTGGTATTGGGAAAATATTTTAAATAAAAGAGTTCATAATTTCAGTGAAACATAATCCCGCTTAGCTGAAAGGCGAACAAATTGAAACAAAATAAAAATGGCCTGTGAGAATGAGTCTACCAGAATGTCTGAGCTGGAGGGATTGTTAAGCGAGGCGACTCCTGGTACTAATTGACTTTGTGTACTTTTGTATACCTTATATTTTCCTTCTACTTTCCTTTCTTTCTCTTGTTTCTCTCTGCTCCTTTGATTCTTTCTTGTTGTCCCCTACAGTGCCAGTCTCCTTTTGTCTGTGCTGTGTGTCTGTTTTTTTTTCTGGTACCGTATTCACGACATATTTACCTTAGAACTCTATTATTTGAAGGAAATAAAGCAACTAGGAAAATCGGACTTAATGCATCCGATTGGTAAGTCATGGATTTGCTTACTATAGTTTTTACTTCTCAAAAATTAGTATTTTCTTTCCAAGATTTTCCAGTCTCACGTATGATGATCATTCAAATTCTCATTTTTAATGTTTTTTTTTTTTCTTTAAAAAAATTCTTTTAAAGGTCTTCAGACCACATGCAGTCATTAAGAAGATAAATGAAAATCAAAAGCTGCAAAAGAGAAAAAAAATTTTTTCTAACACAGCAATTGTTTAAGTGCCAGCCCATTTTTATTATATTTTAGTGTGTGTACTCGTATAAAAATGAAAAATTACTTTTTGTTATAAGTTCTGTTCGTTTTTTCTTCTTCTTAACACACATCCATATAAAATGGTTAAGAAGCAAATGTGTGTATGTGTATGTGTATGTGTGAAAGTATGTGTCTTTCGCACCATAAATTTCCACAAGCACATGTTCTACAACAATAACTGTACAGTCGACAACTCTCTAAATGCAAAACACTTGTTTGTAAATATAAGAGTGAAAGAGAGAGACAGAGAGAGAGAGAGAGAGACTATAGTGGTGAAAATGGAAAGCGATTTTATGTAATAGTGTGTTGTGCAGTAGTCATAAAAAAAGGAAATGAGTATATGGGGGTGTATAAGGGCACTTAAATGTGTGCTCTTTCTAAATACAAACAGCAAAACATATCCCGGAAATGTCAGCACGTTAATTGCTGAGAAAATTTGTTTTGTTTTGTTTTTGTTTCTTTCGTTGAATGCTTTCTAATGAGTTTTTTTAAATAATTTTTTTTTTCATTTTTTTCCCTTATATTTAATAGTTAAGAACTATAAAAAATGGAAATTATATTTTAATGTTTTTATAAATATTTTATTTATTGTCGATTTTATTTTAATAACCATTAGACTGTCATATCGGCAATCTATATCCGTTTTAGTTGCCAATATTAAAATAAATGTCACGCGATTATTGGTATTTTTTCCATGACATTTTTTTGATTTTTATTTAAAAAGATGACAATGAAAAGGCTGCCAATGTGATATAAAAAAAGGAAAATTTTGCATGCATTTGCTGTAAAATTGTATTCAAACACATACCATATATACCTCTGTACCTGTGTTTTATTTCACAAAGCTCTCCGGAAAAAACATTGAAAAACGTTATAATGATACGTTGATTAAATATAATAACTGTGCGTGATTAAAGTTATGGCAAACCATTATGACCAGACCAGTATTGCAAATATTACTGGCACACAGGATTTTCCTTTTAAATATGGTTTTGCTTAATGTGCGTTTTGCATAAAAAAACACATCAAAAGGAAATTGTAAGAAAAAGTTGGTCAGAGTAAAATTATATATAATGTGTGGAGAAAATAATTTACCACAATAATAAAAATTAACTGTGCTGTGACTTTTGTAAGATAAATAATATAAGCAACCTGGATAATGCATAGAAAAGAAACTTCACACAAGGCTGGAAGACCACAATTACAAAGACTACATTTGTTTTTCACTCACAGACATTGCGATATTCAGGAGAAGTTGGATTCTTGTATAGGCAGCAGAATACAGAGCAGGCTTTCGCATATTGCAACGCTAATGTTGGCTGCTAGGCTAACTTCGGTTACGAATTGTCAGATGGGCCTAAAATTATTATTTATTAATTGTAACAGAATAACTTGTTTGAAAGGTAACATTATTATCTTCACTTTGTTAGAAGATATTATTAACCCTTTATAGCCCAAGACTCATTATCATGACAAATTTAATCCTTTTTTATAGAATCTTTGCTGTTGACATAATTTAAGTTAAAAAAATTTCATATTTTGTTCAAGCCGGGAAGAATATAAAATAGTCCTGGTATTCAGAATTATCGAGGGCCAAAAGATCTTGAATTTATATAACTTTTTTAGAAACAAAATGTGTTTTATTACCGTTTTTATATGTAGCGTTTGTACATATTTTAAAATAAAAAATTAAATTTCACACTTTTTCAATTCCAAATAATATTTAAATTTAAGTGAAAACTTTCAATCCAAAAGAACTTATAAACACTAGGTGCCCTTATTACAACTTGCCTTTTACTAAAGCCAGGATTTTAAAAGGTAGATAATTTGTTGTTCATTATTATAAGTATACAATAAGGTAAAAGTGAGCGTTAAGCTAAAGGGAAGAAATTTATGTTTGAACTTGCCATGTATATATGTATATATATGCCATGTATATGTGTATAATATATATATTAATAGTTTTTCAAATCAAAATGGAAAACAGATCACAAAAAAAACACAAGAATTAAAAAAAGTGAAACCACAACGCACAAATTTTGGAAACAAACTGAACAAACATAACAATAACGAAAAAAGTTAAAGGTGACTTTAAAGTTCACTTTAGCTAAAGTTACCTTTTACTAAATCCAACTTTGAAGGCAAGTTGTAATAATGGCGCTAGAACTGTTGAAGAATAACTGATCTTATGAGCAACAGAAGTAAAAGGTCAAAAAATGTTTACTGGTTATTGAAGACTTGTAAGTACCAATGGGCAATAAAAGGTTAAAATCGCATTATGGAGTGAAAAAATATCTACTTTTCAAAATGAATAAAAGCTCTGCACCGCGTGTTTTGTTTTTCTATTATAGAAATGGTAAGAAGGGATTGCGGGCTGCTGAAAAAATTTGTGAATTTTTGACACATTCGTATTTATAAAACGATGCTGTAACTAGTAAAACAGCGGCGAAGATGTTTACTCGTTTTCGATCTGATAATTTAGATGTTAAAGGTCAACCAAACACTGAAGAAATCGATGAAATCATGGAAAAAATTTAGAAAGACCGGTACATAAGCAGCGTGCACGTTGCAAGCGAACTAGACATTCATCACATTCAAACAGTTATCAATTATTTGAAGAAAGCTGAATAAACAAAAAGGATCTATGTTTGAGTGCCACATGAATTAAAGTGAAAAATTTAAAAGATCGAATTCCAATTTGCCAATTCACAGCTAAAAGAAACGAAATCGAAACTTTTCTGAAGCGAATGAGTACGGACGATGAATAGGGGATTATTTTTGATAATATTGTGTGAAAAAAGTCATGAACAATGCAAGGTAGAGCTTCGCGGAAAGTGGCAGAGTCAGAATTGATACCAAGAAAGGTAATGCTGTATGTTTGGTGAAATTTAAATCGAATTGTACATTATGAACTGACTGATATTGAAACAAGCAATTCTATTTAAATGGGCATAGTTGATCAACAGAAAAGGTTTTGTGCATTTCTATACCATACACATCTTCAATGACCAGGAAGAAATTGAGAGAGCTTGGCTGGGAAGTTTTTCTGCATCCACTACATACCTGGACCTTCAGATTGTCATTTGCTTCGATCTTTGTAAAACATTCGTAATTGTGAAAATTTTACATTTAGTAGAGACCTGCAAAACGCAATTGTCAGTCGTTTAGAAAACCCAAAACCTTATCGAGCAAAATGGCACATATTTTATTTAATACTGCTCGTTTCAAATATACGAAAAAAAAGTTTAATCCCAACCGAGCACCCAAGCTGTTAAATTAACACAAATTCGGAATAAGAATAATATTTTGCACTCTCATTAGGCCTAAGCAGGCATCTTTCGGCGAATAAATATTATATGACGATATCCGCGCATCTCTTTACTTGTGTATGAAGAGTATAGCAGTTAAGGATGTCCATTTCATTCAGGTATTTATTAACTGCCGGCATATTCTGCGAATATTCTGGCCTGAAATAATATCCAAACCTTTCTCAGATTGCAAATATGACACCACTAAATTCCACTCTAGAAATATTTGCGAAGTTATAATTTACTACGATGGCGATCCTCTACATGTTTACGTAGATAACACTACATGTTAACACAACCAAATAGTCGGTAAGTATCAGCGAAGAATTTTCGAAAAAAAAAATGCTTAACAGAGCATAGAACATTGCTGTTCATTTCGTTAGACTTTTTTCCTTCTCAACTCACATGTTTTCTTGTGCCCTTGCTTTTAGTGTCATTAATACAGCGACGAATGAACACGCGTAGCGAGTATATGTGTATTTTCTTTTATTCTTGTCATTTTTATTTCTACTTGTTTTTTTTTTTCTTTAAAGAAACAAGTAAACAATTTCTCTCGTTTTTAGCATTGGGGGACAAAATATAAAGAGTAACGGCAAAAACAGAATAGAGCAAAGCAAAGTTGTTCTCTTTAGCTATTGCTAAAAGTTGGCTGTTAATATCACAGGTAAACCTTCGAAATCGAAATATTTGCTGCCTCAAATTGGACGACGGGTGAACTCTATGAGTTTTTTTTTCGTTTCGCTTCTAACAGTTGTTTTCGAAGGTTTTATCAGAGACATGTTTGCCAAACGTTCGAAGGTGATGTTATTATCGAATGTCGTAGTCAAGCGGGATATAAGTTTACACTTTTTGATCAATTTTTTCCTAAAATTGCAAAGGCTGTTTTTTTTTAATCTACGAAAATAACTGGCAGGCAAGCCAGTTTTGAACTGATTTCGCTCTGGACATACTATAATAACGCTGAATACGATCTCCTGCTGTAGGCAATCACATTTTTAATAAATATGTAGGTATTCGTTTAAATTGTTATATTATACACCATAGAAAAAAGTAGAGAAGGAATACAAAAAAGAAAAAAATTTTTTTAATAAATCCGGCTAATCTTTACCACAATTGCTTGGCTTCTTTCGTTTTTATTACATTTTTCGCTTCAATTTTATTTTCTTTAAAATATTTTGTTGCCTTTTTTATATAGTTTTTCTTTAATTTTTTCATATTATTTTCTACAGGCTTTGTGGCTAAAAAGCAGTAAAAAATTGCTATTGAGGTAGTTTCCTTCTTTCTAGGGAGATTGTCATAATAAAGGGAGAAAATTTGAAACGAATATACATGACGTGGTCCTGTGTTGGTAGCTATGACCAGCAGTTAAAGGCCATAAACTATTCATAAATAAATAATGGTTTTTATTACTGTTGCTCTTGTATTCTTTGTGGTTGTTGTTATTGTTGTTATTGTTGTTTTTGCTATAGATGTCGATGATAATGCAGTTTTATTATTATTATTATTCTTTAGGAAATTAAAGTGTTGGTTTGTAAATTTTTAATAATATTACTTTTTATAATATTGCCTTGAATTGTCTTTTAGTTTTCTACCTCTACGCAAATGTTTAATTTTATACTTTAGCGAGTTTTTAAATATTTTATGAGTAAGTCTGGGAATTATTAAGGGTTTTTATGTACATACTCGTATGTATAAAAAAAATTAAAATAATCAAGTATTATAGCCATAGTCCATCAAATCTGATTATGGCATACCCTAATCCATAATGGCCTTCTGAGAATCAACCACAAGTTTGCAAATGTGAACTGATCAAAAACTTCAGGGTTTTCAGATTAACTTATGGATTATGGATGACATCACCTTTATTTATTAAAAACATGTCGTTATACAGCCATTAAAAGGTAAGCCCAAGCATAGGTCCTATTCTTAGGAATCAACAGATTTGGATACTGGCTCCCAGGAAGCAGCTTTGTGCATGTGATTTATATACAATGGAATACATGCAGAACCTGTGATTATAACTACTTTTTGGCGTTTTATTTTTAAACCAAAAAAAAAATTTTTTTGCCTTTCACCTCTTTGTGCTCTTGATAGAAATATAAATGCAACACTAAGAAAAAGTATCCTGTGCTTTTTTAAAACTACTGCCCACATAAAGTGAAATAATATTGAATGGTAAAAATGTTGCCCAGAAAAATGGCTTTTTCAATTTTTTTACACTCACTGTCAATAGTGAATTATTAGCGCATTACTACTGACATTGTTAGTAATTATACATATCACGTTTACCACAGCCAATGTAATCATTTACTGACATTTACCATTAGCTTATTATTAAAAAGCTACCGGTAGATGTTAGCACTATTGACGAGGTAGTTCTTTGCGATCATATAGAGACATTTAAACCATAGTGCGGGGTTGCGTGGTGTAGTGATTAGAGCGCACACATAACAACACAAACGACCCAGTGGAGAGCCACAGCAGAGGACATGACAAAGAATAATTTAATTAATTTCGAATGTTTAGTAAAAAGGTTTCCAATTCCTTCCAGACAACTCCATTTAACAAATAAAGAAGAAACTACCCTGAGCTTCCCGCATACCTCTGGCGATGATGACAAACCTCAGACGAATGACCAGGAAAACACGCCACCTAGTAGGAAAAAATTACAGTGCTAAAGTAAAGTTTATCACCAATAAGCAAGGATCTTACGCAAAATCATATGGAGGAAGCTACAGTGGATTAATCACCTACTCAGCTTGAAAAATCACATTGATTAATTAAACTGATACAAAGCAATGGATACTTTGTGGAAAGCCAATAGCTCCTTTGAGGAGTGACGGAGAAAAATAAAAAAAAACCATAGGTTCACCATACGTTCCATTGACGTGTTAATGACAATGTCACCAACAAAAAACTAGAATTCTTGTCTCTAAAGTATCTTTACTCGCTCATAGAAGGAAGGGCACATACAACAATTGTTGACGCTCAATTCAGACGTATTCTTACGCTATTGCTTTTAGTCGTCAATGAAATAGCGAGGAGTGAACATGCGTAGCGGAATTTGCTGATTTTTTCAATTTTTAAAACTCTTGTATTTATTTATTTATTTCGATAATACTCAAATTTTTTATAAAATATTAACAGCCTGGCCTATGATGACATACGTTATCGTATCGAACGACAAACAGCCGATTTGCGGACGATAACGTAAGCATTTCAATACAAAATTGCGATTCACTATATCGTTTTTCTTATGTCTGTACGAACACATATGTCAAAATCACTCACTTGTTTTTTATTCCCGTTTGCAGTATGAAATACACACTGGAGAACTCTGGAATGCTTTTTCATGTATCTGGCTTCGTTGCTAGGTATTTGGTACTTGTAAAGACATCAATTTGTAGCCACCATTGTGTAAAATATGTAAAAACATTTTATAAGCGATTTAAAAAACAATAGGCGTTTTTAAACAAAACAAATAAAAGATGGCGTTTTAATCACAATTTTTTTAAATAATAACTAAATTTAGGACAATAAATTTTTAAGTTGTACGAATAATGATTTTTTACTCTGTATTTTAGTTTGTTTACATTTTTGATTGTCAAGTTTCATTGGTAGCATAGTTACATTTTTCATTATACAATTTCTACATTTAAGCGCCTTTATATATTCGCGATTTATTTACGAAATTGAGACATGAAATTAAAAACATAAGGCTAAGCGAACTATATATCGTAAGGTAGTGGGCCGCTGTAAAAATAAAGTGAGTGACTACCTTTCGTTCGAATAAATTTTCTTGCGACATCGTGGGCCAGGCTGTAAGATATGTACATACTCAATAAAAAATAAATTAATTCATATACTAATAGGGCCAATTATCCATTGAACTCAATTCGCAGAGAGCAATTTCCATGTTCTCACTAACACAACTACATTTGTGAGCCAATTAATTTTTGAATTCCGCTATTGTATTTAGTGTTCACATATAGCGCAATTAAGGTTATACCATTAGCATATGGCAGCTGAAAATGCTAAGACACATTTTCTTCATAAAAACTTCGATTTGTGAATTTAGAATATATAACGTAGAATTAATAAGACTTTAGCGTTTAAAAGAATGTAAAATTTAATGAAAAAGTTTTAATTCAATAAACAAAAATTTTTGTTTCCTTTTTTTATTTTGATAATATTTTGTTTCTTATAACATTGTACTGTATGAGAATTCCTTATTCAAAAAACCTTAAAAAAATTTATTGGCCTGAATTTTAATATTTTTCTCAAAACAAAAGGCTCTAAGTGCCATTTTATGTATGATTTAAATAAATCCTGTTTGAAAATTTGTACGAACATATATTTTTCTTACTGTGTATATAGGGTCCGGCAAATATTTTTTTTTAAAATATTTTTTCAAATTTCTTTTATTATTTGAAAGTACAATCCTTCCGGTTAATAATGGAAAATAATTTCATTCAAATGGCTGCCTCGGCTGGCCATGCAGTAACCTATACGATCGATCCAATTTTTAAGCACATTATCGATTGTGTGCAGCTGTATTTCATCAATGGCTTCACGAATATTGTCCTTTAAAGCGCCAATTGTCTCTGGCTTGTTGGCGTAATACTTATCTTTGACGGTACCCCACAAATAATAGTCCAACGGTGTCAAATCGCAGCACCGAGGTGGCCAAACGATATCAGCTCTGTGGCTGATAATGCGATCTTCAAAAACAGGACGCAAAACATCGAGTGTAGCTTCGGCTGTGTGGCACGTAGCGCCGTCCCGTTGAAACCAAATGTTGCTAATATCCTCCTCTTTAATTTTTGTGAACAAAATTCGTTCAACATGGCCCGATAACGATCGCCATTGACTGTAACGGCCACTCCTTGCTCATTTTAGAAGAAAAATGGCCCAATTATGCCTCTGGACCAAAATCCGCACCAAACAGTGACTCGTCTTGGGTGTATCGGCTTTTCAATGTATGCGTGCGGATTTTCTGTGCCCCAAATGCGAAAATTTTGCTTGTTTACATACCCGCCAAGATCAAAATGAGCTTCATCTGAAAAGATGATATTTGATTCTGCAACATTACCATGATTTTCAAAGTAATGTCGCGATATTTCCTAGCGTTGTTCAAGCGTATACACACACAACCATATTCGTTCAGAGGAAGGTTAAAACTAATTATCTGTCATATCAGACATGAGCTAAGTTTTACCATTCACGAAATAAGCACTAGTTGAAAAAAACGTTAAATGGCGTACCCTTTAGTTGTCACTCCTCACTGAGCAAACTTCACACACAGCTGCCACTCCTCATTCTAAATTATTAAATTCAAATTGAGCAATTTATAAGTTGTGGCTTTGTATGGTAAATTGAGCTCAATTATGGCCTTAATTACGTAAATTCACTTAATTGGCCATTAAAGCTTATGTGTGAACATGATATAATAATAATCTATCATTATCGCTAAGTATTGTAAAAATGAGCCTTTACTATTTGTCCTCTACATTCATTCAAGTTGTTTCACATATTACTGTGGTGCTTACGGTATGAAATAATTGTTTGCGGCATTTCTTTTAATTAACAAATTAAGCTTTCACAGTTGATATCGTCTATTAAAATGAAACAAAAATAGATTTCTCATTAGGGCGTTTTATATTGTTATACGGCACTCATATGTACGTCCCAGGTGATTACACCCGCTGTTAAATAATTTAATTTAATGTTTTTTTTATTTTTTGAAAGATGTTAATTAATTTATTTGGCAACAAAACCTACAACACAAAGTTCACTAAAATCTAGACAATTTTTCATTATCACATGCTTCTGTTGCAGTCACATCGTAAAATCGAACTGATTGGCAGACAATATTTCGAAGTATTTTTAGAAATTTGTCTAATAAAAATAAATTATATTTTTAGTAATTTCCTTAATTTAAAGCCAAATATTTACTATGACACACTTTTATATTGGCTGATGGTATTAAAGATTTAAAAAAAAAAATTTAATCTTTTAAAAGATACGTGACTGTTTTTTATAATGCTTTAAGTACATAGACGACAGCAAGCGGCATGAAAGTAAGCAGCAAGTTGTTGTTGGTAGCATTTGCTGCTATGCTATCGACTTCGTATATATTTTGAAAGCAGCCGCAATAAAATTAGTTTTCATTGTCATCTGTTTTATTTGTCATAAAAATATTTGAAAAGTATTAATCACATAACTGACTGCAAGCAGCAAGTAGTTGTTGGCAGTATTTACTGCTATGCTATCGAACTCATATATATTTTGAAAGCAGCAGCAACAGCAATGAAATTAATTTCCATTGTCATCTGTTTTCTTTGTCACAAAAATATTTGTTATAGAATATTATTTTTCAGGGTTGACACTCAAGCTTTTTAAATCCATCAAAATAAAACCGCTTTTTTTAAATATTACTCAAAAATATAGAAACTAATTAAATTATGTGTTAAAAACTTTTTAATTATTAATATAAATTTTGATACATTATTTTATTTTTATACTTCTATATATAAAGAGAAGAAAATAATTTTACGTTTTTATTGTTGAAAATTTTATATTGTATTGGTATCACAAATTTTTGTTTTGCTGCCTTAAAAAATATAAATTATTTTACGTTTCGCAGCAGCAGCAAAGGTTGTTGTCTAGGCTTTTGCTGTGCTGGCTTTAAAATAATTAATTTTATATAAACGTATGCATTCTAATATTGACATTTTGCCGTTTGCTGCTGGCTGTCATTTATGTGTTTAATGCTTTACAGAAAAATATTTTTCAGTGCTGACACTCAAGCTTTTTAAATCCATCAAAATATTATTATAATATATTATTTTAGACTATAGGGTCCGCCAAATATTTTTTTTTTTTTAAACAGGGTGCAAAACATCGAGTGTAGCTTCGGCTGTGTGGCACGTAGCGCCGTCCTGTTGAAACCAAATGTTGCTAATATCCTCCTCTTCAATTTTTATGAACAAAAATTCGTGCAACATGGCTCAATAACGATCGCCATTGACTGTAACGGCCACTCCTTGCTCATTTTCGAATTATGCCTCTAGACCAAAATTCGCACCAAACAATGACTCGTCTTAAGTGTATCGGCTTTTCAATATATGCGTGCGCGTTTTCTGTGCTTGTTTACATACACGCCAAGATAAAAATGAGCTTCATCTGAAAAGATGATTTTTTTTGCAAAATCGGCATCTTCTGTAAGTCGATCGCAGGCCCACTTAGCGAAGCGAAAAAAGGGTATACACAACCACATTCGTTCAGCGGAACGATAAAACTAATTGTCTGTCAAATCAGACATGAGATAAGTGTTACCATTCACGAAATAAGCACTAGTTGAAAAAAAACGTTAGATGGCGGACCCGTTATTACCAAAAAATATAGAAACTAATTAAGTTATGTGTTTAAGCTTTTTAATTATTAACATAAACGTTGTTTGATACATTATTTTACTTTTAAACTGTTGTTTTCTGATAAATAAATAAAAAAAAGTAGTTTACGTTTTTTTGTTATTTTAAATTTTATATTGTACTGCTATTACTTTTTTTTGTTTTGCTGCCTTAAAAAATAGAAATTATTTTATGTTTAGCAGCAGCAGGTTGTTGTCTAGGCTTTTGCTGTGCTTCCTTTAAAATAATTACTTTCATATAAACGTATGCATTCCAATTTTAACTTTTTGCAGTCTGCTGCTTGCTGTCGGTTATATGTTTAATGCTTAATTTAAAAAAAATTGTTTAATTAAATTAAATAAACTTAGACACCCATTAATTGTTTAATGCAGTTTATAAAAATTATGTCAGGGAACAGCTGCTTTTATTAGAAAAAAAATAAATAAAATATACAATGTCTAGCTAAATAAAATAAAAAAGAGAATAATTAAATAAAGTGCAGTTTAAATTGAAAAAAACATAAATAAATAAAAAAATGAAAACTAAAGAAAATAAGAAAAAAAACATATTTATAAAGTGTTCAGTTTATTTACAATAAAATGAAATTGAAAATGATAGCGTTAAAGGCTATGGCAATTATTACGAATATTTATTGACTTATTGTTAGATGTTGTGTGTTGCTATTGGAATTTTTTTTTTTTAATTTCGCTTAAAAATTTTCGATCTCTATTTGCTTCATTTTGTGAAACACAAAATATTGGTTTTCTCATATATATATAAAAAAATAACAATAAAATTGCGATACAATACAATTACAATACAATACAATACAATTGCACTAAAACACACGACAGCATACAAACATACAATGTTTCTAGAAACGGTTAAGAAAATCCTTCAAACGGTATTGTATAATATTCCGTTGAGAAAGCTTGACTTAGATGAAATGATAGTCATTTGAAAAATGACACATGGGCTGAATATTCCCCGTCCTAGCACATAGATGGCGCTAGTTTTATTGTATTCACTTCTTTTTCAGGTAATGTTAACATTCGAAAGACAGCTGTTAAAATTTCATGGTAATCTATTGATTAGTGTGTGTGTTATTGTGCCAAGAGTGACGTTACTTTTGTTATTTTCAGTACAATGGATCAAAAACAGCTTCGTGTTTTAATTATACACTGCTTTTTGATGGAAAAAAATACCGTTCACACGAAACAATGGCTTGAAAAGTATTATGTGAACTACGCTCCATCAGAAACAACTATAACACGTTCGTTTGTTAACTTCAAACGTGGTCGTAGAGGCACCGATGATGCAGAACACAGTGAACGTCAATAAGAGGTGGTAACACCAGAAAACACTCAGTATAAGAAAGCTCTGTTCAAAGTGGGTGCCACGTTTGCTGACTGCTGACCAAAAGCAAGAACGTGTTGATGATGACAAAACTACATGAATTGAACTTCATTCACTGTATTCGGTAGATTTGGCTCAGAGCGGCTACTAGCTATCCGCGGACTTCGAAAAAATGCTCGCTGCTAAGAAATTTTGCAGCTTATCGCTGAAACTAAGGCCTATTTTGAAGCCAAAGATCAATCGTTCTACACGCAACGGATCGCACTTCTCCTATCTTGTCTAAAATCCATAAATTAAAGTTCTTGTTGCTTCATCATGCATCTTCGAATTACCTCGTTCACATGGCACCTTTGTAATATGGTCTTCTTCTCTTTCTTGCTATTTTTATTATTGTTTTGTTATTTACCACTCTTGCCATGGCAAAAATCAACGAATTAAGGTTTGAATTCCTTTATCATGCACCTTCTTTGCACGATTTAGCTCTTTCAAGTTAATTTCTATTTCCAAATGAGAAATATGACTGTTTCGCTGCTTGAATTACTTATATGAATTATTCCATTCACATGTCACCTTTGTACTACGGTCTTTTTCGTTTTCTTGTTATTTTTATTAATTCTTTTGTTATTTTCCACTATTGCGATGGCTAAACTCAAATTACTTTGGTAATTACCTTTTTCGACTGATTTAGTTCTCTAGGATTATTTTCTATTTCTAAATTAGAATTATGACTCCGTAGAGTCTATAGGTTAATATAAACAAGATATTGAAGCTATTGAATACTGTTGGGAAAAGTACAATGATCTAAAGGGGGAGAAATGTTGAGAAATAATGAAAATTTTTCCACAAATTGCTGTTATGTTGTTCATAAAGTCCATGTAATAATATTGGACAATCGAAGCATAATATCTGAGGCTGTAGGAATTTCAACTGACAGAGTCTGTCCACACATTTTTAGAAAGCGCCATTGTCACTATGATATTTTTATCCATTACGCATAACCTCAAATTTAGAATCAAACGAAATTTGTATGAAATTATCGTAAATGTAAAATTTCATTGATGAGTTCTAGTGACGAATTCTAGTAATGATGTATGAAAACATCGTTTTAATGTTACTATACCAAAGAAAGCCGATATTCAGCGACGTTGTCTATTATAAGTCAACTACATGCTGAACGATATAGGATTTTGTCTGCTACTCCTCCCCATTAAAGAATAAAGTACAATGATTTTTGATGATATTGTCTGTTACGAAAATGATATTCTCACACGAATCTTAAAAGTTTCCTTGTGAACATTATAATTCATATAAATTATTGAAACAGCGAATAAAGTATTTCGAGGTCTCATGTGAGCGACATTGTCACTGTGATATTTTCATTAATGAATCATTATCAGAATATCAGTATCAAGTGGATATGTGCATGAAATTAACGTAAAAGAAAATTATTACTGATGAAATTTCGTGACAATGACACAAACGAAGGGAGTTGTGTATGACAGCTTTATTATTACAATAAGTCACTTACTAAAGAATGTTGAAATTTAGCGACATTGTCTGTTATGAGTCCACGAAATGCTGAACTTTAGCGACATTCCCTGTTACGAGCCGACTACATGCTGAACGATGCAGGATTTTGTCTGCTTCACCTCCCCGTTAACGAAAAAAGCACTAATGGTCCTCGATGATGTTGCTTGTTAGGACTCACTTATAAACGGACGCCTGCATGACAAAATCAACTTCTGTCGTCTATGAAAATGTGAAAAATTACTTTAAAAAATCATGTATGACACCAAATCAGTCATTGATGACATTCAATTTTCAGCGTTTGTCGTGATAATTCACTACGACGTTTGTCTTTGGGAAAAATATGAACATTTTAAGCCACTTTTTATATTTGATAAATTTATGCTTCAATAGCACTTAAGCTAGCCTTCAACTAAAGTATTATAACTTAAAAAACTCTGCATTTTTTTCTGATTTTCTTACATAATTTTTCACTTAAGAAGATTGGAAAATTATGTTTTTGAATATCAAACCGCTTATAAAAAAAATTAATAAGAAATTTATAAAATAGATAAATAATAATAATAATAATGCATTAAATGCCTTAGGGGCTTTAAAAAACCATAATATATTTGCACTTGAAGACAAAATGAAAAATTCATAAAATTAAAAGAAGAAATACTTTAAACGAGAAAATAGAAAAAGAAATAAATAGAGAAAATAAATGACATTGAAACCTTCTTTAAAGAAAAAGTGAAAAAAGAAAGGAAAAGAACGTTAAGAATAATAACATGTACACATACAATGAATGAATGATAAGCTTTGGTTTGCTTTGCTACCTTTACCAAAACAAAAATAACTGTAATGCAAGAAAAAAAAATAATTCTAAAGAAATATTAGAAAAATGACCGACAGTGGGCTACGGAATGAATTCTTTCCATGTCTCTTTAAATGTCAGCAGTTTTTCCATACTATAGCTGTTTAAACACGTGTAAAATCTCACCACAAAGCAGACAGTCACCCCGTGGCTACAACAGCACACAAGAGAAATAATAAATAAAATTGTCAAAAATTTAAATGCCAGACAACGTAATATGGCTCGGAAAGTTGACATTTTAATAAATACAGAGATCTCAGTCCGTAGATAAACCCGAAACCTACGATTGAAAACACAAGTTAGAAAATTTGGTAGAAATTCAAGAATATGGTCAAAAAAAAAAAAACAGAAATACTACATAGATGGGCATAGTAAACTAGCTTTGCCATAAAAAGATAACAGTTTCGTACTCAGTATGCAAAAAATAAAAAAATAAAAAAATAAGTAAATAAATAAACAATTTTGTATGATGACTGGACTTGTAAGCGCTGACTTTATTTAGTTGCTAGGTTCAAACCAGGTAAATGCCTATACCAGAGGAGTTTATTAATCGCCTGACAAAATAAATTTATTGCACAAGTAGAGGATTTTTCAACCTCAATACGCGTTATCCATTTATCGGCTTAAAAAGTAAAGTGAATTAAAACAAGCATAAAGCTACGATTTCGATTAAACTTTTTGTTATTATAATGCTTGGTCTTGCCGGTATGTATGAACTACGAGTATGAAGTCATATGATGTCATCCAATGTCATGGCTGTATTAGACGATCCTTTTAAATTATTACTCGAATACTTTTTTGAGCCGTATACCTACGATAACTTGACGGCTCTTGGTTTTCATATGCTACAATGCTAGGAAACTATCCGCTTAGACATGATCTACGACGTAGCCACGTGAAAAAATGCCTCAACTCTTATGATCCTCTTTTCAGAAGGACAATCATAAAGTGAATGACCGGTTTGATCGCAATTCCAGCTCTTAAAATTACGTGTATCAATACCTTTTTTTTCTTCCTCTGGTTAGCTTGATAGCGAAACGCAGCTATTTCTTATGCGTCGTCTTGAGATTCAGGTTCTTGAGATTCAGTGCCATCATTTGTTTCTATTTCAGAAACTTGCTTTCTTTGAAACCTATTTTGTTGCTCTCTTCTGACAAATGTCGCTAAAACGAGAAATTAACTGAATTTTTCATGCAATAAAGCCAAAATCGATCGTGCTGTGTGGCTTACGATATAGTCTTGTTGAAAACACATATCGTCCATTTTATAATCTTAAATTGCAGGCCAAAAAAATCGGTTATCATACGTTTACAATGCTCTGATATGACGGTAACGGTTCTTCCAGCGTCATTTTCGAAAAATACGGCACAATTATACCCCACTGGACCATAAAGCGCATCAAACAGTCACATTTGCCACATGCAATGGCCTTTCCACAATCACTTCTGAATCTTTCGAGCCACATGTGCGTTAATATTGCGCGTTGACGTAGCCACCGAGTGGGAAATGAGCTTCATGGCTGAAGAAAATTTTGTTCGAATAATTTAAAATCAGTGGTTACATTTGAATCACTACTTAAGTAACTTTTGTCTATTTCACGCCTTTTTCGGTAGTTAAACGATCCATATTCGAAAATACTAAACCTTTTACTAAATAATTGACACTTCAGATGACATGTTTAACAGCTAAGCGTCTTGTAAGACCGGCAGTTTTGAAGCCACTAAATGGACAAGCTAGTATTTCATTTTTTAATAAAAAAAATTATTTTTTCAAAGCCTTTGAAATAGAAGTCTGTTTTAGTGATGACAGTCGCAGGAAGTTAAATCTAAAGAATAACACTTCGTAGACAAATTCGTGTATTTTTGTAAAGTTGGTGTGTTCATTGTTTTTATGGAACGGCAAATCCATAATTAGTAATTATATTATACCGTTTTCAAGATAATCGGTTTGAACATCAAAAAAACAGAATCCATGATATTGCCAGTCAACAGATTCATCATATCTGTTGCATATTTACTCGAAAAAACTTACAGTTTTGATTATTCTTAGGTCTCTCCATTGTTTGCATTTGTAAAACCATGAAAAATTTTAAGAATTGCGACTGAGCATCACCGAAAACCGTTCTAAAATAGTCACATGGGTGAGCTATTAGTAGAGTGTGTGTAGTTGTAGTACCTATCATTATAAAGGCTCTTTGTTATCCAAATTTTTATGCAACTTGCAATGTAAATGGTTCGGTTACAGATACTTACAGCTTCAGCAACGTCATCATAATTGCATTGCGCGATGGTCACATAACGTTTTAAAGATTTTATCGACCATAAAGTGCTCCAAGACTAAAGTAATTAATTAGATCCAGTGAGAGAAAACTGCAAAGACTATGAAACGAAAGCGTAGAACAACTGTCAGTTTTGATAAACTTTAAATTCGTACTTCAAAAATTAATCCCTTCAAGTCATCAAAAAGCCTCAAAAATGAATTTATTCTCCTGTTTCAAGTCGCACAATAAGAAAAAAAAAACTTATGAAAACTAAACTTACGGGTAAGAGTTCTCGAAATGTATCACTTCTCAGCAAACGGATGCAACACCTTCCACGTAATAGTCATAACAAAATGCTATGGTCTGACGAAATAAAGATTAATTTGTTTGGAACAAATGCAAAATTTTACGTCAGAACATATTTTAGTTACAATTCATACTTTGAGTTTAATAAATAGAAATTTGAGAAACTGTTAAACTGTATCCCTAAGTAACTATAAAAGGTTACAGACGTTTAACAACCGGGGTCGAGCAAACTTTTGCAAATGTGACTTTGATTATGTACATTTAGTGACCTCCATATTTACTCTTAGAATTTGTCGATAGTATCGATGGTACTATCGATTGTTTTGCAGCTCTACCATATACATATATGGGCACTGAACCATAGTGTCATATCTCAAATCCAGATGTGGAAATATTGACAACAACTGCGTAGCAGATTTTACGAGTTTTCATAAAAGATTGACTATCGAACAAACACTGATGAGAGCAAGGTTTGGATGGGTAAAAAAATAAAAACAAAAACCGGATTGGGTGACGATCATTTCATTTCTGCTCATTTCAGACATTAATTGCATTTGGTCTTGTTTTCACATTAAAGTTTTTAAATTGCTATGTTTTGTTTTATCAGCTTTCGCTTTTAATGATCTTTTAGAAATAAGAACTTTGACACTTTTTTTTTTAAATACGATATTAACTCAACGTGATCATTAAAAGCTTCATATTTAAAATATTTAGCTGGTATTTTTGGAAAAAAATATTGACAATAGTTATTCAAAAATTTTGTAAACAAATTTATATATATATAGGGTCCACCAAATAATTTTTTTTTTTTTTTTTTTGTAAATGGTATAAAAAAAATACCGAATATTTTCTCAAATTTCTTTTTTTTTGTTTGAAAGTACAATCTTTCCGGTTAATAATGGAAAATAATTTCATTCAAATGGCTGCCTCGGCTGGCCATGCAGTAGCCTACACGATCGGTCCAATTTTTAAGCACATTATCGATTGTGTGCAGCTGTATTTCACCAATGGCTTCACGAATATTTTCCTTTAAAGCGTCAATTTTCTCTGGCTTGTTGGCGTAACAATCATCTTTGACAGCACCCCACAATAGTCCAACGGTGTCAAATCGTAGAACCGAGGTGGCAAAACGACATCAGCTATGCGGCTGATAATGCGATCTTTAAAAACAATGCGCAAAACATCGAGTGTAGCTTCGGCTATGTGGCACGTAGCGCCGTCCTGTTGAAACCAAATGTTGCTAATATCCTCCTCTTCAATTTTTGTGAACAAAAATTCATTCAACATGGCCCGATAATGATCGCCATTGACTGTAACGGCCACTTCTTGCTCATTTTCGAAGAAAAATGGCCCAATTATGCCTCTGGACCAAAATCCACATCAAACAGTGACTCGTCTTGGGTGTATCAGCTTTTCAATGTATGTGTGCGGGTTTTCTGTGCCCTAAATGCGGCATTTTTGCTTGTTTACATACCCGCCAAGATCAAAGTTAGCTTCATCTGAAGAGATGATTTTTTTGGCAAAATCGGCATCTTTTGTAAGTCGATCGCAGGCCCACTTAGCGAAGCGTATACACAACCATATTCGTTCAGAGGAAGGATAAAACTAATTATCTGTCAAATCAGACATAAGCTAAGTGTTACCATTCACGAAATAAGCACTAGTTGAAAAAAAAGCTTAGATGACGGACCCTATATATCATTTTAATAAACAAAGATTTTGTTTTATCTTATATTTATATAACTAACAGTTCAATGTAGATAATAGTATTAACCCTTAAAGAAATACCAAGTTCTGGCACAAACAGTCCTCTAGGCTTCTAGTAAAACAATTTGTATCATCCATAACATCCATTACCATGTTATCCATAACATCTATTACCATGTTCACACGATTACCTCCGTCGTAATTAGCTGTCTCAATTCACAATTCCACACTACCAATAATGAGCCGAGTTGCATTATTCCCCATACAAAATTTTAGAAGCGAATCACTTAAATTTTAAGTAATTCATTAACTAGTGTCCAATCCAAATGTATTTATTTAATTTCCTAACTTCTTTTTTGTCCAAGGTAAATGCGTATTTTTTTTAACCTTCTTTGTAACTAAAACACAATTTATATGCAAAAAACAAAACAAAGCAATCAATGGAAATAACAAGAAAAAGAAGGATTACTAGAGTAATCCCAACTGCGTTGCTGGGAGCCTTTGTGCTGTACCTGCTGTGTGACTGACCTGGACAGATAAAAAAGCTCGAGCTTTTACCGTTCTCTGCACATGTAAAATTTCATATTTCTTTTTTAAATAATGGTTTGTATTGACTGCCAAGTTACTTAAACCAAATTTAGGATCTTCAACTCTAACCAATATACAAAAACCATAATTTAATTTGTATGGGAGGTACTATGCCCACTTATCCAATTCCGCCAACTTTTCAACTGATAGCTTTTACTATCTAAGAAGTCATTTAGACCAAATTTAGGACCTTCCATTCTAATCGTTCTCTAGATATATAAAAATCAATATTTAATTTGTATGGTTGATGTCGCACCCACTTATTTAATTTCGCCCATATTTCGACTGATGATGTGTATTAACTACTAAGTTGCTTAGACCAAATTCAGAACCTTCCATTATTCCCACTTATCCAATTCGATTCAATTTTTGACTGTTGAATTTAAATGACCGCAAAGTTATTTGGGCCAAATATAGAGACTCTTACTATTAGCGTTTTAAAGATATAGACATATAAATACAATTTTTATATAGGCGTGACACCGGCCACTAGAGCAATAGTGTGAAGCCACACACCAAATGAAATCTTTCTACATATGCTTTTTACATACAGAGTCTTAAAGATATTTTCTAATTCAAAGCTTAAATGCTGTAACAAGTTTTGTTTCCAAGTAAAACTAATGCAATACAAAGGTGTTTAAAGGTCTGCAGAAACAGCAAATACATAAAAACTTTGGCATTGACTCCAAAAAGATAAGTGAACCTTTTAAATGATGTATACATATGTCGTTTAAGTAGCCTTGACGAGTCTGGGTGTATTTCTCAAGCAAACACATTTTTCATCCAATTTTTTTCTACATTTTTCGAGTGAGGATGCTTCTTTGCGCTCTATTTTATATAGGAACCACACTATTTATGAATTGATTAAGGAATAATATTAAGTTATAAATAAAATTAGACTAACGGTACAGTTTATTACAAAATTAATTTTTTTTAAAATACAGCTTAAAAGTAATTAAGAAGAATACCAGTTTGCTGAAAAATTTATGATTTTTTAATGAGTTGCATGCCGTCAATTTCCAATGGATTTCTAAGCCGTAAGTCTCATCTTACTCATAACTTAATAAAGGGTCCGCCAAATAATTTTTATTTATTTTTTTTGAAAACAGGGCGCAAAACATCGAGTGTAGCTTCGGCTGTGTGGCACGTAGCGCCGTCCTGTTGAAACCAAATGTTGCTAATATCCTCCTTTTCAATTTTTGTGTAAAAAAATTCGTTCAACATGGCCCGATAACGATCGCCATTGACTGTAACGGCCACTCCTTGCTCATTTTCGAAGAAAAATGGCCCAATTATGCTTCTGGACCAAAATCCGCACCAAACAGTGACTCGTCTTGAGTGTATCGGCTTTTCTTTGCGTGCGGGTTTTCTGTGCCCCAAATGCGATAATTTTGCTTGTTTACATATCCGCCAAGATCAAAGTGAGCTTCATCTGAAGAGATGATTTTTTCTTTTTTTCATTCTGCAACATTACCATGATTTTCAAAGTAATGTCGCAATATTTCCCAGCGTTGTTCAAGCGTATACACAACCATATTCATTCAGCGGAAGGATAAAACTAATTATCTGTCAAATCGGACATGAGTTAAGTGTTACCATTTACGAAATAAGCACTACTTGAAAAAAAAAAAAACGTTAGATGGCGGACTCTATATAATCCCTTATCAATTCATAAATAGTACAGTTCTTGTATAAAATAGTGCGAAAAAACGCACATAAACTTGCAAAAGGTGGCAAAAATTGAATGAAAAACGTGTTTGCTTGAGAAATACAGCCATATTCTTCAAGACTACTTAAACGGCATATATATCATTGCAAAGGTGTGTTTCTCTTATTTCAACATCCGAAAAGAAACCAAAATCGGGTAATATTTAGTTAAGTTCTTAGCTTATGAGTTCATGAAGGTCAGAAATACCGGTTTTTTACCCGTAACTCGAATTTTTCAAAAACTGATACTTGTTTTACTCGACGATGCCTATCAGAAAAGTAGTATTCATAGTTGATAAACTTCATTCGTTATATGAAGAAGTACTAACTTACAGTTGTACTTTCGTAGGCTTTGTTGTTATTTTTTAATTTTGATTTAGAATGTAAAAATATGCCATACTGCAGCTACTTTATCGAATTCAGATAGGAGTCATTTAAGCTACAGAATTAACCAACAACTTTAAGATTCAAAGGAATAGGCTTAATTCACTTTCCTAGACTTCTATCGACAATATGGTATGTTGTTGGTTTGAAAATAAGGATACTTATCTAATATTTGATTGGGTTATGATATGCCTTTACCGTAACTACTTAAAAAGTAGATATTTCATGGGGAATAATAATATTCCTTAATGAAAATTGTTTAATACCAGCTGCGGTCAGGTAGGACATATATTAAAAAAACATTTTTTTAGGCTATAACCACATCTACACATATACTGAATTATAATTTTTTAAAGTTTTGTTTAAAATTAGCATATTTGGAGACAAGAGATTAAAATTAGCATAACTGATAAAAAAAAAATTGAGATAAATTCGAAAAGTAGGTGCCCAGCTACTTAAGGGTTAAATATAATATGTTTCCAAGTTATTTTTTAACTTGAAATTAAAGTAAATAATGAAAATTAGATGCATAAGTACTTTTGTATAAATTTATTATTTATTTATTTTTTATTTTTTTTTTTTTTCTATAATAAAAAAATAATTGAAAAAAAACTTATTTTTAATTTCATTTTTAAATTTTTTTTAAATATTGTGTTTATTAAAAGTGTCAAACCCCTTAGGATTTGTTGAAAGGACCACTGTGCTAAGAGGTTAATATGAATGTTTCTACTTTGCTTTTTACTGCATTCTTTTCCTTTCATTTTTTACCAGCCAACATGCATAGGAAGTCATTTTGTGTTTTGTAATCAAAATTCTTGTTTTCAAGTGATGACTTAGTAGGCTAAAAAACACTTTTTTTATTTTTTTCTTATTTTACCCGTAAGAGGTTTAAAGAAAACAGTAAAACTATTAAAAAACATGAACAGGCAAAAAACAACAGCAATTAATTAAAAGCCAACACTAAACTAAAAAAATTGATTTTTTTCCAAATTTTAAATATTTATTTAAAATAAAAAAATTACATTTTTAAGAAATTATATTTTAAGCTTTATAACACTTTGTAGGTTTTATTTATATTTAATAATTTATATTTAATAATTTATTTTTATTTTCAACACATATTTTAATGAACACTTTTTTAATTTGAATGATTTTATTTGAATGCTTTTTATATATTTTTTTATTTTTAATATTTTTTTTAAGATTTATTTTTCCTTTTTTAAAGTGTTTTAGTTTTTTATAATAGAAATGTTATCCGTTTTTTCTTTTCGCTTCGGTTTAGTTTTACGTTCTATATATATGTAGAAAATAAAGAAAGAAGTACCAAATCCTTAACTTGACGCCGCCGTGGCGTCTGATACACGTAACACGTAACACCGCAATGAAGCAAAAGTTTTTGGTGCCGAAAACATACAGCAGCAGCAAACAACACTTTTTAATACAAAAAGAAAATAAAAACATTAACAGACTCACACACACACACACACGTATACACCTTTATATGTACACACACTCTTTCGCTCTCTCTCAACCAATGCTTTAGCATAAACCACTATACCCTGTAATGGAGAGAAGCCACAAGAGTATCAAAAAAGAGCGTACAACTACAACTAATAAAATAAAAGCAACAGCAGCAAAAAAATAACAACACCTTACACAGGCACTTATACTCTCATAATAGTAGAAAGCAGAAAACTTAAGAATAAAATATAACGTTATATGACTTCTAAGCAGCGCTGCCAGATGGCCTTGATTTCGCTTGACTTACAAGAACTTTTACAGCTTAATTACAGCAACAAGAATAATAATGGTTTATCGATATTTTTTAAAGCACATTTTTTTAAGTTTCTCTTACACAATGTTTTATAGGAATAAAAACTATTAAACATTTTAGTGAATTAATAACATAAAGCGTTTTCAGTGAATCTGAATAATTTATAATCAAATTTTTATAATAAATGTTAGAAAAAGTTCATTCACAAATTTGATCAAAAATGAAACACCTTTTTCTTATAGTAGAAATAAGCTTTATTAAAGCAAATATGTGCCGTTTTTATCGATAACTATCCGCTATATTTAGAGTAGAGTATTTTTTCCATCAGTGTAGAACTTCTGAACGAAAAACTGATCCAATTGCCTCTTGTAGGGCTCTACGGAAGTAAAGTTACACAATTACTATTGAAACAAATATTAGTCTGAATTTTTAAAAGTCTGGATTATACGTTGGATGTACCAAAACTTTCCAGTCAAGCTTTCTCAGTTTCTGCCAGGTCATAAAAGTATGTGTATTGTCTGGCATTTTATTTGAATTGCTTGCTTCAATTTTCGTAATTGTTGACAGTGTAGATCATAATCAATCGTTTGGACAGGTTAAAGAAGCTGGTGATGACAAATTAACTTTCAATCCCACCAAAACCGGGCTCCCATCTTTGTACTATGGCTGCTTTATTTGTTTTAAAACGGGCTTATCTCTACTAAATTTATACCAAAACGAGCTCTTATCTTTCCACTATGGCTAGTTATGGCTGCTTAATTGATACCAAACCGAGCTCCCATCTTTCTACTGTGTCTGCTTATGGCTGCTTAATTTGTACTAAAACGATTTCTCATCCTTCTACTATGGCTGCCGCTTTTATAACAAAACGAGCTCCCATCTTTTTACTATGCCTGCTTAATTTGTACTAAAACGAGCTCCCATCTGTCTACTATTGCTGCCTATGGTTGCTTAAATTATACCAAATCGGGCTCCCTTCTTTCTACTATGGCTGCTCATGGTTACTTATTTCTTAGCACAACTGGCACTAATTTTCTACTACGGCTGCTTATGGTTAACTTACACCAAACAGGCTTCCATCTTTCTACTATGGCTCCTTATGGTGGATTAATTTATAACAAAACGGGCTCCCATCTTTCTACTATGGCTGCTTATGGCTGCTTAATGGGCTCCATCATTCTACTACACCTGCTTAATTTATACTAAACCGGGCTCCCATCTTTCTGCTTAATTTTTATCAACAACGGTCTTCCATCTTCCAACTATGGCAAAATGGGCTCTCTTGTGTGCTTATCATCAATGTCTAAAAGTTCCAGTATTTCAATCAGTTTTGTGTGCTTATCATAGTTAATAAAGCACAAGAAGACATCTTTTTTGACGTCGCGGCAGTCTTGAACAAGAGCCTGTACGAAAAACCAAGGCCCATAGGTCGTCTGAAACTAAAATTGAGTTCGATCCATGTGTGCTTCTCATTTTTTTGATGAACAATTCCTAAGAATATTTAAAATGTGATTCTTCAGACAAGTTAGCCAATTACTTTCTTAATATTTTTTACTCCTGCCTTTACTTTGAGAGAAAAATATCTACAGAAATCCTTTAATCCTGTTCCATTATCAAATTTTAACCAGAAGCAATCTCAATGTAGCTTGCTTGCTTTGAGCTGCTTTCAAGCACACAATCAAAGAAAAACGTATTCATTGTTGTTAATGCCACACACAGCGTCATTACTTTCCTTGGTCTTAATCTTGGCTTTGTCACCGTCTGAGAAGCTTTACCTTACTTCGTCTATGATATTTTTTGCACATTATTGTTGTAGCTGATTTTCTTTTTATGATCGAAAACGGTTCGGATTTATCAAACAAGCTATGATTCTGAATGATGAAATTGATATCACCAGATATATTAAATTTTAGAGCCAGCTATAGAACTATGTTCTAAAGTAAATAAAGTCCTTCGAACACCCAATATTTTTAACTGTCAGGATTTTTTTCAAATCCCAATTTTTTTCTATAAATGTCAAAAATTTTGTAATATTGAATCTGGCAACCTTCCTTTAAGTCATAAATAGCACGTGTTAAAAGCAAAAACAACATGTTTACTCTTCTTTCTACAAAAGCAAGACACAAGCAAATACTGTTCATACTTTCTCTCTCTCTGTATGGTTCTCTTAATATTTGTCTTTTTTTTTTTCTTTTAGTAAACACAACAAAAGAGGTGAATTTGCTGAAGCTTTACTCATTTCTGTGTGTTGAGTTCTAGATTCAGGCTGTTGGTTTTTATTTTTATGTTGCTTTTTACTACTCGTTTATTAAAATTCTATTCCTTCGCTTTTATTATGTTTTTCTGGGTTTTTGTTTTCATTGTTTTTCTCTACTTTTTTTCACCCAAATTAAGGTGACGTAAAGCAGTAGTTGTAAAAAAAAATAAATAAAATAAAATAAAATAAAAGACGAAATTTTCAAACAACATCACGTTTTCAGATTTCTTTTTTCATGTTTTTATTTATTTATTTTCTTTATCATTTTATTTTTGAAATTGCTTTTTTTCTAGTTATTCGTTATTTAACAAGCAGGTTCTACTATAAGCTACTGTGTTTATAAGTATGTTTAAATGTGCGTGCATTTGGTTACAGCATATGTTGCATAAATGTTATTTTAATGCGGCAAAGTAGCGAAGTATTTTTGCTCTATATTTCTATTCTATACAATAGTAGTGTATATCTAAAGCAATTAAATGTATGTTTGGGTGCATGTTGAGTGTCTATATAAACAAATGCGGCCATTGGCAAGTATGAGTAATATTTTTGTATTAAATATTACGTATACGTAGTACACATGGTGTACATTGTACTTTTAGTTTTATTTTATTTTATTTTACTTTTTATCTGTCTCTCTCCTTTCGGCATCATTTAATAAAGAGAGAAAATAATGTATTAAAAACAGCAGGACCAGCAAATTGTTTTTATTTGATGATTCACTTTTTGTTTTTTTTGTTCTCTTTCTTGTGGACTTGTATTGAAAATTATATATGATTTGTGTTGTATATTTGATATAAAGTTGCGGTTTTATCAGTTTAATTTAACCCAAATTTTAAATAGAACACACATTTGTTTCATAAAAATTATTATTTATTGTAAGTTTATTAATTATTTAATAATTTAATTTTGGTTTTAAGAATATTCTCTTGGATATTTATGTATATGAGGAATACTAAAGCAAATTTATTTGTACTTTTTGCAATAAAAAAGAGAAAAAAATTTTAATATTTCGTATTTAAAATTTATAAATTTATACTGCAATTAAACAAGTCATTTATGGTTAACAATTGATTAAAGTTAAAATTATTTTTTCGTGACTAATGTATTACTTTTCGTTTCATGCTAATTTAATATAATATACCAGCTTGATAATTCCATGACTTTTTATATTGGTTGTTCTCAAGATCTCGGTTTCAAGTTACCGGTAGATATCTGTAAAATGTAACATCTCCGCTAATATCGTGTCCGCCATCTAACGTTTTTTTTTTCAACCAGTGCTTATTTCGTGAATGGTAACACTTAGCTCATGTCTGATTTGACAGATAATTAGTTTTATCCTTCCGCTGAACGAATATGGTTGTGTATATGCTTGAACAATGCTGGGAAATATTGCGACTTTACTTTGAAAATCATGGTAATGTTGCAGAATGTGTGCGAAAATTGCGTACGGATTTTGAAAGAAGAGAAGCACCGTCAGCTCCGTATGTAAGCAAACAAAATTGTGGCATTTGGGGCACAGAATACCCGCCCGCATACATTGAAAAGCCGATACACCCAAGGTGAGTCACTGTTTGGTGCGGATTTTGGTCCTGAAGCATAATTGGGCCATTTTTCTTCGAAAATGAACAAGCAGTGGCCGTTACAGTCAATGGCGATCGTTATCGGGCCATGTTGAATGAATTTTTGTTCACAAAAATTGAAGAGGAGGATATTAGCAACATTTGGTTTCAACAGGACGGCGCTACGTGCCACACAGCCGAAGCTACACTCGATGTTTTGCGCCTTGTTTTTGAAGATCGCATTATCAGCCGCAGAGCTAATGTCTTTTGGCCATTGGACTATTATTTGTATGGTGCCGTCAAAGATAAGTGTTACGCCAACAAGCCAGAGACAATTGACGCTTTAAAGGACAATATTCGTGAAGCCATTGGTGAAATACAGCCGCACACAATCGATAGTGTGCCTAAAAATTCGACCGATGGTGTAGGCTACTGCATGGCCAGCCGAGGCAGCCATTCGAATGAGATTATTTTCCATTATTAACCGAAAGGATTGTACTTTCAAATAAAAAAAAGAAATTTGAGAAAATATTTAGTAGTTTTTTTTATAGCATTTTCAAAACAGAAAAAACAAAATTATTTGGCGGACCATTTACTAATTGCATCTGGCAACACTATAGCTTGTTTGAAATTTGACATTTTAAGTTTAATTTTATTAAAAGACATTATTAAAATGGCATTATTCTGTGAAAAGTTTTCGTTTAAAAATTAGTAAACATTTGTAACATTAGCGTTATATTTAGTTTTTCTTTTATAGAAAAGATAAAACTGCGTCGCAGGTTGATGAAAACTTTTGCGAAGTTCACGTGGACGATACTGAAACTAGAAAAACAGCAACGAAATGGTTTGCTCATTTTGACAAAAACCAGGGTAAAATAAATACCCCAACCCCACCTGGTTTATTGGAATTTTTTTTGGGGGGGTTTTTTAGGTTTTATTGAGTTTTATGACTGCTTCCTAATTTCGTTCATTTCGATAATATTTTTTGTTTTGTTAGTACAATTGCGTTGTTGTAGCGCTTACGTATTATGAATTTTTACATTCATATTTGGATCAAGGCGGTTTTGTGCACTATGAGCTGCTAACACTCAGATATTGGAGCAGACTTGAATTTTTCGTTTGAAAATTCATTATGAGAAAGACGGCATGACAACGCTCGGTTTCACGCCGCAAAATTTGCAAACAATTGTTAGATAAGATCAAATGCCGCACCCGCCGTATTCTTCCAACAATACTCCTTCTGACTATTAGCTATTTCCATGGGTACAACATCTTTTGGCATATCACCAAATCACTTCTTTTGAAGAAGTACAAAATCGGCTTCGAAGTGGATCGTCAGCAAAGAGGAGAGGTTTTTCTGAGACGTGATTCGAACATTGGCTCAGAGGTGCGGAAAAGATATAAGCAGTCATTCGATACATTTTTATTTTGATAAATTTGTTAATTATTATCTTTCTTGAGCTAAACAAACCGATCGAATTACAATAACTCGTAATTCCAATACGAAAATTTTAAATAATTTTTTTGTAAATAAACTACGAAAACCTTTGAAACAAAAAACCCACCCTTGTTTTTTTTTTTAACATGAAACCAACCCTGTTAGCCTGGTTTGCAAAACCTTCTATCTGGTCGATCAATCATTAGAAAATCGATGAAGTCAAAAAAAAAACTGTAGAAAGACCGGCATATAAGCAGCATGGACTTTATTAGAGAACTTGGCATTCATCACCAAACATTTATCAGGCAGTTGAAGAAGCCTTGATACACAAATAAGTTTTATGTTTGGATGCAGCTTGAATTAAGAACATTGAAAAATTTAATGGACCGAATTTTCATTTTCGATTCACTGAAAAAAATTAATGACCATGAAAATTTGATACAAAAAGGATCATTAGCGAAGCAAGCTAAAGCTTCGCAGACGGTGGTAGAGCCAAAATTGAAAGGTAATACTATGTGTCTGGTAGGATTGAGAGGAAATTGTTTATTATGAGCTTTTATAACCTGATCAAGCGATTGATTCTGATCTTTACTGCAAATATTAATGAAATTGAAACAAGCAGTTGAATAAAAAAGACCAAAACTGGGCATCAGAAAAAATGTTGAGGTTCATGATGACAACGCCAGACCTTTGATAACCCAGAAACTGACACCGTACAGCCCGGAACTATAATTTGTTTCGACTTTTGCAGAGTAAAGTAAAATTCCATAAAGACCTACAAAACGCAATTGAACCAGTTTATCGCTCAGGATACCCAGAAGTTCTATAATAATGGAATAAAGGCTTTACCCAAAAATTGCAGAAGTTTATCAATCAAAACGGTACATAGTTGGTTTAACAAAGTTTTTTTCAAATATAAAAAAAAGGTTTTAGTTTTGGGTGAAATTTTTTGTCAAATATTACCGAGCATTGTGGCAGGACTGATGGAATATCTCCACTAAAATATAATGAACATATTCAGAGATACTATAGGAGCACAACTCTACTATAGGATGCAATTTTTGTCAAACCACAAATTTTTCAGATTTGGACATGATGATAACATATATGTATGGCTTGTGTAGAACTAGAGAAAACGCGGTAGCAGGATATTGCCAGAACTATTAGATAATGATAGAGTTACCACAACACGGTCCTCGCTAGCGTTAGTACACAAACTTCCTAAATCTCTACCTCCTTGCAATGTAATGCCTTAAGCGGTAATCCTACAGGAAGTAGTTATAATGGCAAGAAGAAGAAGAAGATGTTAGACAGTAAGACTCCAAAGACAGATTAAGACCTTGCTTATCCACCTCCAACCAATTCCGAACTATATCATAGCCATGGTTTTACCGCATGCACTTAGTTTATATAGATTAACTAGAAAAGAGTAATTAATTACAGCTTTTGAAAATGTTTAGTCTAAATTTAAACCAAGAACCACCTGATTTAGTGGCAAAATAAGTGCTGTATCATAAACTCAATGCACTACTGTGCGTCTTATAATTACTTTTGTAAAAGCTTGTAAGCTGTGCTACAAAAGACTGCTCTACCAAACATAATATGACCCCAGCCCCTTGAAGTATTTCACAATCTCGAATTTTAAAAAGAAACTAAGTGATTAAGGATTTTGTTTACACAAATGGTCTTGTAGGCTTTATTATAACAGAGTGATTAAAAACAATAAAAAATAGAAAAGCCAAAGACATCGTTCTTAAAAGAGGTTATATGGGCAACTACAACATTATTTGGCGTTAAAAAATAATTCTTATAAAGTCACAGAATTATCAAACTGCCTTCATATATCAAAAATATTAAGAAACAATTTTAAAATACAGGCTGCTGTATATCTATTGAAACGTAAAGCAACTTTCTTCTGATTTTTTGTTTTTGGCTTTGTTTTTTAAGTAGTATTGACATTTTGGTCATTTTATAAGAAAGCTCATTAAAGGCACAGTGCGTGTATAAGAAATGCACTTTATAGAACTGTTTTATCTCTGACATTATGCTTAATAAACAATGTTATCAAGTTTCTTGAAAGGGTGGGTAAAAAGCTTTTGTTATTTAAATATCAACTTTTGCAGCTGTTACTAAAAGCACTCATTTACATACCTATATAATAACAGTATATGCATTTAACGCTTGAATTTCTGAAAGTATAGACACAAATCTTTTTTACATTTCAATATTACAATCTTTACAGGGGTTTTAAAATAAAATGTACATTTAAGAAAATAGCCTTTTTTTATTTATGACAATTGTTAACATTCATTCATTTTAGGCCAGTAAGGCATTTTTGGGGCAAGCTGTTAATTATTTTAATATTTTTGGCGTTTTCTTTTCTGAAAAAATATGTTGCTTTTTTTTTATTCTCTGTCATAAAACGTAGGCAAAATATAAAAAATGTTAAAAACTTTTCAAAGGCAAAATTTTTAGAGACGAACACGCACCCTTTCTTTTTATTAATTTTTTTAGGAACACAAAAAAGACAGGGCAAAAAAGTGCAAAATTTTTTGCCAGAAAAGAAAATGCCTTTAAAACTTATACATAATGTACAAATATGTACCATAAAGAATATATTAAAACGAATTAATTCATAATAAATTTATTTTAAATGTTCAAGTTTGAATTAAGTCACACAAATATTTCTTGCACAAGGATTTAGGCAATACCTTTTATATTAGATGGTAGATCATTATACATATTACCACCTAAATAATCACTACGTTGCTTAGTTCTTTCCAACCTGCATCTAGGAAATTTGCAGATTAGATACGTTTAGCGTATTGAAATGTGAAATCGCAAAAATAGAATTGTTTGCTCATCTATGCTGTGAACACTTTTAAATACAATTAGTAAAGTCTGATATTTGTGCAAACCATAAATAGGCAAAATAGTCTCACAAGCACTCTCACATAATAAAATTTTTTGATAAGTTCCCGGTAAATTGTATACTACTTTCAGCGCCCTATTCTGACAATGTTGTAAGGATTTCTGACGAATATTGTTTATATTGAACGTATACACACATGATAAATAATCCAAATGTGTGACTTAGTTGAATATTTATACAAGGATATCAAAATTTGCAAAATGTTTGCAAATTTGTTTTATTTTATAAATTATATGTCAAAAGCTCTAATTTTGGCAAACTTTTTCCAGCATTTCGCCCGGTATCTCACCCAATGCAGTTATAATGTTGTCTTTCAGTAAACTTATTGAGGCCTAGATGGCGCAAAATAATTCATTACAAGGTACAAAATGCTCTTTTAATGCGAAAAAATACAAAAACATGCTCCTAAAAGTAAAATATGCCAAAAAAAAAAATGCTGATAGAAGCAAAATAAGCAAAAATATGCACTAACAAATCAATGTAAAAATTCGATAAAATTCATGAAACGGATAAATATCTTACATCCGACTTGATTAGTTCCATGAGAAAAAACATGCAATTGCATATTTCTGGTTTCCCTGGTTTTTCTATTCAAAAGTAACTCTTAGACGGAAACACATACTTCAGTGGTACTGTGTGTAAAATTAAAAAAAAGAAATTTAAAAAGTATTTTTTATAAAATACCCTTTAAAATGTAATAAAATATGAAAAAACGTGGGATAAAATGAAAAGTGTTAAAATGGTTACCAAAAAAAAAAACTCATTCCCTATTATTTTTTTTTTATAATTCTTGCTGTCACTTTTTTATACAAAAAAGGAGACATCTTTACAAATTCTTAACAAAAATTGAAATACGTGACTAATTGAATGTGTTTGGTGTTAATAAGTAACCATTGACTAGACGATGAAATATTAATTTGAAAAAAATACATCAAACAAAACAAACAAACAAACAAACAAAATTTTTTTTAAATAAGAAAAACAAATTAACACTTGGTCGGTCACAACCGACCATTTTTTACATATAAAGACTATACTGTGATACATTTGTATAACGGACTTTAAATTAAAAAAAAAAATAATAATAATATTTACAACCTTATATAGTATATCCTCGAATAACATACATACATGTAACTATTGTTTAATAATGAATTTTTTATTATAAGAAGGCGTCGGAAAATTATCGCAAAATTTTAATTTCTCGCCATTTGTGCAGTCAAGTGTTGGCAACCTGGAAAAAACAATTCGACAGCTGACAGCTTAGGGTTGGTATAAATGAAGCGCTACACTATAGAACAAAGTGTTTTCATTATTGAACATTATTTTAAAAATCATGAAAGCTTGGCGGACGCAGTCCGAAAATTTCATGCAAAATATGGGCGGTCCGTTGGAGACGCCAAATACGCTGGTCGTCCATAAACAAGTCGTTCAAATGTCAATATCGAGGCAGTGCGTGAGAGTTCGATGACAATCCAGGAAGCTCAATTCCGCCTCGTGGACAAGACTCCCCTTGAAAATTTCAAGAAGCTCTCTATAGCTTATACTCACTAAAGATCTGTGTAGCCATGCTCATAAAATTCATTTCAGGCAACATCTGAAGTCTAATGACCATGCACCAGGGTTGGCAACCCCCTGGGTAGCCCAATTAAACCCACCTGGGTTTTATTGGGTATTATATTTAAAAAAAACTAGGATGGGTGTTTTAATTTAAACGTTTTCGTTGTTTATTTACAACTAAGATAAGTATAATTTACGTATTGCATCTACGGATTAATTCGATCAGTTTTTTTTAGCACAAAAAAGCAAATTAGCAAATTTGTGCAAATCAGAAAAGACGCTCGAAATTTGAAGACGATTTTATATTTCTTCAAAGGAAGTGAATTGGTGACATGCTTGAAAATAAACTTATACCACTTTATACGGTCTAGATAGGTTCTGACAATGTAGGCTGCAAATAGAAATGCCGTAAAACGAGTTAAACATATGTTGCGTTTACTTCTCTTACACTTTTTGTTAAAAAACGGGATAGTTAAAGCGAATCTGGTCCATGATTCAAACATGCCATTATAGCGCAATGCCGTATAAAAAACGCCGTATAAAGAGATGTGGGTATATTGTATCTGTCGTAACAGCCAATAGTCAGCCGGACCAATGTTCGGGATATACGGCGGAAGCGGCATTTGATCGTTTCGAATATTTTTTTATTTTTGCAACATGAGGCCAGGCATTGTTATGCAAAAGAATAGCTTAATCATGACTTTTCTTTATAGTCCGGCCGTTCTTCTCATAATGTGTAGCTCAAACGAAGCAGAGCAGTTTGCTCTGATCACCGAGTTTTAGCAGCTCATAGCTTCCATCAAGTGTGCAAAATTACAACATAAATAGCAAGACAACGTAATTGCATTGACAAATAAAACCAAAAAAAAAAACATTAAAAACCCAATAAAACCCGGTGGATTGGGTTAAAAAAAGCCGGGCTTTTGCTAACCCTGCCATGCACAGCGAAGAGCGTTCGTTGAATGGATTATTGCACATGAATTCGGATTTTTTGAGCAAAATAATCCTAAGTGATGAAGCACATTTTCACCTTGATGGCTTTGTTAGTCATCGAAATAACCACTTTTGGGTTTCTGAGAACCCACATGTGATTGTCGACAAAAAAATGCATCCACAACGTGTCTCTGTTTGGTGTGGGTTTTATTCTGAAGGCATAATTGGACTATAATTTTTTGAAAATTAGGCTGGTCAAGAAGTGACATGATAACATATATTGTGGCCAATATGTGGTCTCCACCAACTTTTACCAAGTACCGCTCACATAATGAGCATCCTCTCAAACCGCTCAGTTACAGTTCGAACATTGCATATCATTAAAGTCAGTTCAAGAACTCTGCGAAGTCCTACTTCGAAACAGAAATCAATACACGTAAAATGAATATTACGCAAAAGTTCCTGAGTCGAATTATTGAAATAGACTTGGTTTTGGGGCTTTACAACGCAATACAAGAAAATCCAACCGTCGTTTGGAGAAGTACGATGATTATTTGGTCAGATAAAGTTTGTTTACAAATGAAAAATGTTTACTGAACCAAAGAAGTATAACAAACGACATCACAAGATGTAAGCACAGTAGTCTAGAAAAGTGATGAACTCAGATTCATCTCACGCCTCGAAATGGTAATCAACCAACTCGCATTTCTGTGTACAAGGGATCATAACATCAGCCAAAGTTAACCAGAAATCCGTTTTGAAAGCGGTTATCATGCCATACAGACCATGAAACATATCAATTACTGTATGAAACATTTCTAGGTCATGTTCTCTCTCGTTTCGCTAATCAGGCTCCCTAAATCATGCGATTAAACACCACTCGATTTCCTTTTATGGGGTTATATGAAATCACAGGTCTATCATAACCACCCGTGCCTTACAGGAGAAGATTCAACGGTACATGGATATTAAACGCACCATTTGTTCACTTCCTTTGAGGAATTTCTTTCGAGAAGTGTTTGTGAATTTTGTGAGCCCTATATGCGACAATTTTGTTTGTTTACATAACCGCCAAATTGAAAATTGGCCTCACTAAAGATGATTTTGTTAAAAAATTTGCTTTAAAATTTTATAAAAAGAGCGGAGGTCTGCCGACTTGATAAAGGTAGACATTTGCCGGACATCATATTCCATTATTAATTCCCATATTTCTATTTTATGTTGGTATGAATACAACTGAATTTGTTGTACGAAACACTTAATTTAAACCGCATCGAGTTGTAATAGACTATTTTTTTTTTCTCCATTCCTCCTCTATATATTGGCTTTCGACACAGTATTTACTGCTTTGTTTCAATTTCATTAATCAATTTGATTTTGCAAGTTAATAGATGATTAATCTACTGTAGCTCCACCCTTCATATGATGTGTGTAGTGGTGAAGATCCTTGCTAAATGGTGGTGATTCTTACTTAGCATTGTAATTTTTTTCAGTTAGCGGTGTTTTCTCCTTTCATCCGTCTGATGTTTGTCATCGTCGGCAGAGGGCAGCTAGAAGTTGGCCTCTTTAGATGGAGTTGTCTGGAGGAAGACTGTACTCTGCTGGTATTCGAACCTCTGTCGTTTGTACTATATGCCTGCGCTCTAACCGCAACACCACGCCACTCTTTAACAGACTATATTAGAGAATACCATCTTGATTAAAAAAGTTTCCGAAATAACACCCATGTGGCGGTCCCGTCGTTCCGATTGGAATTATTATTATTAAGTTGGTACATCTGTTGTTCATATTCCCGTCTAAGCGTTATACTTTGACATTTGCAAAAGCTACGTACCCAAGAGTACATTTATCTCTATTGGTGTTGGCGATTTTTTACAATCTAGAAATGAATTTAAATTCGCAATAACGAACGTGCATTAAGTTTTGCCTAAAAAACGGATTTAATGGTGCGCAAATGTTGAAAGTGTTGGAAAAGTGTTTCAAAAGTGGTTCAAAAAACGGCCGTTTACCAGTGGCAGGAGCGGTTCAAAAGTGGTCGTGAGAGTTAGCAGAGGACTTGAGCATTGCCTTTGGACCCGTCCAAGACATTTTGGTTAAAGATTTGGGTTCCCGTCGTTTAGCAGCAAAGTTGGTGCCAAAAGAATTCGATTTCATGCAAAAAAGAGACGGTGTTGAGATTGAAAAAGACATGATTTGCGAGGCTGAATCCGATCCCACATTCATCAAAAGGATCATTACTAGAGATGAGACTGGAGTTTATGAGTACAACATGCAATCCAGTCATCAGACAAGTGAATGGCATTCACCAAATGAGCTGACATCAAAAAAGCCACGTCGTTTTCAGTCAAAAAAGAGGGCAATGTTCACGGTTAATTTTTTCCAGAAGGCCAGACAGTAAACAAAGAGTATTATTTGAGCGTTATGAGACGTTTGTGTGACGCAATTCGCCGAAAGAGACCAGAATTGTGGGCAGAAAACTCATGGTATTTGCACCATGATAACGCACCATCGCACAGTGCCATCATTATTCGAAATTTTTTGACAAAAAATGCAACATATACTATCCGAATTCACCTGATTTGGTTTCCTGTGACTTCTTTTTGTTCAATCGAGTTAAAAAGCCATTACGGGCAATGCGAAATGCTTCGAAGATTGGCTCAAGTGCTAGCATTAGTGTCTTGCAGTTGATGGGGATTACTTTGAAGTGGACAATATAGATTTAAAT
The DNA here is from genome assembly GCA_023159175.1 of Wohlfahrtia magnifica. NCBI lineage: Eukaryota > Metazoa > Arthropoda > Insecta > Diptera > Sarcophagidae > Wohlfahrtia > Wohlfahrtia magnifica. Next base: position 3,380,376 of record JAKWBJ010000214.1, read on the forward strand.
GAATAAGCTCCTGTTTTGAATTTTCTGGATAAATTCCGGGAACTTTTTGGTCAACACCTTGTCTGTTATTTACTGTAAAAGGTATCTCTTATACAAAATTCATGGAATTATCAAACTGTCCTCGTTTTGAAAACAATTTGTTTAAAAATTGCATCGTGGAGTGGGTCGTAATTCAATGTTATTCCTCAGGGCGAGATGTTGAAATATGTATTTTAGTTCAATTTCAATTAATATTCAATTAAAATAATTAAAAAATAAAAGAAAAAAATGAAATTGTTTTCAAACGTTAACAAATGTACTTCTAATAAATTAGTCCTTAAGTTTATTTTAAAATTCATTTTGAAACATAATAACAAAACCATGAACTTCTTCAGGTGTGGCTAATTATGAAACAATTTTTTTTTATTTCAAAGGAAATACAAAAAATTCTTTTGATATTGCCCTCTAAGCATCTTACAGAGAAATGAAAACTTATATACATACATATGTATGTAGAATGACCCATATTTTAAGTAGCAGCAGCAGCTTCTTTTTTGTGCTGCTGCCAGAATTTGTTGTTTGTGCCAGTTGCTGTAGTTACAGGCATTCTTATGACGTTTTATTTGTTCAAAATGCCCAAAGGCTTAAACAAGACACACTTTATTTTCTACTGGTGTATTTTACTTACATACACACACACACACACACACACACTCTCACATAATATTTTACAAATACCACTACTGTAACAAAACAAAAACATTTACACATATACACTTACATTCGTGTAAAACAGAAATTACAAAACATATTTTAAATCTCAAAACAGCCAAATAATGAAAGCGAAACCATCAGAAAAAAAAATTAACCGAAAAAAGAAAATCGGCGCCAATGGTTTCGGATAATCATGTTTGTTCGTTTTTTTCATATTTTTATGCCTCGAATTAACAAAAAAGAAATTAAAAGAAGGAAAAATAAGAAACTTAAAAACAAGACATACAGTAGATGCCTAAACCAGCATGTGGCTTGGTTTACCAAATAATAATCCTGAGAAATAAAACAGCAGCTCTAAACAGCTCAGGAAGTGTTACAATTTTGCCAGCTCAAGGCAAACAAATTTCAGTGAAACAAAATTTATGGAAAAATGCTTTCAATTGAAAAAAATAAAAATAAATGCGTTTTCCTTTACAAAAAAAGCAACGTAAAATATATTTAAATAAGAGAAAAACGGAAAATATAAAAAAAAATTGTTTTTGGTCTTTCGTCGATTATATGGCTACAGCTACTGCAACAGCCCATCACTTTTTTAGGTTGTCGATTTTATGTAATTGCGACATTTTTCCGTTAGATTGTCGTTTTTCTTTTTAAAAACTTTAGTTTTTTTTTAAACGCTTACTAAAGAATTAAGTGGACTTGTCATAGTCTTAAAAGCAACACTGCTATAATAATTAATACAATTTTCTGTTAATACCAATCTTAATGGATGCAGGTGACGAAAAAAGTGTTGGAACAACCAGAGGTTAGCCGCAGGTGGGTGCTTTCAACTTTAATATGGAGTCTGGTAATTCACGTACTCTTAACAAAGTTGTCTGCCAACGCTAAGCGGAAGACATTGTTCTCGCAGCAAGAGGCAAATACGAAGAAACTCTTTGCCATTTCGCTCAAAGAATGCTTGGATTCGAAGATCCGTGGTGTATGTCAATGAAATTGAATATTAACCCGGTTAAGATCTCAATAGCATCATTTACTTAAAGGAGGAGACGCCTTAACTGGAGAAATATTGAGCTCCAGAGTTAGGTTATACTGCAGACAAGTAGTATGCTGCACTTTGATCGAGAAGTTTGCAAAATAAACCAAGTGTGGTGGTCCCATCGTTCCGATCTAAGTTTTTCCTTTTTTTTTGGTACATCTGTTGTTGATATTCCCACTAAATCTTAACGTCATAACTTACTATTTACTACTATTTACCCACTTGTTTAATTCTGCCCACTTTTTGACTGCTGATTTATATTGACAATGAATCTATTTGGGCCAAATGTAGAGACTTGTACTACTACCAATTTTAGATATGGAAACATAATATTTAATTTAGGCATGGGACCGTCCAGTTGGAATTTTTGAGCCTTATATAGCCTATAGCTTCTTTCAGACATATAGAGAGATACTGTGAAAAGGTTAAGAAAATTGCTTTAGCCGTATAGCTGTCCATAAGGCTTAAAGAGACAAATACACATTCATTTTTATATATACTTCACATTTGGCTGAATCATATATTTCTTTTAAATATTAGAGAATTTAAAAACTTCTGCTAACATGCTTATATAATGATTAATTAAAAAAAAATCTTATGAAGATAGAATTTTATTTGCAAACAATTTTAATTCAATTTCGAAGAATAACGAAATTAAAAAATTTGTATTCGTATTCGTTCTTTTTTTCTTCTTCTTTTTCTCACTTATCTTTACTTATCTTACTCTTATCAACTGCAAATCTACATTTTTTTTTCAATAGAAATGTTCCACTTTTTCTGAATATGTAGCAAAATTAAAAACAAATAAAAATAAATTCGAATAATAAAACACAGAAGTGCAACCAAAAGCAGAACGAATAATTGTTAGAAATGAAGGTCATCGCTTTAAAAGAAAAATAAAAAAAAATTAACAGGCGGGGGTAGTAGTAGTTGGCTCAAAAAGAGGAAAAAAATAATTTATATTTTTTACTGGCCAGCAAAAGTTATTCTATTCCAAGTACTTGTTAGTACGCACTAAAGTACAATCCCATAAAGGCAAAAGGGGGTGGGGAGTTACAACATAGTTTTGGCAAAATGCCGGCAAAAATAGTTTCATTTAGAAGAAGTTATTTGTATTTGTATGTATGTGTGTATGTGAGGATACTTAAAGGACATTTTAATAAATCTCAACAAAAATAGAAAATTAAGCAGGACATTGACAAATTTCCAAAGAACAATTATTCGAAATTAGAAATTGGGTCGAATGCTTAAAATGTTTCATTCATTTGCTTCTTGCGGGGATAAAGCAATTAAATGTTAAAAATGCAATAATAAAGTTACACAAGAGTTTTATTAAAAAAAAAAAATAATAAAGAAAATTTTCTAAATTAAAGACTGCTCAACAAGTTTTGAATAATTTAAGAAGGCGCCGTTTCTAGAATAAAAATTGTAAATCGTAAATAATTTTGTGAAATTCTAAACTAAGATTATAAACTTGAGACTGTGCGTTGTAGTAATTAAATATAGTTCCGGTGATTTTTTTTCCGTCACTCCTCTAGGGAGCATATTGGCTTTCCGCAAAATACTCGTATCCATTGCTCTGATTCAGTTTCTTTAATCAATTTGTTCTTTCAAGCAAAGTAGATAATTAATCCACTGTAGCTTCCTCCACATGATTTTGTGTAGTGGTGAAGATCCTCGCTAATTGGTGGTGATCTTTACTTTAGCATTGTAATTTTTTCCTAGTAGATGATGCGTGTTTTCGTGATCAATTCTTTGAATTTTGCTATCGTTTCAAGCAGCACCCACAAATGTTCGTGTAAAATTGTAAAAATATTTATATCTTTAAAATGTCAGCTAGCTTGTGCACCTTCAATTTGCGATCGTTCAAAACCAATTTGTAGATTTTTTTATTTTTGCAATAACAGCTTCATTTGGGCGTCAACTACGCTCAGCATTATTTGTGCTATTTGTGTACGATTACGTTTAAATCGTGCAAACTACCTATCTAACATTTGTCTCGATGGTTCAGAGTTCGTGCAATGTTTATCAAGCCATAGTTTGGTTAACACTGTATTTGATTTATTCTTTTTTTTTTCGTCAAAAAGCAATGCTTTAGCAAAACTCGAAATTCACTTTTTCCATTTCTTTTTTAATAACAAAAGTTGCTTCACACAAAAAGCTATAACTCACGAATCAACAGTCAGATTGCTGTCAAATTTATACACGTATCGTTTAAAAGTTAATACTGAAAAAATCATATGGACAAAATTCTAGTAATGCCATCTATGTGTCATCTTACGGACTTATTGATTGACTTAATATGTCGACTAAATGCCGAAGATAGCTTTAATTGCAGCTTGACTGTTCATATAGATCCGAATATTCACCTTAAATACACCGTAACACATCAACCAGTTCACTGTCCTCTTTAACTCTGTAAAACTCTGAGTGGTCAAGAAGTCTAAACGAAATTCCATTCCCTTTTGCGGGAATAAATATCACATTGCAATTCCCCCTAAGTACGTCGCTCCTCTGCATACAGTGGCAACCTCACAAAGTCAGTTTTGCAGCAAATCGTTGCTGGCAGTGAAAAATGGATCCATTGACAGAACCGAAAGAAAAATATCTTATAGTGGCGCCAAGACATTTCTCTGGTTTTTAGTGTAATTAGTACGATCCCGTCTATTATGACTACAGAGGACCTATACCGAACACAATTGATTAATTTGGAGTGAGCATTGTCCAAAAAATGCTCATTATATACCACCAGACATTTTTTTCCTCCGTCACTTCTTTAAGGACCAAATTGGCTTTCCGCAAAGCATTCATTGCTTTGTTTCAGTTGCATTAATCAAATTCAATTCCAAGCTAAGTAGACGATTGATCCGCTGTAGCTACCTTCCATAAGACTGTGTAGTGGTGAAGATATAGACTAAGTTGTGGTGGTGATCTTTAGTTAGAATTCTAGTTTTTCCTGATCATTCGTCTGATTTTTGTCATAATCGCCAGAGGTAAGCTATAACGTCAGAGGGCGCTTTATCTTTGTTTTTTGGATGGAGTTTTCTTGAAGGAAGGAAGTTAAAGCCTCTTATATTTAACACTCGAAACCACAATTAAATTTTTTCCCTTTGTCCTCTGCTGGACTCGACTAATTGCCGCCTGTGTTGTTATGCGTTCTCTCTAACCACTACACCACCCCAACCTGGAGGCACATGTGAGAAGACCAGTTAAAAACTATTTAGAAAATTTTGGTTGATGTGATTTGCCTCAATCGCCCAGTAATACAGACTTTTCCACGTCTGACGCTATCTCTGTACTTTAATATATAAAAATGTAATTGAAATATAAAAAATTCTTGCATAATTATGCAACTGTGCAAGCAGTCATGACCATTGAGGAACTTAAGTATTTTTGCTTAAGATTTTAAACATTTCAATCAAAAGAATTTTTGGCTTAAAATTGAATATTTGCTACAAATAAAATATACTCTTAAGATATGATTTCATCATCAGATACGAATATTTTTTTTTTTTTTTGGCTTAGTTTTCTGTTTTTGTGTTGTAAACAAAATTCATAATATGTTTTCTTTGAAGTATTTCAAACGCCTTTTAAATACTTATTGCAGCAGCAGCATCAGCATCAGCAGCAGTTTGAATTATTATTGAATATGTTCTTTTTAGGCCATTTGATGCTTTTATGGCTGAAAAGTTTTTAACAATTTTTTTTTTTTTTTTTTTTGGTTGTACTGGCTTGGCTTTCTTTCATATCGAAGATGCATTTTAAAATGTATTTTGTGTGTAAAACAAATATATTTGTTTTACTGGATTTCTTCTCTTGTCTTTTTTTTATTCATTTACATTTGATGTACAGCATTTCATATTGAAGGGTAAAACTGTTTTATTGGGACTTAAATGTAAATTTTTTATCCTCCTTTTTCATTATTTTTCTTTTTTGTGAATAAAGATGAAAAATATGGAAAATTATTAAAGAAACTTTTAAAAACAACAATCTTTTGTTTTGTTTGAGTACCTTTTCCTTTTTTTTTCATCCTCCATTAAAAAACAATCGGCCTTTTTTGTGCCGGACAATTAAAAACAACAATTTCTAGTTTCGTTTTCATAGAATTAATGAATTTTCATACAAGTAAACCAGTTGCTGGTCTTTATTATTATTTTATGTTGCTTTTAAAATAAAATGTTGTTCTATAGTCTGTATATCTGTAATTAGAAATACCACCTTGATCAAAAAGTTCCGATTTGAGTTTTGTTATTACGTAGCCAAGAGTATATACAATTGTAGAAATGGATTTACGAGTAAGTTTGCAACAACGAACTTGTATTAAATTTTGCTTAAAAAACGAATTTAATGGTGCGCGAACTTTGGAAGTGTTAGAAAAGAGTTTCGGCAACAATTCTCTAAAGAAAACGGTCGCTTACCAGAGGCACGAGCGGTTCAAAAGTGGTCGTGAATCAGTTGAAGATGATGAACACAGTCGCAGATCATCGACATTGAAAACTGACGAAAACATTGATAAAGTCAAAGAAATGTTGCTCGATAACCGCAAATTAACCACCAGAGAGATATCGGAGGACTTGAACATTGCCTATGGATCTATCGAAGACATTTTATATAATGATTTGTGTTTCCGTCAGGTAGCAGCAAAGTTGGTGCCAAAAGATCTCAATTTCATGCAAAAAATAGATTGTATTGAGCTCGCAAAAGACATGATTTGCGAGGCTGAATCCGATCCCACAATCCAATCAAAAGAATCAGAACTGAAACAGACCAGAATTGTGGGCAGAAAACTCGTGAATTTTGCACCATGATGACGTACCGTCCCACAGTGTCATCATTATTCGAAATTTTTTGACGACAAATGCAACAAATACGAACTAACAGCCACCGAGCAGACCAGAATTGTGAGCAGAAAACTCGTGGATTTCGCACCATGATTACATACCATCCCACAGTGCCATCATTATTCGAAATTTTTTGAAGACAAATGCAACAAATACCAACCAACAGCCACCGAATTCACCTTATTTGGCTGCCTGTGACTTTTTTCGGTTCAATTGAGTTAAAGAACCATTAAGGGGAACGCGTTACCGAAAATCGAAAATAAATAATGCTTCAAGGATGGGATCGAGCGCTAGCATAAGTGTGCTGCAGTCGATGGGGATTACTTTGAAGGGGGCAATATAGATTGAATGAACTTGTACTTTTAATTTTCCGAATGAATTCCAGGAACTTTTTGATCAAGGTGGTATTTGTTCATTAAGTTGAACATTTTAATTTATTTGTAATTTACGCAGTCGTTTATTAGATATCATTGTCAGAAGATTAAATGATAATAATTAATAATTAGTTTATTTAAATGAGAACATTTCACAATTCAAATAATCACGATTACCCAGCAAGCATAAGGGATTTCATTTAAACAGAATATTCTGGCATTAAGCGTAGACAAGTTTGATATCTGAAAGCCTGTATTTTTGCTGGCTACTCAAGCATGACTATCGTAGTGACTAGGTCATGTACAAACTCATGAAATGATGAAATCACATCAAAGGTATATATATAATGTTTTAAAAATGAAATATGTAATATTGTAATGGTTGTCAGACGTACTATTTTTATCACATTGTACATGTACTGATTTTTGTTTAACCCTTTAGACCCCGCATTTTTACCAACTGCTTAAACCAATTTTTTTTCATGATACCTGTGGTGTTTAGATATAAATTAAGAATTTTTGAAATTTTCATATTAGTAGGCTCGTAAGGACTATCAAGTCCTTGAGTGTTGTTTATAAAAAACTCTGGGCCATTATGGTGAAAGCTATACAATATTCTTTTCGTATATATAAATTTATTATTTAAATTTATTCTTTTAATAGCCATATAACTGTTATGTGTTGTTTCTTTTCTATTTTAGGAACTATAATTGACTTATTTGCTGCGAAAATTTCCAATTTGGACTCTTTGTTTACATAATAAAACGAATAAAACTTAAAGTTGCTTATAAGCAACTTTGGGGTTAAAAGGGTTAATGTACTAATTTATGTATAACATAAATCTAAATCAGTACGCATATGTTTGTTATTGATTTTTTCATGATTTTCATGTACTTTTTTGTACTGATTTTTGTCTCCAAATTTCTTGCATCGCACAAAACTTTATATCATTTCTTATTTTCTTTGAAACAACCAAGAAAATAGCGAACTTAACAAAGGAAACTAGCTGAAGCAGAGACTATTTCTGTATACCACACTGTGATGCATAGCCAAGATTACGTTTCTGCAAATTGTACCAAGCTTTTGGAACTAATAATTTTCATAAATGTATTGGCTAAAGCTATGTTCGCACGACACCGTTTTTTCGTCATTCGCTCTCTCATTCATAAAACAACCCCCGATTATGACATTAATTACATAAATTTCCATACAAAATCTTGAGGAAGAATCATTCAAATTGTAAGTAATTCTATTTCTATTACTCTTTGTATTATTTCAAAATCAGTGTCATTTCCAATTTTATAAAAGTTAGAAAGAAAGAGTTTGGCATACTTATAGGCTCTTAGTCAAAATGTTTTAATTACAGATTTAACATTGCAAGTTTATTAAATTGACCTCCCTAAAGTATTCTGTCAAGTACAAAAAATAAACAAAACTAAAATAAACGAAATAAAGACAACAAACAAAACAATTGTCGCTCTCTGCCTTGACTTCATATGCTAGATTTTACTAGCTTGTAATACAAACAGAGAACGAAGTAATCCGTAATCTAGTGCTAACTTAGCATAAGATAGAGAATAATAAACATGAAAATCTGAGTGTTTTCAATTTAGATGCTGATAGTTATTTTAATGTTTTTTTAAGTGAAACTAATCGATAGTAAAGCCATATTTTTTTCCGTCACTCTCTAAGGAGCACATTAGCTTTCCGCAAAGCATCCAGGGCTTTATTTCAGTTTCTTTAATCAATTTGATCTTTAAAGCTAAGTAGATGATTAATCTATTGTAGCTTCCTCCATATAATTTTGAGTAGTGGTGAAGGTCCCTGCTAATTGGTGGTGATCTTTACTTCAGCGTTGTAAGTTTTTCCCAGTAGGTAGCGTCTGTTTTCGTAATCATTCGTCTGATGTTTTGTCATCATTGCCAGAGGTATGCGGGGTGGTCGCGGGGAGCTTCTTTTTAATTTTATTTTTTATTTTTTGTAGATGGAGTTGTCTGGATGGAAGTCGAATTAAAACCTCTTTATTAAACATTCGAAACCTGGAGCTCGAGCCTGGGTAATTTGTGTTATTATGCGTGCCCTTTATAGAGGGTATTTTTTTAATGCCGACGGACTCTTTGGTTCACTTTATGACATTTTTGATCATTTCACTCTGGCAAATAATCATGAATATATTGTCGTTTGAACAACACTACCAAATAGTGCAGATTAACTTTAAAAATCGGTCATCAATTCGAGTAATTTATAGATGGAAAAATTGTGTTCAGCGCTGAGACTAATTTTTGGCTTAACGTGTTTATTAATAAACAAAAATATGGAGAAAAACTATACTCCTGTATTGCCACGTAAAACCACTGGCTTATACTGATAAGCCAGTAATAAATGACGCTTTGGAGGGCAACATTGTGTGTATTAGTCTTGGCATAAGACCAGTAATGCTCGAAAAAGTGTTTAAGATTGCACCTACAAAAGAACAAGAGCGGTGGCGGCAAGAACAGCAGCGGTGGCTAAATGACTGAAATAATTTTTAAATGTCGATGTCAAGTATTAGCTTTTCAAATAAAATCTTTGATTTTTTGTGTTGCTTTCTACAAGTTATAGGGGCCTAAAACAGCCCCTTTACTTGTAATGAATTTTGCAATTTTTAAAAGTCAAAGTACAAAAATCAATAAATATATTTAACTTTTTTAATTAACACGTAGCTTTAAAATGTGTTGTTTACCGTTATTGTTTTTAATAAAATGTGTACTGATTTTTTATCGATCCTTTGATTTCAAATCTAACAACCCTAAATATCGGGTGGGTCATTTGAAAGTTTAAAATTAAAAATGCAATAAAACAGAAACGGTTTGAAATTTTGGCTGACCTCACAGTACCCCATTCGAGTGTATGGGCTTGTATCTCGGCAATGGCATCACGAATGTTGGCCTTCAAATGCTCAATTGTCTTTGGTTTGTGGGCATAACACTTATCTTTAATGGCTCTTGGCGGTCAACTGACCCAATTTAGGCCAATTAAAAGGCCATCAAATGTTTGACGCAATGAATCGATTGTGGCATGGGATGTGTGGCGAGTTGCACCATCCTGTTGAAACCAAACATTATTCATATCAATACCATGAAGAGCAGGCACAAAATAATCGGTTATCATGGTGCGATAGGTACCTCCATTGACCGTAATGTTTGCACCGTTCTCGTATTCAAAGAAATACGTTCAAATATTAAATCCACTCCACAAGCCGCACCAAACAGTCACTAGTAATGGGTGCATTAGCTTCTGTAAGACCACGTTTGGATTTCTGAGCCCCAAATACTGCAATTTTGCTTATTAACGTACCCAACAGGATGAAAAGGAGCTTCATTCGAAAAAATGATTTATTTTGGCAAAATAGACATTATTGTGTAGTTTCTCGTGGGACATCTAGAGAAGTGAAAACGAAGCGGATGGTCATGCGGCTTCAACTTTTGAAACAATTGAACTTTTTAAGGCGTCATACCGATACCTTTTCGCAAAATTCGACGTAAACTGGTGCATTAAATGTTCAAATCTTGAAAACGATGACGAGTTGATGTTGATGGATTCTCACGCACACTCTCAGCCACAGCTTCGTTATTTCCGGGTGTACGCACTGTACGAGCACTAGCAATGAAACCAGTTTCACGAACTTTAGCAACAAACTTGTGTATACCGGGCACTGTTGCGTATACCAATAAATTCCAACGTTGCTCAAGCATAATTCATTCGATTCATTTCGTTCAGTGGAGATAATATACTGAATTTTGTGACAGAATAGAGTGACAAAAGTATTGCCAGATTCGAAATAACCGCTGGTTCAAATTTAAACCGACAGATGGCTCACCCGATATTATGTACATAGTTTTTTAAAATGTTATTGTATGGAAGGCTTTTAGTTTAAAAGTTGCGGGAAAATTAAATTGTGCTGATGTAATAACTGTGGCCGTAAATAAATAATAGGAGTGTATTACTCAAAATTTAAAATTAATTAAATTTCAAGAAAATTATATAATAATTTCATAATATATAATGACAATAATACTTATAAAAATAATTTAAAATTTTTCATTTTGTTTCAATTAAATTTTAGTAATGACCTATTTTTATGTTTGAACTACGAAATCTATTTTAAATAAATCACTAAATTAATGAGTATTTTTCAATAACTTAATGTTTCAATAATGAGAAAATTGTTTCGTGTGATAAATAAAAAGGGGTAATATTTTATTCAAATTTATGGTAAGCCATGTATATAAATGGGTTTATAATGCTAATTATTAGTAATAACCCTTTTTAATAACTAATAATAATAGCTTATATGATGTTAAGGATGTGTATTTTTTAGTGTACGCATCTAATGCAAGTTTTTGTGATGTTAAATAAGAACGATGCTATATTTTAGCATATTTACTCTAACATGCTATCTCATCCTTAATTCCTACACAAAATTTGTATAGCAGAGAATCATCTTTCATTTTTAATGTTGCTGCAAACCATGAAGAATGCATATGAAAAAGAATTTTCAAAACAAAATCAAATTCATCGTTTGAACAGTATCATTCGCAAATTCAGGGAGCAAGCCAAGTGGTTCATATTACCGTGTAAACATAGTATTAGTATATGCGCAATATTATAAGAGCAAACGCTGAAAAACATTTCTGTGGCTTAACTACCTGTGCACACCAGAACTACATAAGAACAACTACATCTATCGTATATCCATATTACATACACACGCACTACTGTATTTAAATGCAATTAATAACGAAGATTCTAAGATTCGCTATATAAAATTAGTTCATGTTTGTACTTGAGCTTTTACAAGCTCTTTTAAATTGAGAACAAAATGAATGATTAAACTTACTTAGCATTGAGTAGGAAGCAAGAATATGAGAAATGAACATAAGAACCCGCTTAGGATCAACAAGTGTGAAGTTGGGAGGCTTTGTTGTTGTGACATCTATTAAAATTAGTGTTCACAATAATTATTCCGGATATGCCGGTATTTATAAGACTAGCCGATGTAATTTCGAGCGAACTGAAAGGATTTTTACATCTCGTCTCCATTACCAGTCCATAATTTTTATTTTTTGTTCGTTGTAGTTGGGAACATAAGGCATTTACAAGAAAGTCAAATTCTGTTCTATTATGACAAAGTGCCTTAACTTCCTCTCATGACTTACCTAAACTTCTTTATTTATTCATTTCTAGAGAAACAGTTCTGTGCCACTTGTTTTTAGGACGACCTGGTAGTCTGGTACTTTGAAAGTCAGAATCTAAAGCAGTTTTGCAGATGTTATCGGGATTTTTTCGGTGTGTGTGGCCTATCCATTTCCAATTTCTTCTGATTATTTGGCGCCTTATTAGCTTTTCGTTTGACAGAATGCTATTTCAGAGAATTATGTTTCGGAAGAACTAGCTCGACGTCACAGATTCTTCTGCAAATATCGGCAGATCTTTATTTGCTTTCTGTATCTTAAGGGCTCGAACGATGAAATATTCTCCAGAAAATGGATACAAACGTCTTCCTGTAAGCAAGCGAAAGAACAGTACCCGGTTGTTGATTGGAGGAGAACTGGTCAACTGAAGAATTTGCAAGACGGAGAATTTACTTCAGTCATTGCCTTGTGGACTGGCATGTGGAGTGTCTGGGATGTAGTTTATTGACGTTAGTTGATCAACGTTATGTAGTTATTGCTTTGAAAAGCAGATAGCAACTGCGGAATTCTTGATTCTGGAATGTCTGACGCCATCAAGTCTGAGATTAAGAGTCCTGGAACGGTAACTAAAGGATACTCAATTTCTACTGTAAAACTCAGTAGGTTTTATCGGTCGATTCGCTATCGATACATAGTAATCTTATGCGATTGTTGTTTAGGGTTCTTATGACTCTCTTTGGCTAATATTCTGATTGGCAGCCTTAGCAAGAAATGACTTAAAATTATTCATTGAACCAAATATAGCACATCCACTGGTTATTCTCAATTATAATTGCTTAATCTCAATTTATACTGCTATTTATGGAACACAACGGCCTTTCAGACGATAAATGAGCTTTTGGTGGGTGATAATTCTGCTTTTGATGATCTAGTCCTATATTTGCGTTGCCAATCTCATCTTATCTTTATGGCCAACAACCATGTATAGGCCAAAGAATTTCTAACTCATTTAGCATATTCTATTTAGAATCGAATAAAAATTGATCTGTGCAACTTACAATCTATAGAGTGTTTTTCTTAAAGGTTAATAACTTTAAGTTGGTAACACTGCTTAACTTGACACACGATTTGACAGTTGATAGTTGTTTTTTTTTTTAGTTAGACATTTCATTGTGTATAGATTCGCAACCAATTCACCGAATTGGCAAAAGCACAACGTGATATTGATGTTGATATTGAATTTACATTCAAAATTTTGTTCTCTCGTAGTGATACAATCATTTGGCCACAAAGATCGTGAGATTAAAGCCCATTGGATTATTTTCTTTGGAAGTATGTAAAGTCTACGCCGATAGCGGCGATTGAACACCTAATAATCAATATTCGAAAATTTGCCAAGGCCAAATACGACCGCATATGCTACAGAAACTTTGTGAAAGTTGGTGTTTCAGATTGCGACATGTGAAATCGTATTAAAACATAAATTTTATAAAATGTTCGATCCAACAAAGCCCGTTTTATTGATATTAAAAATATACTTCTTTGTTTTATTATGACTTAAAGTTGTATAACCAGAGTTGGCGTGGTGTAGTGCATGGAGCGCGCTCATAACAACACAAGCGACCCAGGTTCGAGCTCTAGCAGGGGATATAACGAAAACAAATTAATTGTGTTTTCGAGTGCTTAATAAAGAGGCTCCAACTTCCCTCCAGGGAAGGAAGAGAAGAAGCCCTCCTCTTCCAGCTTTTCTCTGGCGATGATGACAAATATCAGACGAATGATCAGGAAAAAAAATGCCACCTACTAGGAAAAAATTACAGTATTAGAGTAAAGAACATCACCAATTAGCAAGGATATTCACCACTACACAATCATATGACGGTGGCTACAGTGGATTAATCATCTGTTTAGCTAAAAAGATTAAATTGATTAAATAAACTGAAACAAAGCAATGAAAGCTTTGAGAAAAAACTGTAAAAAACACCCGATATAACTTATATTTCATGTAATACTTGTTTATTGCTAAAAGACTTAAAAGATTTTTTTCTGATTTTATTGGTTACTAATAAATGCAACATTTTATCGAATTATTTATTTACTAGTGCATTTTAAAAGTATCTGTTTTAAAACTGCTTAAATGAAAATCGTTGCTTTAAAATCCATTTACTCTTTAAAGCTTCGATTGTCTTCCATGACATTTAACAAAAGGCATATAATGGCATAAAATGAAATTTTCTCAACTTCTATTGCAAAAAAAATATTTTACTGTTGAAGAAACTGTGTCATCAAGACATCAATATAAGAATATTTGTTTTTTTTTTGTTTTTCATTTTCAGACAAGAAACCTACAAGTACAACAGAGCATCATCAACATCATTATCTTGGCTGTAAGGCATGTCTTGGATTTTGCCAAGAATTTTGTATGCAATTTAAAACTCAGTTAAAAACTCATTTAAATATTTATAAAATGCAATTTAAAAATTCTACATTTAGGAAGGTAAGTAAGAGAAAGTAAGCAACAAATAGAATAGAAATAGTTTTACTTAATTACCTGAGTATATTAAAAAGTAAAGCAGCATTCAATTCTTTTTGTTTAAGATAAATTTTTAATATTTTTTATTTTGTTTTTGTTATATTTTGTCACATAATTTAAAAGTTTCTTTTTAAATTAAATATTTTTTTTAAATTGAAACAGATGCTGTTTTTTGCACAAAAAATTTTAAATATTTTTATTGCTTTATTGTAAAAGAAAATTCACAAAAAAACGAACACCAAATGCCCTTAAGCCATTTGAACGTGTATTTGATTATAAGAACGGTTGACTATTGACAGGAGAAATTTTGAAAAAAAAAATGTTGTTTGTTGTTCTTTTTAGCTGCCCTCCAATTGTACAGAAAGTTAAACAATTTGTTTTATTTCCTCTATTTTTTCTCGTTTTTCTTCTTTTTTTTGTAAAATCATTGATTACCTTTGGATACATTGATCAATATTTTTATATTTTTTTAAAATTATTTTTTAAATTATTTTTTATAAGATTTTTTTTTTTTGGAATTATTACTTTTGTTACACGTGCTTCTAATTTCTCTTGTTTTTTTTTAATATTTTCTTCTTTTTTTAAATACAACTATTTTGTTTGTTTTATATGTCACTGTGTCCCTTTTAAAGTTACGTTGTTGAATGTGTTATAAACCACATGTTTCTACTCGTTTTATATTATACAGTATATTTTCAAATAAAAAAGTTTATTTTCATTTTTGTTTACATTTCTCGTATTTCCAACAAAATATCCTTTTATGTTAATGTCTTAACAGTGCGATGTTAACTTGTAACACAATATGTGGAATATAAAGTTTAAAAAAGAACTTTAAAGTCCTTTTAAAGAAAAGTTTACTAAAAGCATTCTAAAAAGCATTGCCAGAATTTAAAAATATAAAATAAAATTTAGCATAAAAATAGTTGAAAACATGGTACATATGAGTAAAATAAAAATTGAACAGGGCAACTACAAATTTTGCATTCTAGATGGAGTTGATGCTCATATATCGAGCAACATTTGTGCGATTGTTGACATTTAAAGTTATATCGGGTCAGCCATCTAACGTTTTTTTTTCCACTAGTGCTTATTTCATGAATGGTAACACTTAGCTCATATCTGATTTGATAGATAATTAGTTTTATCCTTCCGCTGAACGAATATGGTCGTATATACGCTTGAACAACGCTGGAAAATATTGCGACATTACTTTGATCGATCGACTTGCACAAGATGCCGGTTTTGCCAAAAAAAAAACATCTTTTTAGATGAAGCTCATTTTGATCTTGGCACAGAAAACCCGCACGCATACACTGAAAAGCCGATAAACCCAAGACGAGTCACTGTTTGGTGCGGATTTTGGTCCAGAGGTATAATTGGGCCATTTTTCTTCGAAAATGAGCACGGAGTGGCCGCTACAGTCAATGGCGATCGTTATCGGGCCATGTTGAACGAATTTTTGTTCACAAAAATCGAAGAAGGGGATATTAGCAACATTTGGTTTCAACAGGACGGCGCTACGTGCCACACAGCCGAAGCTACACTCAACGTTTTGCGCCCTGTTTTTGAAGATCGCATTATCAGCCGCAGGGCTGATGTCATTTGGCCACCTCGGAGATGCGATTTGACACCGTTGGACTATTATTTGTGGGGTGCCGTCAAATATAAGTGTTGACTCCTTAAAGGACAATATTCGTGAAGCCATTGGTGAAATACAGCTGCACACAATGTAGGCTACTGCATGGCCAGCCGAAGCAGTCATTTGAATGAAATTATTTTCCATTATTAACCGGAAGGATTGTACTTTCAATTAAAAAAAAAAATTGAGAAAATATTCAGTAGTTTTTTTAAAGCATTTTCAAAAAAAAATTATTTGGCGGACCTTTTATTTTTGGTGAACAGTGACATCACCAACTATTATTGGCTTTGTAAATGACAAAGCGGGAAGTATGGGAAGGCCTCATATTCACAGAGAAATCGAACGACAATTTCCAATATTTAAATATTTAAATTGTCGTTGATTTTTTTTATTAGTGATAGTTATTTAGTATAACACTTTTGATTTGAAAGGCAGTGAAATATCTGAAGAAATTCACTATGAAATGCATGTTTACTAAAAATAACGAAAAAATTGTTGCAACAACGGCAAAAGAATTTCAAATTGTGTTGTGTGCAGTGTTGCCATAATTTTTTTTTTTTTCGAAAAACTAAAAATTTTAAAGAAAAGCAGTGATTTTCAAGTGAAAAACTGCACTTACCTTAAAACATAAAGTACAAAAATATAGCTACACATATAGTCCTGTTCTGTAAACGATTTAAATTTCACTCAAGTTCGGTTTAAAACACATACCCGATATTTTATTTCATAGCCTATTTTTTGCAACAAATTAAATGTGATATACATAAATGGAATGATATAATGATATCGTGCTCGAACTAAACACTATTTGTCCGACAAGCGTGCAACTAACGGGCAAACCGGATTCGAATACGCTGAATCCAATGGTGGTAACTGTTTTTTTACGGTAGCTCTTGTTTTCGAGATATACCGTTATTTTGCAAATGAAGGAGTTCGCACAACATACGAGGGCAGATTGACATTGAAGCTACCTAGCGCTAGATGGCAGCACAAACACAAAAACTTTTTCTTTCTTAGAAATTACGATCTCTCAAACGTCAGCTGTTAAAATTTTAGCCAAATTCATCGACTAGTTTATTTGTTGTAGTCGTTTGAAATAAGCAACTTTTGTGTTTCTTGGAAAATGGAAAAAAGTGAATTTCGCGTAGTGATTAAACACTATTATGTGAAAGCCAAAACGGCGAAAGAGACAAAAGAAATGCTTGATAAACTTTACGGCGAATCTGCTCAATCATATTATATGGTAAAATATTGGATTGCTGAATTTAAACGGGGCCGAACAAGCACTGCAACAATACCATCAACAGGAAGGCCAATATCGTTACGAATGATCGCCGGGTCAAAATACGTGAGATTACTGAAATGGTAAACATTTCATATGACCATGTGTTCAACATTTTGCGTGCACGTTTGCATATGAAAAAGCTATCGGCAAGATGGGTGCCGCGTTTGCTCTGTGTTGAACAAAAACGAGTTCGACAGATCACTTCACAGCGGTGTTTGGACATGATAAAGCATAATCCTGCTGATTTTTGGCGTAGATTAATAACTGTTGATGAAACGTGGGTCCACCACTACATACCTGAAACCAAAAATCAATCGAAGCAATGGGTGGAAGCTGGTGGAAGTGCTCCAAAGAAGGCGAAGACAGCGAAATCGGCTGGCAAGGTTATGGCCACTGTATTTTGAGATGCACACGGAATATTGCTCATCGATTTTCTTGAAAAGATAATCTCTTTCTTCAAGACAACGTACCGGTTCACACAGCATTAGATACGATGCTTTAACTGCGAGAAATCTACTTTATATTCCAGAATTAGCCCCTAGTGGTTTTTTCCTGTTTCCAAACTTGAAAAATTGGCTCGCAGGAAAAAGATTCATCTCAAACGGAGAAGTGATTACCGAAACTAATGCGTATTTTGAAGAGTTCCCGTAATCGTATTATTCAGATGGTATCAAAAAGTTGGAAAATCGTCTTACTAAGTGTATTAAGCTAAAAGGAGACTATGTTGAGAAATGAATGGTTTTTGAAAAAAAAAAATGTTTTTTGCCTACTTATGTAGCTTCAATATCAATCCGCCCTCGTATATTCGCGTACCTCAAAAACGGTTTAGTTTATTGAATAAACTAAAAAAACAATATTCCGCAATGAAATAAACTTTAGATAAGGCTAAGACTCATTTTAGATACATAAATTTTTCGCTAAAGAACAGTGCGATCACATTACCACGTACGTACGTATGAGTGATATTTGATGAGCAAAGCAGATGTATCACTCATACCTACGTACTTACGTAGTATGTAATATTATTCCACTGTTGTTTTGCCAAAAAAAATTTATTTGTACAATGACTGTGCAGAAAAACGCAACTTTCTTCGACCTAAATGTGAGTATCAAACACTGTATTAGTTTTCTCTTTCTTTGTAATCAGTGAACAAAAGGAGTGCTAATTACATTGTCGCCTTAAAAGAGGTACGCGTAAACCTCACCACAATTATATTAAGTAAATGGGGTGAACGATTACTTCAGATAATCAAAATAGAAAGTAAAAACTAAAATATGTTAAAAACTGTAAAGTCTGCACAATTTACAGAAAAACTTGTTTATAACAAAAAACTTTAAAAAAACACAAAGTACAGATAAACTTAGCAAGGCTGGCTGTGTGTAAACGCCATACAAGCAGTAATAATCAGCACATTTCATCAAGAACATAGGCCGTAGGCATAAAATCTCTAATTGTTCCTCTCAATTGCTGTAAATAACAGAAATTAGTTTGAAAATTTTTCTGTCCTGTTGTTTCCTGTTCATCTTCATGTGGCTATTGGCCTTCCTCGGCTTCTAGACTCTTGTAGGTTCCATTCGAGTGCTTTGGAAGTATGTACCCGATTTATTTATATTTCTTTCTCTTTATATCAGTATATTGCTACCCAAATAAACCAGAAGTAGTCCACGGAGTAATTTGCTTAATACAGATACTGAAATTTTGTACTTAAAGATGCTATTGACTCTGGGCGTGAACTATTAGAAGATAGGTTTTTTTAAGAAATCCTTTCCATAAATTTAGAAACGAGTAATAATCTCGTGAGGCTAAGTCTGAAAAGTATGCTTGATGGCTTAGCAGCCTGTAATTCAATTGAAAAGTTTTTACCACACTGACTATAAGCTTGCATCTATAAATTATATTGAAGAAGAAGCGCTTTCCTTTGCTAAATGATATGTTTTTTATGTGTGTTGCTAGCAGATCTACTGATAGACAGATTCAACTCAGCCGTCTTTATTTCAAGTTCATCTAAATAAAACCAGTTTTTTGATCGTTCTTCAGTTTTAGCCATATTAAGTACTTTTATTTCCCGATCCTACAATTTCCTTTTATAAGTTATAAGACCTTTATCAGGCAACTGGCAGATACTTATCCCAATAAGACAATTACCTGTTGGCATAAATTTCTATGCAAATGATTTTAAGTTTAAGGCGAAACTAGAACCATAATATCAACTTATACTTGAAAGTCAGGGCAATCAGTAAAGGTAACTAACAAGATCAAGAAAAATTTATGCAGGTGGATGGGAACATATTTGTCGATATCAGGGTGGCAATGAAGGCGATAATAAATTGTACATTTAAGTCGAGGGCAGAGCTAAACTGTAAAAAGTCGAATAATGAATGGACTATTCAGTGCCGGGTTATGTATGCATTATCTGGGTGCCAAGCCGCTCTGGGATAGTGAGGCCGATAGGGCCTCAGGAAAAAAAAACTTGTTGAGTCAAACTTGGACAACGCAAAATCGTTCATAATAGCAAAAGTTGAATTGTAACTGTAGGCTTTAGTCAAACGACAATCGGCAGAGCCACAAGGATTTTATGGGGATACGTAGAGAGAATAGGACGAAGGACTTGCTTAAATTGATTTTTCAGTTTTTGCCATAAAAAGCCGACTTAGGCCAAGACCTAGTACCCGACATTTTTTGACTAACTCCTCATGGGAGGGTGTGATTTCCACAAAGCATCTTCTTCTTCGATTTCTCCTTGCTTCGATTTATTTGTAAAGATTTTTGTTTTCTAGCAGAACAGCTGATTTGAGCAGCAGGTATTTAGGATAAATGTTGATGCTGCCATCTGTTGTTGCCTAGAAACAATACCCTCTGTATATTTGGTGTAGTGGTGATTCAGAGCCTTGCAACTGCCTCTTACCATAGACTTCTTCCTATTTTTTTCTCCTTTTCCCGTAGAGATGGAGTTGCCTGATCCTCCCGATGATGATTTTTTTAGTTAATGTTCCTTTTCTTCTTCCTTCAAAATCAGGGTAAGTGGGCTTCTTGTATGGTTCATCTGCGGGTGTTCTAAAGCCTCTTATTATTTAAGATCTGAAAAAGTTCTTAATGACACATCACATCATAATTTGGATTTGAAAAATACGATCAGACACTGGAGTTTTTATTTGAGTACCCACTGCCATAGATTAAAGTCTTTATCACAAAATAAATCCCGATATGCACTTTAACACTTTAAGTTTTAGAAACTGAGCTCTTTTATAATTAAATATGACTGGTCACTTGTTGTTTTATGGCTCATCAAGCAAGCAAGTCGTGTCTTACGTGTGAGTCTACTGTAGTGTACATCACATGTGTACAATGCATACACATAAGTAAATAACTAAACATAACAATAACATGCACTAATCAATCATAATAATAATTGGTTGACACACATTTGAGTGTCATATTAAATTGAGTGCAGTTAGTGAAATGCATTATGATTGGTCTAGTAATGTGATCCTTTGCTATTTTCATGGTACCAAGAGAGACGAATATAGAATAAGCAAATAAGAGAATAAGTTAAAGAGGCTGAGGGACTCAAAACTGGGGGTGGCGTGGTGTAGTGGTTAGAGCGCACGCATAACAACACAAACGACCCAGATTCGAGCCCCAGCAGAGGACATGACGAAGATAAAATTTAATTGAGGTTTCGAATGTTTAATAATAATAATAAAAATGCTTCAACTTCCCTCCAGACAACTCTATCTAAAAAAAAGTAATTAAAAAAATAATAATAATAATAAAGAAAATAGCCCCCCCTGACCCTTCTCACATACCACTGGCGATGATGACAAACATCAGACGAATGATCACGAAAAACACGCCGCATACTGGAAATAAATTACAATGCTAAAGTAAAGATCACCACCAATTTGCAATGATCTTCACCACAAAAAAGCTACAGCGGATTAATCATCTACTTCGCTCGAACTAGCAAATCGATTTAAGAAACTGAAACAAAGCAATAGATGCTTTGTGGAAAGCCAATATGCTCCCTAGAGAAGTGACGGAGAACAAAAAAAAAAATAGGGAATCAAAACTAAAAATAACATGCACACATTACTCAAAGCAGGGCGGCTAAAGACATCAACCTCGCCTAACCTAACCTTTATTTAAAACATTTTTTTTTTTTCATTATTCTTCGTATTGTTTTATTTTATTATTACCCATTATTATTATAATTTGAAAAAAGAAATTTCTCATGAAATGTTTTTTCAATGTTATTCAGGGCCAAAAATAGAAATTTATTCAATATTTTTTATGAAATTATTTACAACAATTCAACTTGAAATTGTATTTATTTTACCATGAAAGTAAGTACGAGTAATAATTTAAAATCAATTTATGCTAATGTCACTGTTTTAAAAACATTCAACACTATTTGTTATTGCTACTGCACCATGCCATGCCATGCCATGCCATGCCATTCAAGCTGTGCAAATGTTTGCTTGCAACAAATTTGCATTTTCAGAGTGAAAACTAATTCAAATAAATTCAATTGAAAGGGAATACTTTAGAG